>OY720033.1:16871014-17302405 GCA_963082485.1 Eudonia mercurella | reverse complement strand
CCATATTCTCTTTATGTAAATATAAATTATTACCTTAATGTTACATAAGTGCATATTTATTTTAATATTATTCTTGTAAACGATACGGGAACAGCCTAGGTATTCGCGTTGGTACCATCACAGACCCGTATATTGATGGCCTTGTTTGTGCATTTGCTTTTAGTTTGTATGGTTATGTATTAATGCCGCACCGTTGATGAAATTGTAATGACTTAATTTTGTGTAGGCAATCATCCTGTGTCGTTAATGATCAGTCGGCCAAGAATATCCTCTTAAATTTGACATTTGATTGCACTTCGTAATACGATAGAACGCGTTCAGTCACAAAGATGGCAGCCGGCGATCCCTTATCGGTCACCATCATTGTGTTTGTCATCATCATCATCGTCATCAGCTTATTATTAGCAGCAGTATGGTAACTGCCTTCACCTATTAACAGCAAGACTGGCTATAAACGCCGGTAGTCTTTCGACCTGGGTGCGTTCTGTTTCTTAGGTCTATTTTCGCTTGCAACAATATACTGTGAATCCTTAATCTGAGCTTAACGATATTTTTACGAAGTTACAAACTAATAGACCACGTTCTTGGCCGATCGTATCTTGTACAAGTAGACCACAAAATTACCTTACCAGTTGTAATTACCAAGTTTATTATAATTAAAAATAAAATTTATTTTATATTATATATTGATAGGTTAAATTTGGTTTTAAAAATTAATAGTTACAATTTTGTGGTCCACACCTTATATATTATTAATCTCGGGTGATATTATATATCTATCATCGGGGAGAAACTTGTAAATATACTAAGAAATATTAGCTTTAGATATTATAATATTTTTAACATTGTATACTATTTTATAATGATAACAATATAGAATGTACCGATTAAAAAACATGTTATTTAAGTTGTAGTTTACGTAAATTTCGTGACTAGTTTTGTTTAATTACTAGGTTAACTGTTAGTGACGTAATTAAGGAAGCTAGTCCAAATATTTTTTGAAGTGATGGAAATGAATGCCATGTAGGTGAAGATATTTCTCTACTGTGTTCAAAGGTCTCTATGTAGAACAAAATGATGTCTTATTACAACAATGTATTAAAAGTATGACAATATTATGAAATAGGTACTGGACGGTTATATATTTGTTACGGCCAATGTTGATTTTAAATTAATTTAACGCCTCGTTATGTGAAAACAACATGTCTTCCGAAGGCGGGAGTTTCAAACTTTTATAAGTAATTATTATATTTCCATGAAATTAAAAATGTTTAAGTAGTATAAAATTTTATAATACAAAAAATTATAGATTTGTTGTGGGTTCTAGTCCATCAAAATTGTGAAGAAAATGTATTATAGTGTTATATTGGCTATATGTTATAAGATTTTTTTTAACATAATAAACATATCACTCGTATAAGGGTGTTATATTTATTATATATTTTTTTGTATAATCTAACAATAGAAAAGTAGTCACCTATGGCTTGCAAATAACATAACTAATGGCCATAAAGAATACTATCAGATAGCTTGTATTGCATTGTTTTCTATTAAATAATTATTAGCTTAAAAGTCCCTTTACACGGCGTCCGGAGATGAGATACTGCTCTTTGAATATCAGTTTCTTATATACAAATCAACATTTTAGTTTATACACATGAGTTATTTTAAATTCGGACCGGCTGAGCCAGCCAACAGTTTGTACAACGTCATACAGTTTTAATATGAATTAAACAACATGTGAACAGATTTTCGTCTTTTATTGTTTAATTTAATTTAAGTAATTTAATCAAATTTTGATGATGCCAAACCATATTAAACTAAATAAGAAATCTTATTTGAGTTTGAAACTTATGAGTTTTCTACTCAAGGAAAACATAATTTATGCTTTAATAAATATTGCAGATATTTTAATTTACTTACTTATAACTTTTGTAAACCTACTCAACTACTATTGGTTACTTGTAAATAAAACGCTTATTAAATACTTTATTTGAAACTTTATTATGTGAGATAGGCCCCTATCTGTTTCCTGGCTCTCTGCCTCTCTATCTACCATATAGCCCTCTCTCGCTCGCACATCTGACGTCACTCAACTTCTCCCACCAGGCAGGCATGCCATGGGCAAATGGGCATTGCTAGTTTGCCTCATTGAGTCGAATAACCAACCAGGCAGAGTTGAAAGTAAAGTTTCAAATAAGGTAAGTATTTAATAAGCGTTTAATTTACAGGTAAAACGCTGCTATTAAACACTTGACCGTTATTTGAAACTTTATTATATGAGAAAAAACTCCAACATTGCTTTACCCAATATGCAGGATCAAGCTTATTATTCTTTACACTTGTTTGATATTTTCCAACGCCTGATATCAGAATGATCAGATTTACATCTGAATTTAGGTCATGAAACAATAGGTCATCATGTATGTATTCGTCGTCAGAAGCTGACATCCGGCCCGCCTTGAATGTCTGTATGACAAAACTTATACTTCTTTCCATGAGAATTATTTTGGTTCGATAAGCCAAATCGCTTCTTCTGTCTATTATGATCTTGGGTTTTATTATTCTGACTTCCTCGTTTTGCGCCTTATCGTTTAAGTTTTAAGTAGACAGTACGTACTTAGGTAGACAGTTTTTGTAGAAAAATCAGTAGTTAGAGTCTGTGCCTGTGCGAGGGACGAGAATGAAAACAACCCCATGAGGGTCGATTTGCATGGGATGTGCATCCGACTAAATACATAACATAACGACTTAAATACATAACGGCATCTCTCCTCATTTAAATTTATTGTTTCGGCCCTCCAGCAATAAATTACGTAAAGCCGTTTGTAACTTTGTAAAACCTCGCGTTGTTAGAGCACACGAACAGCGGCAGCTTTGTCTGAAAAAGCTAAATCTTTAGTTCATCATTAAACATCTAAATCAGAGAAGCCTAAAGTAAAATTATGTTTGTAGCATATAGCTGTTATCAAAATTAACACATTATTCTCATAATGCTTAATTCATTTAAAGTTTTTAAATAATGTGAGGCGTTTTAGGAACAGATAGTACCTTCAACTTTGTTCTATTTTGAAACTATAGTCCAGTTTATATGAAATAGTGGCATTGCATTTTTTTATATTATAAAATACTCTTTACTAACGTTAAAATCTATTATTTTTAGTTACTTACATTTGACATCGACATGGAAGTGTTATCGTATCTAGTCACAGTTTCCGAAGTTCACTCGTGTTTTCGAGTAAACTTATGTAAACAATGGTTTTCGCATTGTCTAGTACGTTTGCCCCCCCTTTTTTAGGTTGCTAAAACCTGAACTAGTCGATAAGGAAAATGAACTACTCGAGGCACTAAGATGCCCGTTAGATTGTTTCTTAGTGTTTTCGTAGTGTAATAGTATTCAAAAGTTTAATATTTAAAAGAAACATTTACGTTACAAATAGTATTTAGTATTCTATAATATTGTAAAGAGAGGCTGGGGTATCAAAAACGATTAACTTCTTGTATAGGAAGATTAATTATCTACTCAATGGATACCCGTTGAAGTACGTCCGTGCGCTGCAAGAAACAAGATGCCAATGAGGCAAACTAGCAATGCCCGTGACATGCCTGCCTGGTGGGAGCCGTTGAGTGACGTCAGATGTGCGAGCGAGAGAGGGCTATATGGTAGATAGAGAGGCAAAGAGCCAGAAAACAGATAGGTCCTATCTCATATAATAAAATTTCAAATAACGGTCAAGTGTTTAATATAACTAATTAACAGGACACGTCTTACAAGACCTAGAACGGGATTTTAATATAGTGTGATGTATTCATCTTATTCTTGAGAAACAGTCTAAAGTGATGACTTTTTGAGAGCTATCAAAGCGTCCGCTATCCCATCAACAATAGCATCCACGACTTGCACGTTAGAGTTGATGCCCATCACGCCGATACGAAGCGCCTTGCCCACCGTTGGTCCTAGCCCAGCGAAGATTAGGACGTTATGTCTGGAAGAAGCAAAAAAGGACCCTGAAAATACATCATAAAGGCGTTGCATGCGCTTTGCTTTTTAAAGGTGGTTATGGGCTGTACTGCAGAAGGTGAACTTCCGATTCCGTGTCCATGAAAAGTGGTTAATGTGTGCGTTGCTCGAATGCGGTGTGTATCAAGCGTACCTTCTGGGTCTCTTTATTATGTGGTATGAGTATTCATTATGTTCTGCTCCTGGTAATAATGGATACGTTCGCAAACATTGCACCCTCTATGTTAGAGTACATGATTCGACTTCCGAGACTCCATTAGAATTCCACAGGAACATGAGGCTTTTAATGTAAGGAAGAAGAAAGAAAAGCGTGGCAGAACTAACTCGTTTATTAATTAATTAATTAATTAATTAATTAATTAATTTATTTATTTATTAATTTATTTATTTATTTATTTATTTATTTACTTATTTATTTATTTATTTATTTATTTATTTATTTATTTATTTATTTATTTATTTATTAAAACGGTTAAAAACCAATTACATTAATTAACAGCATAATTACATATTACCATAACAGCACAGCTTAATTTCTAACGTAGTAGGCATACCTACCTATCAGTAATAAAGTTGAAAATGCTTTAATAAATTAAACAAAGAATTTAAACGGGTATTAACGCAAACTAATTAGTAAAAAGGTATCATACCTTCTTTATACCCGACGTTTCGACCGAGTTACAACGGCCGTGGTCACGGGTTGACGGATTGACGGGTTGGCGGGTTGACCACGGCTGTTGTAACTCAGTCGAAACGTCGGGTATAAAGAAGGTATGATACCTTTTTACTAATTAGTTTGCGTTAATACCGTTACCCGTTTAAATTCTTTGTTTAATTATGGAACGCGAAAGTTTAAAAGTGCTTTAATAAAGATTCTTAGCTACTAAATCTTTCGTAATGGACTTTTGTTTACAAATAGATAATAAATAGATAATAAACGTTATTGATGTTGCCTTTTCACTTCATATTTTATAAAAATTCATTAGTAACGTTGGCATAAATTTTTTTACATCTTTGAAGTTTGTATGAATTACCGTAATGTATATAGGTAAGCCTATTGAGAGTGACCGAATTCTAGACTACATACACCATCGAATATAAGAAGCTTAATTCAACTCTAAGAACTTACTTCTCTCTAATGTATTTGACGACGTCTAGGTAGTCATATCCCTTGGGCAGCACCACAGTAGTGACTGTAGGCAGCCGATCCTCGACCTTCGGTATCAGGAACTTCACGGGCAGTTCCGAAAGGCGTTTGTGGAAGTACGTGTTGACCCTTGCGTGGCGTTCCCAGGATACTGGGAGGGTCTCCTTGGCTAACTCTTGGAGGCAACTCCGGAGGGCCCACAGCAACGGAGAACTGAGGGTGTGGTGGTATCTGTTGATGGAATAGTACGTTGAATGTCGGATAGTTTATTATTATTATTATAAGCAGAAGAAGCTCAAAATAAAATAATAATAATAATAATAATAATTTATTCAATATCTTTTACAAAATAAAACAAAATGTACAACAAATTCTTACTAACTAGGAAAAATACAAATCATGCCTGAACTAGGAAATCCTGTTTTTCAGGCGAGAAATTAGGGCTATGCATTTTAAAATAAGTATAATTATCATTACTTAATAGGTATTTACATATGCATTTGGTGAACAATAAAATCAAAACATTAATCAAATAAAAGAAAAAGGAAGCGTCAACTTATATACTTAGCAACTTTCTTTTGAATTATGAAACAAAATCTACGAAATAAAAATAAATTAAAATTAAATAAGTAAGTATAGTAATGTTTACTTATCTACAGTCAACAACTTCTCTGTATCGTCATAGGACATTATTTGCAGGGCATCCTTTAAAGCTATCTTACACTTATTGTAATTAAGGGTATATATATCTGCTATCGCATTAAGTCTATTATAGAGAAGTGGTCCCAGGGACATGTAAAATTTGGAGGTATAAGCATGTTTTGTTCCGATTCTTTCTGTACAAACTATGTCTTTTCGTCTTTTATTAGTAACTTCAGAGTTGAAAGGAAGGGCAGCATGCTGCTTTAGTACTATACTCAATATAAATAGCTGACGGACTGTTAGAACTTTACATGATTTATATAGAAGGTTAGTAGGAAAAAGGAAAGGGCGGAAAGTGGACACCTTGAGAATCGCTCTCTGAGCTCTCTCGATTGTTAACAACAACGATTTACCCGCTCCACCCCATGAGCTAATACAGTATGTTAGTATGGACTGGCATAGAGTCAGGTAAACTTGCCTGATCATTGTAGAGTCTGCAATATAGCGTAATTTTTTTGAACGCAAATATCATCTTACGTATCCTATTACTTAAGGCTTCTATATGAGGTCATCATATAGAAGCCTTATATTTAAGAATATAGAAGTCACCATATAGAAATCATTTTACAACATAGATAGCATGATAAAAGTGTTGGCAGACTAATGGATAGATAGATAAACACTTGATTACTTACACTATTACAATACAAATAACAGAAAAATTCAAAATAAAAGTAAGCAAAGGCGGTGTTATCGCTTAAAGCGATCTCTTCCAGACAACCTTTGTGGCATAGGACAACTAAGAAAACAATAAGAGGTAGTGTACTGGCAACTAGTAAAGGATGACCGGCAAAAATGTATGGACCCCAGCCTATAAAGCAATGACGTTGAGCGATATGTCGTTCGTAAAGTTTTTTTATATTCTACAACTTTTACTATGGCACCTAGTCTAGAATCGCTGTGGGAAAAAAGTTATAGCTAAATAAAATTATACTTCATGTTAACGTTTTATTGCTTTTTAATGGTTACTATCAGATATTACAATGGATTTTAAACGACTTAGTTATAATTACTATAAGTAGACCGCATATAACACATAAAAAATCTAGACAATCATCTATTTTTCAAGCTTCTTCATCAATAATGATATCCATTAAGTGTGTGGCTGGAGGATTGAATGGTTCGTGCCTTGCTACAGGTACCGTGATACCAAACTATGGATGAAATATATGCCCAGCTCCCGATTTTAAAATTGGTGAATAAGTTTCGTAGTGTAGTATTAAAATAGTCCTGACGCAATAATTAGAAATCGCACTTAAAACAACTTAAAGACTAAATATTTCATACACACTAAACAAGACAGCTTTTACTACGAGTATTAGGGGGTATAATGGTGGCAGTAATCGGCCAAACATAGTTATATCTGTGCTTTCATGGTATTATTAGCGAAGTGTCTGAAGTCTCTCGCTCTCTCTCTCTCTCTATTATTATATTTAAGTGTACACCAAAATAATAACACATACCTCCAAAAGTGCATTTTCTTAAATATTTATTTATTTATTTATTTTATTTATTCATTTTTGGAAAACTAACAGCTTCTATACATAGTTTAGTAACATATGTATCATAAGAAAAAACATGCCTTAAATAGTTCCCACTTGTAGAACATTTTGATACAGTCCAATGTACTTATATTATTATTATTAAAACAGTAAAATTGTATGTATAATTTGAAATAAGATAATATGGGATTTGAAAGCCCCATCATCACACTTTTCGTAAACCTATAATATAATATAACATATACATGTTCAGTCATGATAGCACGGATTTCATAGTGAAAAATTACACATAGTACATTCTATTATTCGGAAAAAAATTCTTACATGCATTATATTTGAAATAACCCTGTCCCGCAGTAAACAAATCAACATTCTCCGAGTAGCTCGAATTAAAAGTATTACACACTCTGATAAAGTATGAATTTTGTCTATAATTAGTCAAACATGGATCAACGTGAAGTTTAAGATAGTTACGCCTAGTAACGGTATGAGTAGGTATCTGAAATTTAATCTTACTAAGAAGGTCGCTGCTATCAATTTTGTTACAAACTAGATTATGAAGAAAGGTTAAGTCAGCTACCTCTCTTCGCTGTGCCAAAGGAAGCAGATGATGGTGTTTGCAGTTACTGTCGTAATCCCAAATACGCAATTTGTGTTTGTAATTTACGAAACGCAAAAACTTTTTTTGTATTTTTTCAATCTTATCAATGTACAACTCATAGCGAGGATTCCAAGCGTGGGATGCATACTCCAATTGACTCCGCACTAAAGAACAATATAAAATTTTTAGAGTTTTAATCGTTTTGAAATCCTTAGTGATTCGAAAGATGAAGCCCAGCGTCTTAGTAGCTTTGGCTGTTATACTGTCGATATGCTTATCCAGGAGAAGTTTGGAATCTAAGATTATACCAAGATCTCTGACATGATCAGTACGTTGCAACGACTCTTGACTTAGTGAGTAATCATAATTAATTAAGTTCCGAGACCGGCTAAATGTTATACAATTGCATTTCGATGCATTTAGGTCGAGTTTATTTATATAACAATAGTTCTGTAGTCTGTCAAGGTCCTGCTGCAAAAGCATACAGTCATGTTGTGAGTTAATTTTTTTATATACTTTCATGTCGTCTGCAAACAGTAGAAAATTTGAGTTTACAAAACACTTTCCAATATCATTAATGAATAATACGAATAACAGTGGTCCTAAAATGGATCCCTGTGGGACACCAGATGGTATATCGGAAAGCGATGAGCGTGATGAAAACCCGTTAAGAACCACAACCTGACAACGATTACTGACATACGAACCAAACCACCTAAGAAGATCCCCGCGAATGCCAGCCTTTTGCAGCTTAGCTAGTAAGATCACATGGTCTATTCGATCAAACGCCTTACTGTAATCTGTATATACAGCGTCGACTTGACCGCCAGACTCCATCCCATAAGATAGATCATCAGTGAACGCCAGCAAATTACTAACAGTTGATTTCCCCTTCAGAAACCCATGTTGTTGCGCTAAAAAAGTGTTTTTGAGGGCGGCGTATACTTGACTATGAATCAACTTTTCCATTACTTTAGCTAAGACACAGAGTTTGGAGATTGGTCTGTAATTGGTTACCTCCCGTTTGGAGCCTTTTTTGTGAATGGGAGTAACGGTTGCAGCTTTCCAAATCTTAGGCATGACTCCTTCAGTAATGGAACGTCTAAAAAGATAACACACAGGTAATGTCAGACTACTTGCGCATTTCGAAATCAGGTATGGATGCAAACCATCAGGGCCTGCGGTTTTGTTGCAATTAAGTGATTTTAATATTTTATTGACTTCGTACTCATCTATTTCGATTGATGAGATGTCGGCAACCAGAGACTCTGACAGATGGGTTAGGGAAGAGCCTCCAAGGAGTGAATTAGTTGTTGCAGTAGATGGTAAGTAGGTGGAGTTGAAGAACTCTGCAAAGGCGTTATATATGTTATCACCCGATGCCAAATCGTTATTTTTGTACGTCATTGAAGAGGGATAAGAATTGTGTTGCTTACTAGCTTGAACATAGGACCAAAAAGCTTTGGGGTTATCACGAATAGAACTTTCGGTATTACTTATATAGTTACTATAGCAATCACGCTCCACCAGCTTGGCTCGTTGACGTAAAACGCTAAATGCATTACTATCAGCCTTATTAGAATATATCTTACATTTGCGGTGAAATTTGTTCTTTTCTTTGAGTATCTTCTTTAATGCAGGCGAATACCAAACGGGATACTGACTTGGGTGCACGTGTTTATAAGGTATATATTTATCTCTTAAACCAAGCAAAAAAGTATTAAATAGATTAACTGCCGCTTCCACCGACCCGCACAGCAGCAATGATTGCCAGTCTTGGTCGTCAAGTTCATTGCATATAGCCGCGTAGTTACCTTTAGAGTACTGATACTTTAATCTAGGGTTGGGTTTAAGGACAGGTAAATCTATAAAATTTGGGCGGCACAAAAGTGCAGGATGAAAAGAATCCTCATCCACTAGTGGCTCAGTACAATGGAAGACCGAAAATTCATCGTTAGAAAGAACCAAATCGAGTAAGCCATCTAGATGATTTCTAATATTATTAAACTGATTTAGGCTGCACAAATTCAATAAGTCCTGTAATTCAGTATGGTTAACGTTGGCCCTACAAAACGACGGAGTCAAATATGCATTGTATCCAGACGGGGACCACTCTATGTCACTCAAATTAAAATCGCCGACTATAAGCATTTTGTCACATGGATTATTAGCACAGATTGAAAGACAGTTGTCAGAGAAATTCGATAATTGTGTGGAGAAAGACAGCCCCCGATTTTGTTGACACAAATAAATGCAACCTAAATGTAAAGTAACTGGTGGGTTTCCTTTGCTCGCCTCAAACCTTAAAGAAACCCATATATCCTCAGCCGTGGAGTGCCACTCGGGTCGTGCGAGCACAGTGAGGTCGCGGCGCGTTGCGATAAGGACCCCACCTCCGCGCGACTGACCGACGCTCGAGTAGTCCCGATCCCGCCGCCAGACCGTGTACCTGTCGCTAAAGAGCTCCTCATTTTTTATTCCGTCCAATAACCATGTCTCGGTCAAAACCAAGACATCGTATCCATATAATTGAACATTTCGTTTAAACTGCACTGTCTTCGTTCGCAAACCCCTAACATTTTGATAGTAGATGTTAAAAATCATGTTACACGGCCCGACCAAAACAAAGTTTGGCCGGATCGCGCCACATAACTAAAAACAGTATATTTGATTTGAAGTATTTTAGGTGTTTGCGAATCAAAGACAATGCAGTACAAGTAAGATTGTGATGAGTGTGATTGTGAGATTATTACTATGGCAAATCTAATTATATATGAGTAGTATTGGTAATGTTCAATCAGTTGACAACAAAAAGCCAGTTCAAAACGGATTATTAGATATAAGTTGAGACAGGTAGCAGCTACAAACGAGTTTAGAGATATAAACAATAGTGGTTGTAAATAAGCAAAGCGGGTAAAAAAGCATAGACCCATAGTATACGACAAGTACCCACTCATACGATCTTGGCAAAATGTATCTAGTATATTGAGATTTATTTGGTTAATGTCTATGACTAGTTTTAATATAAGATGTGATGGATGACCAATCAAAGAAACAAATTGAGTAACAAAAATAGTAATAATCGGTTGTTGACTTGTTATGCGAGACAAAGTTATAGACTGTATGTGACATAGATATGAATGTTGAATTAAGTAGATAAAAACAAAAACACTTACGAAGACAGATATATTTATATATTTTATTGAGATGGAATGATGAGGCTTGCAAACAAATAAGTAGGCATATAAGTTCAGGTATAATAAAAGTAAACTTAATAAACAGATGGCGATCAGTGACAAACTAAACTTATGCAGTCACTTAATTTTTAAAAGATCACTGTCACTTTGCACTGCGATGATCGGTGAGACATCATTTTTCCTAGTCAGGATCTTGCAATTTTGAACCCAAACATATCTATGATTCTTTTCTAGAGCTGTCTTCTTTGTCTTCGTGAGAAGTTGCTTATTTTCTCTAGTGAGATGATCATTAATATAGATCTTGGTCGTGTCTCCAGCAAAGCCTAACTCCTCGGCAATCAAACCCGGCTTGTGTGATCTGGCCGAAGCGACAAAGTTTTCTTTTAAATATCTGCCGAGGAATCCCACGATGATCGGCTTTGTTTATGACGAGGACCGCGCCCTGGTGATGAAGTTAATATCAGTTTTCTCAATGGATTGGCCGATCAAATTACCGATTTTGCACACAAGCACAAATAGGTTTTCATTCTTTTTCAGCGGAATTCCTTTAATTTCGATATTATTTATTCTTATAATTTGATCTTTGGCGGCGAGTTCGCTTGATAACTTCGCAACTTCCATTTTTAGTTGGGGGTAGTCAGCGGCAACAAGGGGCTGACTTTCTGAAATGTTTACTCGTTTTAACACTTCAACGATTTTTTCAGAATTTCCCTCTACTTTCTTCTTAGTATTGCGCATCAAATCTTCAAATGTATGTTCCACGTTCTCTAAACGACCTTCCATAACTTCCAACCGTGTATTCAGGTCTTTCCACTGACTGGCCACATCTTGGATCGTATTCTTAAGGCTGTTGATGTCTGATTTCATTCCATCGAAGCCACTGCGAAACCCCTTTAATTCTTTTAGAATATCAGCCAAACTGGGAGCATTTTGCGAGCCGGTATTGCGACAGCCAACACATCGCCAGTTATCCTTTTTTTCAGCAGTCATTTTGCGGTAGGTACCTTCCGAAAGACCAGAGCAGGGATAATGAAGATGCTCTTGACAATGACTGCATAATACACCATCAATAACCTCGTCGCCGCATTTGGAACAATATTTCACCATTTTTATATTTATTTTAACACAAACGTTTGTTGGTAGATATAAATGTGATATCCAAACGCCACCAATGCGAACACAGTAACCAATCATGCGAGACACCGATTGCCCGGGCTAAAGTCCGTATGTCATAGATCTTGCTAACTGATATAATCTGCAACCTCGGGTTGATCTTGGAGAATATTCTCTGTCAAAATGTGACGCTGATATCTTCTGTTATGTAGACCACGCTGGCACATAACACATCGTCACTGTGACTGAATGTCAAATTCACTAATGCTAGTCTACTTGTACTTGGTCCTGAGTTTTCCTCATCATAAGTTGCCATGGTACCAATTTTTATCAGGACTTCCTTTGGCACTTCATAGTTGTGGCAGCATTTTTTGTCCGTCGTAATCCAGATCTGACAGTTAAAATTGCATGATGGTGTCGTATTTAAGTCGATTTCTAGATTTGTTTAGGACGATATTTAGCTGGCTAAAAACTCTTTCTACATCTCCATTTGACTAAGGCAAAGAAATTATTGCAAGAGCAAAAGAACAAAGTTCTTTGAAAAGATTTAAAGGAGCTAAAGTTTCAAAATAAAAAGCTAAAGAGCTAAAAATTTTTTTTTGGAGCTGACTAATTAAATCTTTAGAGCTAAATTTAGCTCTAAAGGAGCTAAATTGGCAACACTGTTCATCACCGTCACCATCTCACCGATTGCTCCCACGTCGCTTATCCACGAAAACCGTTGAATAGGCACTGAATCAATTCCAGACATTTTTATAAAGTTTTTTCTGTTTCCTAATAAGTCTAAATCTTAAAATACAATCACTCCTTCGGTGAACATTCGAATCAAACGAATTTAAAAGGTAAGCTAACGTAATAAAGCTTTTTTAATGACCATAGACACTTACTCTTACCGTCGTTTAGTCACAGATTAAAAATAGTTGTTTAGCTCTAACTCTCAACAATAATAACTTACTTCCTCGTGTTGCCATAGCAGTTCCATTGTAGAGTCAACAGTTTGACATCGAAGTAAAACGGTGGTTTGTGCTCGCTCTTATCCATTTTCTCTCTGAGGAAAATAAAAAATGAAAACTTAAGATTTTTGTACGGCATCAGTGTGTCCCCTTCCGATAAATAACGTACTAGCATAGGCCCAAGACACGTAGTCACGGCACAGCTACAAACAATTGTAACTCTTATTTCATGCAATAGGAGTCTAAACTGTTTGCATAACTGTGCTCGCGACTATACTCGTTGCGGAGGAGATGAAAACAAATGCTTCCACGTTTTTAAATAGAAAAAAGGCATAAGAGGAGCTTATGAACAGTTCATCCAGTTTTAAAATTGACATATAGATGCTGCAACTCGGTAGACATTACAATTTACCTTTTTTGCCATAGGAGGACCTTGGTTTAATTTCCAGGTTGGGTACCGTGTTTTGAGACATCAAATTCGATCGATTTCGTGTCGAGGTTTTTCGACTCCGACTTATAATCATCAACCCGAATTGAGCAAGCGTGGAGATTAAGCCAGCAACCCATGGTAATGATGACATGAGTCTAAATGGTAGTGACATAGGTACTTACTGAGCTCTAGCACTGAATGCTACAGGGGAAATGCCAGGTGGACCACTGAGAACCTTTTGGGTCGAGGAGTAGATGCCATCGACCTCCCACTCATCCATGAAAAAGGGGACCCCTGCAATAGACACCACCACATCTACAAGTAATAAGGCTCCGTACCTGTAAATTGAAAAGGAACATATTAAAATAGTTTTTATTTAAATTTATCAACAAGGAAGCGCTTGACCTTCATCTCACCTTGTTTTTTTAATTTTAATCTAGATTTGTTATGGTAAGCGACGATAAGGCTGATGGTGGAAGCGCTCTGGTATCTGGTATGGTAATTTAAAATAGATCTCAATGTAAGCTTACCAATGTGGAAGGTAAATATAGAGATTTAATATGTTCTGGCCAGCAGCGCTGGTAACCGGGAAAATTATAAAGCCATTGTACGAATAGAAGGTATACAATGAAGACCCACTTAGGCAAGTCCCATCTGAAAGTGGAACTATAACGTTTTGCAAACCGGGCGACAGCTCTTCAAAGAAAGGGTGGAAAAGTTCCTGTAAAAGATTTCACGTACTTATGGCACAGATTCCCGAGTCCCTCAATCTTCTGCATCGATCCAGTGGAGGAGTCGCCGTGGGTTATGAACAGAGCTGCTGGCCTCACTTCCTTCAGTTTCCTCTCCAGGTGCTCGAAGCTGAATGTGTCTGTCATGGGCACCGAAGTCACAACAGTTTTTACACCTGGAAATAAAATCAGGAAATACAATCAAAGGTTATTTTTAGGCTGGGCTCCAACTGCATTGTCTGTCTACATGTGGATCAGCAGATAGACACTTGCAACAGCAAATGTCCACAGCAGCCTTGGTTAACTGTTAAACATCTTAGTAGTAGCCCATTGGTTCATGTAGCTAAGACTTCTTTGTGAGACTTGAGGTCAATGCGTAACAACATCTCCTATCTAATCTCTAACTGTCGGAACACAACAATGCTTCTAACATTAATTTTATGGTGACATAAGATGGTGGTAGCTAACCAAGAAGTCTCAAAGGTAGTCCTATACCACCAATGAATCGAGTTCAAGAACATACCAGCTGCTAGGAATCTAACCTAGGACCACTTTCTCTGAGACCGGTACGGTGGTGGTCTTAACGACTAGACAAAAAAGGTGATTACCAAACTATATGGAATAAACGCTTTACCTCGACGCTTCGCAATTTCTTGCGCCCTTTCGTCCCATATCCCTCGGCTTGCTATCAGTAGGGTCTCGTTGGGTTCCAGCAAGTTGGTGATGACAGCCTCCATGCCCATGTGCCCGGAGCCACTCATGGCAAACACCGCCTGGCTGCGGGTCTGGAACAAGTACTGGATCCCAGCGCGTATGTCATCCAGTACCTGGAAAATATCGGTTTAATATTAATTTACATTTGATACATATATGAGGATAAGACCTAGACATACCTTGGCTCGAGTTGTGGGGGTGTGAAAAAGCAATCAGGCATGTGCCTGATGTACCTGGTATAGAGCGCGTGTAAGTCTGGTCTCCGTACTCTTGATCTACGAGTACAGAGTCATTACCAAGAAATTTGTTAATTAAGGGGAGCTCGATAGTGCAGTGGTAAACAAGGTCTGTCTGCTTTTGCTGAAGTTCCATATGGCCGGTCATGTGACTTAATACGTTAATCTCCACTACATTAGCAGAAACATTGCACTGGGCCTGCAGTTGCAATTTGCTCGTTTTTCTTGTGGTATTTCCATCCACAGGGAAGGCTCGTGCCCCAGCAGTGGTGACATAAAATGCGGTGGTGATGATGATAGCAATGAAGTGGTTTACGTTGCGGAGCTCGTCGCATATCGGAGTGATGGAGGGCTTGATCATGGCCTCGATGACGAATGGGTGCATATCGCATTGCAAAGGCTTCACCGATTGCATATCTGGGTTCTTTTGTTTGGCAGTGTCTGTGGTCTTTATCAGGTCTACCCTTGTGCAGGTAGTTGGCAACAAACAGGTGTGCCATGTCCTGTTGCTGTTGCTGGTACTTATAGATTACTAACGGTTATATAAATGAAGTGACTTACGTTGAAGAGTTCGTCGCACATCGGAGTGATAGAGGGCTTGGTCATGGCCTCGATGACCGATGGGTGCAAGTCGCACGGCCCCGGTCCGCATAGCAGAGGCTTTATGAACTGCCGGTCGGTTATAGTCGGTGCCGGCACTATCAGATTTCGGTAACTCATGTTTCTTGTTCTGTAATAGAATTAATTAGAATATTTAATTAGAATATAGAGGGATAAACTTATTCTTGCCCACACACAGAAGTAAAACAGCTATGTCTACACGTAATCTTAGGAACGTAATCTTTACTCGTAATGGTAATGGTATGGTTTTCTTATGTTCTAATGGTTGGTTTTGTGCACAGACACAAAGGCGTTACAACAAAATTGAATAAAAACCATGAAAAAATCTAATCCTTATCATTTGGTCGCCATCATAATTCAAAGTTACAGTCGAAGTTTTTTTAATCAATTAAAAACTTATACTGAATAGGAAGGTAAGTACTTTAGAGTCGTTCTGAAAAATGTTTAACTATCACATAACTTGAACAGTGCACAGAGTTTTAACATCCCCGCCTCGCTTGCAATTACCCAAATTCTCGGGAGAGCCATCATCCAATACTGGCAAGGATCGCGCGAACGCGCCCCTATGACCGACATTCGGGACGCCGCGAAGTTTGGTTCCCGAACCGGGTTAATGTTTAGATTTAGTGCTAATAGGGTGGCTGTAAATTCGCAACAGTGTTCTGGCGGGCACCGCTATCCGATGGCACATTTGGCAAGCGCGGCAACGCCAGAAGCGGAGTTCGCTTGCCAGTTACAAGTCCCGTATTTGTTCCACGCCATAGTAATTATGTACGTAGGTACGGTTAGCAACGGAATCCGTTAACTACTTTAACACCGTACCATAACAACCTCTTTAGAGGTTGACAATCGCCTGTTCGATTACTCTCTTTGACAAAGTACACAGCGACTTTTGTAACTGACTGTACAAAAGAGGCAAAGGGAGTTATTACCTTAGAGCATTAAACCAAAGCTCTAAGAGTATTACTCATAATTATTATAAATGTAATATATTTTTTCTTGTATAGTACTTAATATAATATTAAGTATAATTCAATTCAATTCAATTATTTATTGCATTCCACAATGTAAACTATAGATGGTGAACATAAATAGGAGATCATCATGGACCCTGGCGGGCACGCAATAGGGTTTAGAAGAGAGGAGGCGCTATAATGATAGCAAGTTTTACTTTCAAGAAAAGAAAAAAAAAATGTACAATTTTATGACATAAAAGTAATAAAAGTAATTTTAGGTGAGAGATTTAAAATGTATTTTTTATTTAATAGTGTCATTGAAGTGTTCATGAAAACTGTAATAGCATTTATTTATTAGAAATTTTTCCAATTGGTTATTAAACAAAGAATATTTATTTTTGAAGATGGTAATTTATTATATATTTTAATTCACGAATGCAATGTACTATTAGATTACAGTTTTAGTCTGGAACTGGGTAATATTAATTTATTTTTGTACCGTGATGGATATTTAGACGGAATATCTTGTCGTGTTTTGTAGAATTCGCTATGCTTGCGTATAATATGCAAACCTCCAAAATATACAAACAAGGAAAAGGCAGTATTGAGTATAATATAAGTATAGTGCTTAGTTTTATTTGCCAACTTCGTTAATTTTTGTCTCCATAAATTAATAAATTAATCCATGTTTGTCACAAGATGCGACTCCGAATTCATTTCATCACGTTAAGAGAACGAGAATTCTTACTGGTGACAAACGAGGTGTCTTACAATTTACCATACAAATAAAACTTGCACTAGACCAGGCATCCTGTACTGTGTACTACGTAATGTTGCGGTTGTTTTAATATCGTGTTTAAATGGCGCTTTGATCCACCTTTTCTTTCGTATTCTAAGCGTACTTTTGCAATAAAATCTTATGTAGAATATAAAGCGATTTTGAGTTTAATTTTGTTGTGTAATTATAGCTAGTTTAAGAAACAAAGAAAAGCTGACACAGTTATTAGTTTACCGCACGTCATCACCATCTGCCTAAAACCGAACCATAACTGATCACGCTGACCTAATTTTAAGGGGGTGCAGCGCGGACGCAAAACTGCGAGTTTCAAGTTTCTTTATGATAGCGAGCGAGCGGCGCGTGGCAGTGGTGTGACAACGGCGCACGACTACGAATATGCACGCACACTAATATCTGTACAGAGTAGGCTGGTGATTGATTTAGTTAGAGCAATGTTTACTTTCGTAAAATCATAGGCGTTTGGGTAAAAAATAAGAAAAGTCTTAATATTTTCATATTCATGTTTTTTTATTGAAAAATAAGACAACAGTGACCAGTGGAATATCAATACAAACATTTTGATGTCGGATCATTGTTTCATTTGTGCTATATTTACAAAGTTTCTGAAGAAATAAGTTTTTAGATATCATTATTTTACGTATTGTTTAAGTATGCAGTTTCTGGGTATTTGTTTCAAATTCCAAGACAACCACGACCTTGTAAAAGGATCAAGCTAACCTATACTATTCCTTTTAATGTATAAGACCTATTCAGCGCCTAGCACCAGTGACTTAAAAACACGTAAATTTTCAAATTCCGCGCTGCACCCCCTTAATTGGTAGGTTTTAACGACCACAGCTGGCTCCAAGACGGCTTTACTCGTCGTCTGCCGTAAATCCAGACACAACAAAATTTCAATTGGTAAGTGGCGCTGATCTGCGCTCCCTCATATTTTTTATTTTTATTTTATATATCCTGCTACTTAGAAATCTGTTTCTTTGAAACAATAATCTAATATATTGACAGACTTTCATCAGTAAATATATCGTCAGCAGATTTGTGCGCCCATTGATGCCATTCTGATCTTATGTCTGCAAATCTTGTTGCTAAATCTGGTATACTATTTCTCTTGAGGCGAGAGTATCTCAGGCTACCGACTCCCTGCAGTTCAGCAGCTGGCATCTGGTATGGCTCAATTTCTTTCTTCACTGTTCGCAGTTTCAGATCTAGGTTCACATATATGTTTTCATAGTTTTACTTTGAAACCTTTCTGGAATTTCGATGTTAATGTGACTGGTTGTGCCATTTAACTGTGTGCCATACGTCCATACAGGCTTCAGTATAACTTTATAGGTAGCCATTTTACTGGCGTCTGTCAGCTGTGACTTGCGTCCGATGAGCCAGTACATGCTTCGGAGTTTCCAGTTCAGTTGTTTCCTTTTGGTTATGTGTTTGTGCCAAGTGAGGCGTCTGTCTAGATGTCATCATCATCATCATCAGCTCATTTATGTCCCCACTGCTGGAGCACGAGCCTTCCCTATGGATGGATAGGGAGAGCGGGCCATAAACCACTACGCGGGCCCAGTGCGGATTGGTGGTTGTTAACGACTGCTAATGCAGCCGGGACCAACGGTTTAACGTGCCTTCCCAAGCACGGAGGAGCTCGAGATGATAAATTTTGGTCACTTATCCGATGACCGGCCTTTGCGAAAGTTGCTTAACCTCAGCACTCGCAGACCGGGCGCGTTAACCACTGCGCCATCGAGCTCCTAGATGTATATCTAGGTATTTAGTATAATCTGATTGTGGGATCTCTGTATTACAAAGTTTTACGGGTGGGCAGGTTTTTCTTCTGAGTGTAAAGGTTACTTGAACCGATTTATCTGTATTAGGTTTAATACGCCACTGTTCGAGCCATACTTCGATCAGAGTCAGGTGTAGTTGGAACCTTTCGGATGCGGAGTCGTGATTCTCATGTGCTGAAATGATTGCGGTATCATCTGCATACGTCGCTGTGGTGGTATAAGCATGAGTGGGTATATCTACAGTGAATATTAGGTAGAGAACTGGTCCCCATATGCTACCTTGTGGTACTCCTGACTTAATTTCGTGCATTTGAGATGTGTCGGGATTATATTTTACTTCGTGTCTATTTTAAGATAAGATTTTTTTAATTTTGTGGATTCATTAGCTCCCTCATATTAAAGTTTAACATATCTTCCGAAGAACGTAGAATCTGATTTTATTAATTTTGATACCCATCCGATGACCCTGTGGCGGCGCCACCTACCGCATACGCCGCATATTACTCGACACGAAGCAAACACCTTCTCAACCGTGTCAACAGATGGCGCCACAAACGCATATCAATGACGTCGCCTATACTATGACAATAAAATAGTATGGGAAGCCTGCATCGCGGTAACGAAATTTCACCGTCTCCTTCGCTATATATAGCACCTCCAACTAACATCTGTTGGACCTCGGTGCCCGAGCTATACTACCCAGCTCGGAGGAAGATCTTCCCTTTGGCCTTCCTCAGTGTGGCATTCATCCTACCACCAGGCTTCCCTACAACCCGATATTGCAAAAGCTGCTTAGTTTGCACGATCGCAACGGTACGTGCTAGCCTCTACGCCAACGCACTCCTCGAATGATGAAGTCCATTACGACTATCAATGGAACAAACTCTATAAACGACGAACAACAAAACAAAATATAAGCACGCGTGATAAATCTCCGATAAGTAAGGTCAATAGTGCATTTTAGTCTAACTAGTAACGAGGTTCCTACTCGCGATAAGAGTTGATATAGTCATATTTCTCCCTTTCTTAATAACGAGTCAATACTTAACATGGAAGCGCGCAGGAACCTACATTTAGCATCTCTGTTGTTTGATCTTACTCGCTTTAAAAGTCCAGAATATTTATTTTCAAAATTGAATTTTAACAGCTCTATAAAATATTTTGATCATGCACTTAAGTCTACACGTCCGCCACTTAGGGTTCAACAACATCGAACTGTTGCTTTTACTATAAGTTTTCGATATCATGCGATAAGTGTTGGAACAACATCTCTCCCCCAATATGGCAGTTGCATTCTAAGTCTCATCTGCTCGCCGAACATAAGTTAGGTATTCCTAAGCGATTTTTGTAGGTGTCGGCAATAAAAGCGAACTAGGTAGCACACTTATTATATTTATTATTTTATTTTACTTAAAATGTTCAAAAAAAATTTTTTTAACGCAAATTTTGTTGCGAACAAATTACAAAAACATAAATGTTGCAAACATTTTTTTTTATTTTACTTTGCATACTGCGAGAGGGAAACTTCAGCAGGTCCCACTAAGATAAGAAAAGATTATATCTTTATCTAATTTAATGTCAATTCTAAACAAAATATACATTACACAGATTTTATATTAAAATATCTTTATTCATTAATTTTCTATAATTTGTTACTACATGGTCAAGGTAACGCTCATGGGCACATTATTGATAATTGTTATGGGTATCGTCTTCGTGGTCACTCCTGTTGTTGCTGAGAATCAGCGATTCACTTGCTATGCGAGTGAATACCACGCTCAGCAACGACCCTTTTGAGATGCTGCGGCACACACACATTTTTGTATTTTTAATAGTTTAGATACTGTGTTATGAAATTATGTTTGTTTTAGTGTCATTGTTGTTATTTTACGATTGTATATTGCGTGTGTGTGTGTCTATAATGTCCAAATAAAGATTTTATTATTATGATGACTACGTTCAAATCCGGTGATAGTATCACTATTATTACACATTGCTTTTAATAAAAAAAATCTATCTAATATATCCACTTTTCACAAATTTGCAGAAAGTGGCTCCTAGAAATCTTCCACAGGTATTTACTATCTCATCAAACAGTTTTCAAACCACCAAGGTTACTGAAGTTAAAAAAAGTTCGCGTTTGGGGCGACCTTCTTTAAAACTCTTTACTTAGACAGATTTTTCAACAACATCATTCTTTATTTTAACAAACATTACAACATAAGGAAACCCCTACTCAGAGCGCCATGCCATTATAATGTCACGGCTGCAATCTTTTACCATTTTGTCAACGAGCCGGGCCAGAGTCTGTTATCTTTAGCTGGCAACACCGGGCGTCCACCGAGAATTCAGCGCAAATAAGGCTGCCGGGGTGTCATCTCCCGCCCGGATCAACCGTGGAAGTGCCCGATAAATATTAACCGGCTCGCGTTTTATAACAAAACACATCCAATGTTATAAAGGCTATAAAACTGAGAGTTACACTATTGCAAATAATTTGTAATTAATAAATTATGATGTAATTTATACGATGTGTACGATTTGTACGAACAATGTACTATCTAAGTATATTTTAAAAAGTATTTTGAGAATCTTCTCCGTCTTTTTGAAGGCCGTCTAAAATTTAAGTAAAAATACCTACCAGTATAAACCTTGAAAGTACCTTATAAATTCATATTTATCGGGCACTTTTTTACAAAATAAATAACAAAACACTTTCCTGCTTTTAAAACAATAAAACTGAAAGTGCATACTGCCATTAGACATGTTACTTACAGTGTTAATAAATTTTTATAAACTTTTAATAAATTGAAGTACACACCCGGAACCATGGAAAAGCCCGATAATTATTAACTTGGTTTCGCGTTTTATAAAAAAAAACAAATCCAAGGTTTTTTTATTATTAGTTAACTGTAATATAGTAAATAATGTGTTGTTATTAATGTCGATAATATTATCTAAGTATACCCTAGAAAATGAAAACATTCCATAATTAGCCGTAATTTGCTAAGTATTGGTTATCAGGTCACTTTAAAAGTAGTAATAAGAAATTGTTATGAAATAAGTTAAAAGTAGTTATGAACACTTGTACTATGTAAGAATTGAAGTTACAGACTTTATTATAAAATTTAAACACACACACACACACACACACACACACACACACACACCCACTCTTGCTCTCACTAAATTATTTTATTGTAAGTTTCTTTGTAATTTAAGTAAATAAGTTATATAATTTTTTTTAAAACATTTTTTCAAACTTTTGATAAGTTCATTTTATTTAATTTTTTATCTGTTTTCTGTTTTGTCACTAAAACATGAGGAAATCGTTAATTTTTCCCCACAGGTCAGGCAATGCCTAGTGTGGGGGCTTGTAAAATGTTTTGGAAACTGAAAAGGGAAAAAAAATTACTTACTTAAATCTTTGTCAATAGTGAATCCTATGACCAAATTATAATTTTATATACCGTATACCTAATTATTATAAGTAATAATATTTTAAGTTGTTGTCGTTATCAGTATAATAACAGACTGAATGGCGTTTAACTTAAGTGAACTTCATAACCGAAGATACTCGACACTATAACAAGTATTTCTTTTTATTATATTTATTAACTTTGTTCACTATCAAAATGAAAATATATCTTAGCTACTTACCTACCGATTTATTTCACACACTATAAGAGATCACTGAGTACACTGTTATTTTATCAAACGCGCTCAGCTTATGCTGTCGTTATACGAACTGACATATCATTGGGTCAGTTTCGTTTATATATTTAACTTAATTAACTCCATTATCGATAAGACGATGGCTATTTCTAGGGTTCAATAATGGAATATATTTTTTTGCATATTTCACCTCTATACATACATCTTTTTCGCATGTGGGACATTCTTTACCCTACTCAATTTGATTCAAAGACAACAACTAGAAAACATTTAGTTAACAGATTAAGGTGGTACTTTTTGGATCATCATTTGATCAGTTTGTAACCTGATTTCTTAACTCTTTAACGGACACAGCATGTTGATTTTTTCATCATCATCATCATCATCATCATCAGCTTCTTTTATGTCCCCACTGCTGGGGCACGAACCTTCCCTATGGATGGATAGGGAGACCGGGCCATAAACCACCACGCGGGCTCAGTGCGGATTGATGGTTGTTAACGACTGCTAAAAGTCGGGACCAACGGCTTTACGTGCCTTCCGAAGCACGGAGGCGCTCGAGATGAAAGTTCTTGGTCACCCATCCGATGACCGGCCTTTGTGAAAGTTGCTTAACGTTAGCACTCGCAGACCGGGCGCGTTAACTACTACGCCATCGAGCTCCTTCGATTTTTTCATAAGTTTAGTTAATTATGAGTTTAGGTAATAAGTTAATTATAAGTTTTGTTAATAATTCAGTTAATTACCTTATAAGAAAAAAAAGTTTTTATTCCAATAGTCTGACTACGGCCCGATTTTTCAATCCTCAGATAAGTCATATCGAAAAAATAAGATTGCCATTGTGACATATTTTCTAAAGAGAATCTGTCATTATGTCAAATTATTCAATGAATAAACTTTAACTGAAGATTTAAAAATCCGCCCTAAGTAGTTTAAAACACTAGCGAAACTCTTTCGTGAATCCTTCTCACACTTGCCATTTGTTTACATTTATAAACAAATGGCAAGTTACTCATCTACGCTCACCATCAGGCGAGATCGAGGTCAAGAGCTGTCTTATAAGGCATAAAAAAATAAAAAAAAAATAAAAGGAATAAGTAACTTAAACGTCTATAGCTTTTATTACCATGAAATAAAGTCTTAGGTTATGGAATGACCTAAGATAACTAAGAGAAAACGTCATGAAAATATAAATTAACAGTATGGTGCAATTAATTATTATATCTATATATGAGTATTAATACGTGAAGTGAATTCTTTGGACCCCTTTTTAAGCAAATTGCGCGAATGGAGGACTGTGAGATTTGTTATACCTAGTTAAAGTTTATATGGAGCAGATCTCACAAACGTTAAAATATATGTAAAATATGTCTTACAATACGTAAAGTTGAAATAAACATAGTTTCATAAATTTTTCAAAAAATTCAAAAATGGAAGTGAAGCGGCCGAAATCTGTCAATGCCAATCCAAACTCATATTCTATCTTTTTTAATGTTTCATTGTTTAGGATACAATCCCTGCAGCCTTAATAAAATATTGTTCCAAAGGTGCCTACGTCAGCCTTCCCGGTAGCATAATGGTCAGTGTAGCCGCCCGTATTGCGGAAGGCTCAAGTTCGATTCCTGGCTGGGTCGGGTAGGCATTAATTTTTTTCACTGTATTTTATAAATATTTAATTCAGCTTCAGTGCAGCAATTAGCACTTAAAAATAAAAAGTAAAATTTACTATAGCGTCGTGTTATCAAATTTGTGGTATTTCATCTGAAAAGATGAATCTGCATAGCCATCGGTTGCAATAACCGTTGGTTATATGCCACTGTGCCGCTAATAGCACTCAAAAATTAAAAAGCAGTGTAAAAAAATATATTCAGTGCTTACGTCAGTCTTCGCGGTAGCATAATGGTCAGTGCAGCCGCCCGGATTGCGGAAGACCCAGGCTCGATCCCTTGCTGGGTCTGGTAGGCATTTATTTTTTTCACTGTATTTTATAAATACCTAAAATAATGTTCGGTCGACCAAGAAGGTCGTCTTAAAGGAGAATCCCCATAGTTGTATGGGCTTTAGTATCGCTACAAATGATTTTGTACAATGATGATTTTTATATCAAAAATCAAGTTTTGTTTTTCATAAAACCCTGTTAAATAATTTGCCTTAACTTCGCCGACGAGAAATCCCCATATTATTTAGTAATTAAATTCACTTCCATTTAATTTGATTTTTTTTGACATGTCGAGTTGTCGTTGTCTCCTCGGTGTTGCCATTTTGTAACAAGCAAATCGATTTATCAAAATATAATCGATTCACTTGTAGTTATTTCATTAAAATAACGAGTTGGCTTATGTTTATGTGTATAAACATAAGCCAATAATTCAATATGATATGGAAAATATATTAAATTGCATTACAGTATTGTAATGCGACAGTTGTCGCGAAAAGAGTAGTTGGATCTGTATGGAACTATTGTATGTTACGTATGGACTCGAAAGTCTACAATAAAAGTTTAGACCTCTTGTTACCCGTTTTTTTACCGGATACCAGCCCCCCAACCGCGTAACACTCTCGCTTTCGATCGCTTTGAAGGCGAGGCCCTCGCCTCGCTTTCTAATATAATATCGAAATATGATATCGAATAATATCGAAAGCTATAGCCTATAGCTTTCGATATTGCTTTCATATTGCTTTCGAAATAACAAGATGACGCCTCCTGCTCGCCTCGCCTTCAAAGCGATCGAAAGCGAGAGTGTTAGGCGGTCGACCCCCAGGCCGGTACCATACGGCTGTCTTTACTATCGAGGGGTTCAGAAAAAGATAAACTTAACGCACCGGCTCGGTGTCCAGTAAAAAAACAGCCGTTAACAAGCGGCCTTATGGTCGTACATGATACACGGATATACGGCCCTAAACGTCAATGCTGCATCACATGCAACATCAACGTACCTACATGACATGACAGACGATCATGCATACGTGTCATTCAAAGCTTTTATTTTTCAGCATGTAAATGCTGAAAAATAAAAGGGACTCATCAATCAACTGCCATTACCTAGATTGAATGTTGTTCGTTCGTATTAATATGATAAAATAAACGGTTTGTTCAGCGCTTATGTCAGCTTTCCCGGTAGCATATCGGTCAGTGCAGCCGCCCGGATTGCGGAAGACCCAGGTTCGATTCCCGGCTGGGTCGGGTGGGCGTTTAATTTTTACTGTATTTTATAAATATTTTATGAATATTTAATTAAGCTTCAGTGCAGCAATTAGCACTTAAAATAAAAAGTAAAATTTATACACTTGAGTTACTTTCAATTGGCTGAGCCAGCCAACAGTTTGTACAACGTCATACAGTTTTAACATGAAATAAATAAGCTGTGAAAGATTTTCGTCTTTTATTGTTTAATATAATTTAAGTAAGAACGTGATTTTAATATAGTGTGATGTATTCATAATCTTATTCTTGAGAAACAGTCTAAGGTGATGATTTTTTGAGAGCTATCAAAGCGTCCGCTATCCCGTCAATAATAGCATCCACGACTTGTACGTTAGAATTGATGCCCATCACGCCGATACGAAGCGCCTTGTCCACCGTTGGTCCTAGCCCAGGGAAGATTAGGATGTTGTGTCTGGAAGAAGCAAAAAAGGACGCTAAAAATACATCATAAAGGCGTTGCATGCGCGTTGCTTTTTAAAGGTGGTTATGGGCTGTATTGCAGAAGGTAAGCTTCCGATGTCCATGAGAGTAGTTTATGTGTGCGTTGCGTTGCTTGAATGTGCGCATACCACATATATTAAGCGTACCTTCTGGGTCTCTGTATTATGTGGTATGTAGTGGTGGTATGGTTCCGCTCCTGGTAATAATGGATACTTCGCAAACATTGCACCCTCCATGTTAGAGTATACATAATTCGACTTCAGAGACTCTGTTAGAATTCCACAGAATCATGAGGCTTTTGATGTACGAAAGAAGAAAGAAAAGCATTGTAAAACTAACTCACAACAGCACAGCTTAATTCCGTAGTAGGCATACCTACCTATCAGTAACAAATTTGAAAATGATTGAATAAAAATCATAGATACTAAATCTTTCGTAATGAACTTTAAATCGCGTACAAATAGATAATAAACGTTATTGTTGTTGACTTTTCACTTTATTTATATATTAATACGTGAAGCAAAAACTTTGTACCCGTTTTTACGAAAATTGCGCGGACAGTGGAGTATGAAATTTCGCACACTTATAGTTTATACAGAGAAGTGCAAAATGCTAATACTTTTTTTAAATTATGCATAAAAAATATATTAAATTAAATTAATATTGTTTCATACATTTTTCAAAAAGTTCAAAAATGGAAGAGGAGCAGCCTAAATCTGTCAATGCCAATCCAAACTCACATTCTACCTTTATTAATTTTTCATTGCTTAGGACACAATCTTTTGAATTTAATTTATTAAGGCTGCACAGCCTTAATAAAATTAAATTAAAAAGATTGAAGAAGGTTGAAGAGTTCTAAGAACCTACTTCTCTCTAATGTATTTGACGACGTCTAGGTAGTCATATCCCTTGGGCAGCACCACAGTAGTGGCTGTAGCTAGCCGATCCTCGACCTTCGGTATCAGGAACTTCACTGGCAGTTCTGAGAGGCGTTTGTGGAAGTACGTGTTGTTCCTTGCGTGGCGTTCCCAGGATACTGGGAGGGTCTCCTTGGCTAACTCTTGGAGGCAACATCGGAGGGCCCACAGCATGGGAGAACTGAGGGTGTGGTGGTATCTGTTGATGGAATAGTACGTTCAATATCAGATAGTTTATTATTATTATTATAAGCAGAAGAGGCTGAGCTCAAAAAAAAACATTTATAGCATGGTAAATGTGTCGATAGTCGAATGGATAGATAAATTGATAGATAGATAACACTAATATACAGGGGTTATTTGTAAAACATAAATAACCTCGCAAGAATAGGTAGCTAACATCATAAACAACAATATTTGTTCTACGACTTTTGATAATTTGACACATTTTACTTTCATACAAAAATAAATATAGATAATTTATTAATTATTGAAAATTACAAAATTAAAATCTGAGATTATAATAACCTAAAGTAACTAAAACTAATACAAAACTAAAATACGGCGTCAAAAAATTCCTCCGCATCGCAGTCGACTGGTAAAGTACCCAAGAGACTGGCGGCATTTCCACGTTGAATGGCAATGTTTAGCCTCTGGCCAAGAAAAAAGCCAACCTTTGGGTCATGGGAAGTGTCAACCAGCCTGTAGGGGTTACGGTGAAAGTAGTTCGAGTTTCGAGAGAGAAAATCCAAAATTGCACCAAAAGAGTTTATATTTCCAAATGTAGGTACTTTGACATAGCAAATAATTTTGTGAGCATAGGAGCCGTGCGTTGTACGTGGAGCTGTGTTTTGTACTGTCTCAAAAATGGAGGGAGGATCGAACCCCGCACTTCGTACGTCGCGCGCCTCCTAAGCATAGAAGTACATCAAGTAAGCGACCGCCGCGCCGCCGCGCGGCCTATTTACAAACTTTAACCGTATTGCAAACATTTTCGTAACTTAATTTTAAATAGATATCGTTAATTAAATAAATGAAAATAAAATATAAAATTAAACAAATAAATAACATTCGCATCGCTAACACAGCCGTTTGGAAATTTCATTAAACAAAACATGAGCATTCGAACCCCACGGCCCGAGGGTTTCAACCCCAAACGGCTCGAAAATATAATTACCGATAAGGTTATTATACTTTCGCCGCTTGAGGTTTTCAGCAGCCGCAGCAGCAGCACCAGCACAGCACGCAGTGCTAGGAAGATGGGATGGCGCAAGAGTATCGACACAAGTTGCATCCCACACTAAAGGCCTACCCAACTTCCAAGGAAATAAAGACATGCCGTCCGGTCTCTTGCCATCGTCGCGTGCCAAGCCATTGGGTTCTAATACAGCTGGAACGCCGACGGTGACAAGAGCTCGTCGGATGATGTCATTAATGTTCGCGTGCCGTGCTAAGCGGCCCGCACTACGGCTGCAAGATAGGCCGTGATGTCCGAGGCCGTTGACAACTTCGCCACAGTGACAGCGATGGGGAGAACAACAAGGAGCTCCTAGACGCAGGGAAGCAGCGAGGCGGAAAGTAGTGTCGTCGAACAAAGTACCTAAGTTCGACGACGGTAGTGCATGAAGCCAAAGACCCGACTCCCACTTGCCCACAGCCAGCAGGCGCGCACGCTCCGCAGTAGTAGCAGACGTGACAAGTAAATTATTCTGTACTACTCTGCAAAGCGGCCCATCCCACCGTCTCTGGGAAGATGAATAGACGGGTGTATCTGAATTCGGGCAAGCGAGTCTCCAGGCATCCATAGCCTCGGTGAAGCACGGCACATCAAAATTAATCAGTGTGGGGGCTAGGATTTTCCTGATAAATTTTTCGGTGCCATGGACCGAGGATAAGAAAGCCGGTAAACTAATACTGGAAATTTTGCGGACCCCGAGGCCTCCCATTCTAATTGGAAGAGTAGCTTGTGCCCATGAACGGTCGTCCAAGGCCACATTTAAAATCAACGTTAAAGTATGCCGCATAATTTGGTCCAATTTATCTAAAAGATGACTGTGCATCCATAAATGGGAAGAGCGAAGGAAATATATTAATTTAGGGCCAAAACAACAGTAACGAATTAAGGTTATAGCCGAATGCATGTTAATTTCAAACAATCTTTTCGAAACGTCATTAAAATTTTGTATTTTTTCATCAATAAAAACGGGAAAGGAATTTTCAAAGATTGGAGACCCAAGGAGACGAAGCGAACTTTTTTCAACAATCTTGATTTCCGGACCTATTGCGTTAAATTTGGGAAGTGTCAGAAGTCTGTCAGTATTGTCTGTTAAAAATAGTTCACATTTCGAAAGGTTGAGATCAAGGCCAATGGAATGAAGTTCATTTTTAAGAAATTGAAGGTCATTTAAAACAGTTTCTACGTCGCCTCCCAAGGTTCCATCATCAAGATACCAAACGTTACACTTGGAATTCAGCTGACGAATAATTGGGTGAATGGCTAAACTGAAAATCACAGGCCCGAGGGGGTTACCTTGTTGACAGCCAACAGCAGATTCCAGAAGGTTGTCTCGATACAGTAGTTTAGAGGGGTATCTGTAGCATTGCCAAAGGAAACTATAAATTTGTGGTATTTCTTTTTTAATTTCTATCAACAAGGTGTCCCTATTAACAGAATTGAAGGCATTCTTTATGTCAACCTTCAGGATAACCTCTCCTTTACCAGAATTTAAGTAGGTCGACAAAGCGTGTACGGCAGCCTCACAGCCCCCTTTGGAGCCGAAACCTAGCTGTAGGGGCTGAAATTTTTCCGAAACAACCTCACCATAAAATTTACAGCAAATCTTGGCTGCCATACGACGGTAAGTAGTTCCCACGGCATGCAATGGGACGAACACCGCCATCGCTTTTACGCAGGGCGCATAGATAAATAAATATTAATTTAATTTTACGTCTGAATGTCTTTTGTCTTATCTCTGTGCGCATCGCATCGAGAACGTCGCGCGCATCGCCTTTTCGTATGTGAATGGAACATAGATTTACAAATGTCACGACAGTACAATAAAAGCTTGGAAAATCATTTTTAATTAATGTATTGATTTATGATAAAACTCGTCGAACAAATGCTGTTGTCTATGATGTTAGCTATCTAGTCGTTCGAGGTTGTTGATGTTTTTTCAAATAACCCTGTATACAATACAAATAACAGATAATGCAAAAATAAAAATAAACAAAGGCGGTCTTATCGCTTAAAGCGATCTCTTCCAGACAACCTTTGTGGCAAAGGACAAATAAGGAGACAATAAGGGGTAGTGTACCGGCAACAAGTAAATTTTAAAATTGAAATCTATAGATATATATATTTATTGGATAGATGCGTGGGTTGAATGCGAGAAATCTGTTTAATTCCCACAGCTACTGAAGTGACACTTTCTACACAGGCATATTAGCTTTCTAGGTGGGTTTAAGACTTTAAACTTTATTGGTTTAAGGTTTAATAATATAATTGTAAATACTTGAATACTGTATCAATTCCAGACATTTTTATAAAGTTTTTTCTATTTCCTAATAAGTCTAACTCTTAATAATCTTAAAATACAATCACTCCTTCGTTAAAACATTCGGATCAATATTGTTTTCTAAAGTTTACGCGAACACTACACATTTAAATGAAACAACTTTTACGGATCTACTCGCGTTTATTTTATCGTTTTCGGATCAAACGAATTTAAAACGTAAGCTAACGCAATAAGGCTTTTTTTAATGACCATACACACTTACTCTTACGGTTCTTTAGCTACAGATTAAATAATAGTTGTTTAGCTCTCGCTCTTAACAATAATAACTTACTTCCTCGTGTTGCCATAGCAGTTCCATTGTAGAGCCAACAGTTTGACATCGAAGTAAAACGGTGGTTTGTGCTCGCTCTTATCCATTTTCTCTCTGAGGAAAATAAGAAATTAAAACATATATATTAAGATTTTTGTACGGCATTGTATACAAAACAGCAAGGACACTCAGTTTGTCCCCTTCCGATAAATAACGTACTAGCATAGGCCCAAGACACTTAGTCACGGGCACAGCTACAAACAATTGTAACTTTTATTTCATGCAATAAGAGTCTAAACTGTTTGCATAACTGTGCTCGCGACTATGCTCGCTGCGGAGGAGATGAAAGCAAATGCTTCCCCGTTTTTGAATAGAACAAAGGTATAGGAGGAGCTTATGTACAGTTCATCAAGTTTTAAAATTGACATATAGATGCTACAACTTGGTAGACATTACATTTACCTTTTGTGCCATAGAAGAACCGAGGTTTAATTTCCAGGTCGGGTACCGTGTTTTGAGAGATCAAATTCGATCGATTTCGTGTCGAGGTTTTTTCGACTCCGACTTATAATCACCAACCCGAAGATTGAGCAGGCGTGGAGATTAAGCTAGCAACCCATGGTAATGTTGACAAGAATCTAAATGGTAGTGACATAGGTACTTACTCAGCTTTAGCACTGAATGCTACAGGGGAAATGCCAGGTGGACCACTGAGAGCCTTTTGGATCGAGGCGTAGATGCCATCGACCTCCCACTCATCCATGAAAAAGGGGACCCCTGCAATAGACAACACCACATCTACAAGTAATAAGGCTCCGTACCTGTAAATTGAAAAGGAACATATTGAAATAGTTTTTATTTAAATCTGTCAACAAGGAAGCGCTTGACCTTCATCTTACCTTGTTTTTTTTATTTTTATCTAGATTTGTCATGGTAAGTGACAATAAAGCTGATGGTGGAAGCGTTCTTCATCTGGTATCTGGTATCAAAAAAAAAAAAAAAAAAAATATTTATTTACGTTCAAATATCATTTTACAGCAGCAGGGGGCCAGAGTCTCCTTTTGAGCATAATAATTCTTATGTATTGTAGGTATGGTAATTTAAAATAGACCTCAATGTAGGCTTACCAATGTGCGAGGTAAATATCTATAGAGACTTAGTATTTTCTGACCAGCAGCGCTGGTAACCGGAAAATATAAAGCCATTGAAACGAATAGAAGGTTTACAATTGCAATGTAGTGAAACTCCACTTCAACTGAAGTGGAGTTTCACTACATTGCACATTACTAAATTAAACTCTGAGATTATAATAACCTAAAGTAACTAAAACTAATACAAAACTAAAATATGGCGTCATTACATTACTTCTTTGTTTATTTAAAGTTATTCAGTGATCAAAACTGAAATTGGTACTTCAGTTCACTGAAGAGACCCGCTTAGGCAAATCCCATCTGAAAGTGGGACTTTAAAGGTTCGCAAACAAATCGACAGCTCTTCAAAGAAAAGACAACCCAACTCCACACGACTTTAAAGTTTATCCTGACACCCCCTACCAACCATAAGGTTATAAAGGTAAAGGCGTCAGACATCCTTGTGCAAGCATAAGGGACCATCTACGTCAGGTCATAACGCTAGATCAGGACGCGCCGAAGCGCATTCTTCATCCGGTACTTAAGACTAGTGTCTCGAGCCAGTTGCCCCGTGGACACGTATAGTCCACTATCTATTATCCAAAAAGGTTACCGGAGCTGTAGGCTCGGTCACTTCTCGTTGCACTAAGAGCAACTCGCAGATTCCACTGCTGCAGACTCTATAGTCGACTACCAAATGTCCTCTTTGGTGGCGGAGTTGTAAGCCCATTCACTTCTCAGTACCCATCCAGGCACCTTGCCAGTTTCTCAATCCTACGCGGCTGGCTCAACCGGAGGTATTGCATCTAGCGGGCACCTCTACTAGTTATCCAGACTAGTACCGGAGATGTTGGAGTTTTGCTCAGTGAAAACCACCGAGCATTGCAACTAACGATGGGTAACTCACGTGCCCCGCAAGTCCTTTCGCATCGGACCCCTCGAGACTGCTACTTGGACCCGCTCGCTGTGTACGAAATGGAAGCCTGGCCCACAGTAACCAGGCAGACGAACATTCCCTCTTCTACAGCTAACCACATGCCACCACTAGTCCAACCCATGTCCGAGGCCTGCCGGAGACGCCCGCGAAGGCATAACCGGCAGGGGGCTCAGGACCGGAACTCCCGTGGTACCCTTGAAAAGACAGCCGGACCCGTAGTTCCAGCTGCCATACCCTACCTATCAGAGTCAAAAGATAGGGACATATAAGTTCCTATAAAACATTTCACTTACTTATGGCACAGCTTCCCCAGTCCCTCAATCTTCTGCATCGATCCAGTAGATCCATCGCCGTGGGTTATGAACAGAGCTGCTGGCCTCACTGCCTTCAGTTCCCTCTCCAGGTGCTCGAAACTGAACGTGTCTGTAATGGGCACCGATGTCACCACAGTTTTTACACCTGAAAATAAAGTCAGAAAATAAAATGAAAAAGAGTGGCTTTATATCCCAACTGCATTGTTTGCCTGCATGTGGATCAGCAGATGGATAGTTGCAACAGCAAATATCCACAGCAGCAGTGGTTAACTGTTTACTATCTAGTAGCCTACTGGTTCATGTAGCGAAGACATCTTTGTGAGACTTGAGGTCAATGCGTAACAACATCTCTTACCTAATATCTAACTGTCGGAACACAACAATGCTACTGACATTGATTTTATGGCGACATATTTGTATATGATGGTAGTAGCTAACCAAGTAGTCTCAAAATTAGTCCTTTACCACCACAGAATCGTTTCCAAGAATATACTCGCTGCTAGGAATCGAACCCGGGACCACTTTCTCTGAGACCGGTAGTGGTCTTAACGACTAGACAAAAAAAATTGTTACCAAACTTCATATATGGAATAAACGATTTACCTCGACGCTTAGCAATTTCTAGCGCCCTCTCATCCCAAATGCCTCGGCTTGCTATCAGCAGGGTCTCGTTGGGTTCCAGGAGGTTAGTGATGACAGCCTCCATGCCCACGTGCCCGGAGCCACTCATGGCGAACACCGTCTGGCTGCGCGTCTGGAACAAGTACTGGATCCCCGCGCGAATGTCATCAAGTACCTGGAAAAGAGAACGGGAAGATGTTATTTGGGATTAAAATATCGGTTTAATATTAATTTACTTTTGATATTCGTGGCTAAGACCTAGACACACCTAGGCAAAGAAGATAGGCAACTTTCATATGGCTGGTCATAGGACGGGTGACTTAAGACGCTGGTCTCGGCTGCGTTAGCAGAAACATTGCACTGGGCCTGCGTGATGGTTTGCCCGTTTTTCTTGTGGTGTTTCTATCCAGAGGGAAGGCTCGTGCTCCAGCAGTGGTGATATAAAATGAGCTGGTGATGATAATAGCAATGAAGTGGCTTACGTTGAAGAGCTCGTCGCACATCGCATTGATGGAGGGCTGGATCATAGCCTCGATGACGAATGGGTGCATACCTCATAGCAAAGGCTTCACGGATTGCAGGTCAGTTATCCGGGTTCTTTTGCTTGGCAGTGTCTGGTGTCTGTGGTCTTTATCAGGTCTCCTCTTGTGCAGGTTGGGCACAAACAGGTGTGCCATGTCCTATTGCTGTTGCTGGCACTAATAGGTTACTAATGGCTATATAAATGAAGTGACTTACGTTGAAGAATTCGTCGCAAGTCGGAGTGATGGAGGGCTTGGCCATGGCCTCGATGACCGATGGGTGCAAGTCGCACGGCCCCGGTCCGCATAGCAGAGGCTTCACGAATTGCCGGTCGACTATAGTCGGTGCCGGCACTATCAGATTTCGGTAAGTCATGTTTCTTGAACTGTAATTGAATTAATTAGAATATAGAGTAATAAACTTATTCTTGCCCACACACAGAAGTAAAACAGCTACACACGTAATCTTAGGAACGTAATCTTTACTCGTAATGGTAACGGTATGGTTTTTTTATGTTGTAAGTAATCACAGAACACCATTCTGTGGTTGTAATGGTTGACATTGATGAATATTTATTTATAAAATACAGTGAAAAAATTAAATGCCTACCCGACCCAGCCCATAGTAAATCAGATGAAAGTCCTTTATTACAAATTTATTTTACACTTTTTTTGAAAAATTTGTCTATCTCTTCTAGATTTGTCTATCGATTTGTGTATCTATTTAAAAAAAATATCAGTGCTTACGTCAGCCTTCCCGGTAGCATAATGGTCAGCGCAGCCGCCAATGGATTGCGGAAGACTCAGGTTAGTTTCCTGGCTGGATCGGGTAGTCATTTAATTTTTTTACTGTATTTTAAATATATAAATATAAATATTTAATTCAGCTTCAGTGCAGCAAATAAAACTTTAAAATAAAAAAGTAAAATTTTGTAATGGTTGGTTATGTGCACAGACACAAAGGTTTTACAACAAAATTTAATAAAAACCGCATAAACATGTAATTCATCACTTTTGTTCGCCTCCTACAATTCAAAGTCACAGTCGAAGTTTCGAGTCGAGAATTACTAAATTATTAAATAAATAGAAATAAACCCTGTACTGTACTATGTAATGTTGCGGTTGGTTTTAAACGGCGCTTTGATGTTGGCCCTCCAACTTTTCTTTCGTATTTCAAACGTACTATTTTCCTTAAAATACAAGATTTTAAGGAATAGAATAGAATATAAAGCGTTTTGTTGTATAATCTTGGCAGGTTGACTAAGAAATGCTGACTTAGTTATATTTTGTCTACCGCACGTCATCACCAGTAGCCTAAAACCGCACCATAACTGATCATGCTGACCTAATTTTAGTTGGTAGGTTTTAACGACCACAACTGGCTCTAAGACGGCTTAAGTCGTCGTCTTCCGTAAATCCAGACGCTATAGAATTTTAATTGTTTGGCGGCGCTTTTTTATTTTTTTGAGAGTTTCCTGATTGCCTTAAACGGCATTTTCAGCTTTACCGGGCCATTTAGGGGGCGGCGAAAAACTTAAAGGGTTCCTCAAGCCGTGTGAAACGAAGCATCACGCATTAGTGCGTGTCCCCGTGCCCTACGTCCGAGGGGTTCGGATTAGATCGGGGTTGGCGGCACTGATCTGCGCTCCCTCATATTAAAGTTTAATCTGATATTCATATTTTTTTATTTTGATACCCATCCCATGACCCGACATTGCAAAAGCTGCATAGTTTGCACGATCAAAACTTCAATGGAACCCTCATATATCGAAATTGGCCGGCAAACTCAGTTCTGCTGCTTATGCCATCAGAAAAGTAAGACAATTGACGGACGTTGAAACTGCTAGGACAGTTTATTTTAGCTATTTTCATAGTGACATGTCGTATGGCCTCTTACTGTGGGCTACAGCAGCTGATGTTGAAACTATATTTATTTTACAGAAACGAGCAATAAGAACCATCTATAGACTAGGTTCCCGAACTACTCTAAGAACTATTTTTAAAGAAATTGGTGTTCTTACAGTTGCATCTCAGTTTATTTATAATTGCATAGTCTTTGTGCGTTGCAATGTCAACTCATTTACTAAACACGGTGACATACACAATTTCAATACTTGAAATAAGAAAAAACTTGTAATGGCACTATTCAGACTGCAAAAGGTTTTTGGCTCTTTCTTGGGGCAAGGTATACACTACTATAATAAAATACCTATACTGTAAAAGATTTACCATTACATACATAAGTTTAAAAATCATGTAAAATCTTCTTTACTTAAGAAAGGTTATTATACAGTCAAAGAATATTTAGATGATAAAACAGCCTGGTTATAATAAAAAATCCACATTTTGTTTTATTTGGATCAATCATTATACTTTAATATCTTAGCGCTGATATGATAGCCTTTATCAGCAGTGTCCTACAGTTTACAAACACTATTTATATTGCGTTAAACAATTCATTAAGTTCTTATTTAGAGTAGCTTGAGTGTGGCATGCTCTCTTTATTGTCTCTGCGGTGGTGGCATGTGCGTCGGGTCGTTACATTCCCTAAGATATGGTTGCGTGAAGCGATGGCTGATTCATATGTCATACTCGTGAACGGGTGCCTCCTGTGGAGGCAGGTCTGCTCTTGCTTACTTATCTTATTTTTATTATTATTATACTCGTATACTTTAACTTTGTTTTCTTAGATAATTTTTGACTTCTATTAGTACTGTATGACATTGTGAAAATTGAAATTGGTAGGTACCTACCTGATGTAATTTTTGCTAACTTAAATTTTTTTTTAAATATTTGTTGTATTTTTGGGTGTTGTGATTGTCCTTTTTTTGTGTTTGTTTGTGATGGAAAGTGTCCTTTTATGATAGGACATTTTCCAATATTTTTGACGCTGTAAGGAAGAAAAGAGCTTGACACATGCTAAGTTTCTTGCCGGTTCTTCTTAGTACAAAGTCTCCCGTCCAGAGTAGACTTACGAACCGATGGCATAATGACGTTCATAAGAGCTATTTGTAGCCTAAACTGAATAAATGATTTTGAATTTTGAATTTTGATCGCAACCGCACGTGCTAGCCTCTACGCCAACGCGCTCCTCGAATGATGGAGTCCGTTACAACTATCAATGTAACATAACTCTTTAAACGACGAAGATCAAAATAAAATATGCACTCGCGATCTCCGATAAGTAAGCTCGATAGTGTATTTTAGTATAGTAACGAGGTTTCTACTCGCGATAAGAGTTGATATATCGCGCGAGATAGAGTCGTGTGACGGGGGAACAAGCGCAATGTTGCCGCGACAAATTGATTTGGTCCCCGACGCGCCTGTCGACGTCGCTGTCCCTGGAGGAATAAGCTGAGTTGCAAGGTTACCACTATAATTACCCAGTGCGATGGGTGAATATTTTTTTGAGGTATAAAAAAAAGGTGAACATACTCATATGTTACTTCACCTAAAATACTTATTTTTAGGAAGTTATTTTCAAACATTGGTCAGCAAGCATAATTTGTATCTTTTTTTCAAAGTAGCTACTATTGAATTTATTGCCGGGCTCTTCGCGATAGATGATGATCATCATCATCATCGTGCACTTGGAGAGTCTGCAACTGGACTCTCCAAGTGCACGCCACTGCCTACGATCCGATCTCAATAGATTGACTACGTTCAAATCGGTGGTAGTATCACTATTATAATTACACATTGCTTTTAAGCGGAAAGTGGCTCCTAGAAATCTTCCCCATGCATTTACTATCTCAGCAAACACAGTTTATTCTATTGAAGTTAAAAAAGTTTTAATACCTAATAACGCGTTTGGGACGATCTTCTTAAAAACTCTTTACTTAGATAGATTTTCCAACAACATTATACTTTATTTTAACAAACATCACAACATAAGGAAAATCCTACTCGGAGCGCCATTATAATATCAGGGCTGTTCTCTTTCACCATTTTGTCAACGAGCCGGGCCAAAGTCGGTTATCTTTAGCTGGCAACACCGGGCGTCCACCGAGAATTCAGCGCAAATAAGGCTGCCGGGGTGTCATCTCCCGCCCGGATCAACCGTGGAAGTGCCCCATAAATATTAACCGGCTCGCGTTTTATAACAAAACACATCCAATGTTTTTTTTTAAGTAATAAAGGCTATTAAAACTGAGAGTTACACTATTGCAAATAATTTGTTATTAATAAATTATGATGTAATTTATACGATGTGTACGATTTGTACGAACAATGTACTTATAAACATTTTTATAATAGGTGCTATCTGACTGTACTTTTGATAAAAATATTCAACTAATAAATTTTATCGCACTAAAACGAAATCGGATGCCTCTACCACGGGGGCGTCACACACCGGGGGCATAACCCACGAACCCATATATTAACTCAGTTTCGCGTTTTATAACAAAACAAATCCAAAGTCTTTTTTATTAGTTAACTGTATATAGCAAATAATTTGTTGTTAAAGTCGATAATATTATCTAAGTTTACCCTAGAAAATGAAAACATTTCATAATTAGCCGTAATTTGCTAAGTATTGGCTATCTGGTCACTTTAAAAGTAGTAATTAGAAGTTTTTATGTAGTTAGGTACTATCTATGAACAATTGAAAGTTTCATCCGTTTGAAATACTTGCTTGAACCTAATCGTAAAATTTATTTTGTGCATTTTTTGTGAGAATTCAGGTTAGAATTTTATATAAAGAATTTGAAAATTACTAATATTTTGTGTAAATCGTTGTCAATATAACAATCACAACAATAATAATATTTTATGTTGTTGTCGTTCAGTATCATAATAGCCTTAGTAATGTCGTTTCACATAATCAAGTGAACTTTATAACCGAAGATACTCTCAACCATTAACAAGTATTCCTTTTTCTTATCAAATTGAAAAAATATCTTAGTTAATTACCTACCGATTGATTTCGCGCACACTAGAAGATATCACTGAGGACACTGTTATTTTATCAAACGCGCTCAGCGTATGCTATCGTTATAAGAACTGACAGATTGTGAAAGTTTCGTTTATATACTTATCTTAATTAACTCTATTATCGATAAGACGATGGCTATTTTTAGAGTTCAATAATGGAATGTATTTTTTACATATTTCACCTCTTTATACATCTTTTTCGCATGTGGGACATTCTTTACCCTACTCAATTAGATTCAAAGACAACAACTAGAAAACATTTAGTTAACAGATTATGGTGGTACTCTTTGGATCTGATTAGTTTGTAACCTAACTTCTTAACTCTTAACGGACACAGCATTGTGGCGGCTCCACCTACCGCATACGCCGCACATTGACACGAAGCAAAAACACCTTCTCAACTGTGTCAACAGATAGCGCCACAAACGCATACCAACGACGTCGCCATACTACGACGTTGAAATAGTATGGGAAGCCTGCATCGCGGTAGCGAAGTTTCACCATCTCCTTCGTTAGATATAGCACCTCCAACTAACATCCGTTGGACTTCGGTCCCCGAGCTTTACCACCCAGCTCGGAGGAAGATCTTCCTTTTGGCCTTCCTCAATGTGGCTTTCTACCTGCCACAGGCTTCCCCACAGCATGTTAAATTTTTCATAGGTTTTCAAACTTATAAGAACAAAAGAGTTTTTATTCGAATAGTCTGACCAAGTAGTTTATAATACTAACGAAACTCGTATGTGAATCCTTCTCACGCTTGCCATTTGTTTACATTTAGAGAAGGAATAATTTAAACGTCAATAGCTTCAATCACCATGAAATAAATTCGCTTGTCATGGAATGATCAAAGACCTTTTCTCTAAGTTAATTAACTTAACTTAATATATACAGATCTTAGAATAATAACGCCTAGAACGATAGTGTCAAACAAAGTTCGTCAAAATATTGAGGCACAAAATACTCCGTCGTGTGCGTCAGCAGCTTGTCATTACACACACAACCGTACGAATAAATGTTGCAAGTAAAATGGTAATTTACCCAAACTCGGGGTAAATGGGTAAGTTACTAAACTCTTATCTTGTTTCATAGTTTAAAAATTGTATTGTTGATACATATGACTTTTTTAAATACTTCAATTTTTTTATGTGAAAATAGCCACAAAGTCAATAGTCACAAAAAGAAAATTGTCTTCTATAATTATTACATATTATTTTATTATATTAACGGCATATATTAATAATATTTAATGTTATATACATTAAGATGTTTTCATTTAAGTTTGTGATTATTATTTAAAAAAGTAAAAATTGTAAGGTACATACATACATAAATAGTCACGCCTCAATCCCTCAGAAGGGGTAGGCAGAGACAATGGACTGCCAATTCTCTCTTAAACTATTTGGAAGCATAATTTTATCTCATTATGCATTGAATGTTATTTCGAGCCTTTAGCTAACTAAAAGATAAGATAAGATGGCGGTGAAGCTACGACTACCACAATTTTCATATCATTAGCTACTTATTTAAAGATAATTACATATAACACGAAAACATGTACATGTAATGTTATGTAAATGTAACAATGTTTGGTGATAATTAAGAATGCCAATATTTATTCATTTACTTTATTGCACAAAAATCAGTCTTATTAGAAAAAATTACTGTTGTAACATTTTTTCAGCATGTCAGTTTAAAATCGTTGTAGCTGTAACTATTTTCTAAATAACTTGCGCTTTGATAACAGCAATCGTGATAAATTGTCTTTCTTGGACTCTAGACTTGGATAAAAACAACTCTAAATAAAAAAAACTCGGAACACAAAATGGGGTAAAAGTTTTCCTACATCTAGCAAAACATACATGGAATGACATATTACAAATTTACGAACATTAATATCGTGTTTTACGAAAAAATAGACATTGATTAGCTGTTCTTACAGGTGAAATATAATCTTAGCATCCTTTTTGCTAGATTCTGACTTGTGAAAGCATCCTTTGAGTGCACAAATCGTCATTATAAACAAAAATTGCGGAGCTGCTTACGACACGACGTGACCTTGGATACTAGCGAGCCGTTCGGCCAACCAAGCCACATATGGCTTGGTTAAACTTGCCTCAATCGCCGTGCGCGTACTCGGCTTCTAGGCGTTATTATTCTAAGATACAGATTAAGTATGGTGCAATATACATTAATTATTATATAAACATAAGTCGATCAAATACAGCTGTGTCAATTTATTAAGAGCTTAGATTAAGTGTTAAACAAACTTAAAGTTCAATGTGTTTTAAACCAATAAGCGAATTCTAATCAAACATATTATTTTTATGATTTTGATGATATACCCTTAGGACAATACAGACATAATATTTAGTAAAACACATAAAAATATCGTTTTTGCCTTAGATTAATAACGCCCTAAGGTTTTTGCAACTAAATTTGTGCTACTCTCAAATAGGTTTAAGTCTCATCAGTTTTGATATGAATACAGCTTTGAAAATGCAAAAGGAGTATACTAATATTATAAAGAAGAAACCTTTGCATGTATGTATGTATGTTTGTATGTATGTATGTATGTGCGGTACAAAGTCCGCCGGGTCAGCCAGTAAGTAATAAAAAGACTCGCCAGATGTAAAACTTCATCTCTGCAAAAGTGGAAAAACAAGGTAAGTGCAAAAGAGATGGGGAACATAATTAAATTGTTCGGTTTCTGGTGTCCCGCGAGTACTCTTGGGCAATCAAATAGTTTTCTCGCTGAAGTTTCTGCGTCCGCTTTTACTTTTCCGTGAAAAAAGCAGCTTTAACAGACTCATAACCTGCTAGAAGGAAAAGGATTCCTTGAATTCAAATGAGGTGCCATTAGAAATGATAGAGCATAAAGCTGTAGAAAAATTCTTAGGAGGTAGTTTGTTTATTTTCAGGCTTGTGGTGAATAAGTACCAAGGAGTAACGGAATGTTATTTATTAAGCTATTCCGAGCAAAAAACACTAGTATTCGACAGGCACCAGAGATGGACATTTAATCATTAAATTATTGAGGAGCTCGATGGCGCAGTGGTTAATGCGCCCGGTCTGCGAGTGCTGAGGTTAAGCATCTTTCGCAAAGGCCGGTCATCGGATGGATAACCAAAAAATTTTCATCTCGAGCTCCTCCGTGCTTCGGAAGGCACATAAAGCCGTTGGTCCCAGCTGCTTTAGCAGTCGTAACAACCACCAATACGCACTGGGCCCGCGTGGTGGTTTATGGCTCGTTCCCCCTATCCATCTATAGGGATGGCTCGTGCCCCAACAGTGGGGACAAAAATGAGCTGATGATGATTTTATGTTCCCATTGCCAACTTTTATAACCCCATCATTAAAAATAGGGGCCAACAACTGATGATGATGATGATGAGTCTTAAGCAACAATTTGAAAAAAGACAAAGTGTTGAAAAAAATCCACGGGCGGGATTCGAACCCGCACCCAATGACATGCCGGGTCAGGTGCACTACCAACTATGCTATCAGAGCTCAATCCAACTCGCCGAAATTAATCAACACTATCTAATTTTACTCTGTAAGCCAAAGGCACCTGACCCGGCATGTCATGGGGTGCGGGTTCGAATCTCGCTCGTGGAGATTTTTCAACACTTTGTCTTTTTTCAAATTGTAATTTGTTTGCAACAATATTTGCGTAAAATAGTATGTAAATAATCATAAATATAGCTAATTCTTAAATATTATTTTGTAAAAATATTAAGATCGGATGTTGATGACGTACCTAGCTGTCGACATTGAATGGGATCCTTTGGCTTACAGAGTAAAAGTAGATAGTGTTGATTAATTTCGGTGAGTTGGATTGAGCCACGATAGCATAGTTAGTAGTGCATCTGACCCGGCATGTCATGGGGTGCGGGTTCGAATCCCACTCGTGAATTTTTTTCAACTTTTTGTCTTTTTTCAAATTGTAATTTGTTCGCAACAATATTTGCGTAAAATTATACGTAAATAAGTATTAGCAACAATTGAATACCAGCTTCTTTGCGGTCATTCCGAAATCATCATCATAATCATCATCATCATCATCAGCACATTTTTATGTCCCCACTGCTGGGGCACGAGCCTTCCCTATGGATGGATAGGGAGAACGAACTATAAACCACCACGCGGGCCCAGTGCGGATTGGTGTTTGTTAACGACTGCTAATGCAGTCGGGACCAACGGCTTTACGTGCCTTCCGAAGCACGGAGGAGCTCGAGATGATAAATTATTGATCACCCATCCGATGACCGGCCTTTGCGAAAGTTGCTTAACCTCAGCACTCGCAGACTGGGCGCGTTAACCACTGCCCCATCGAGCTCTTCCATCCCAAAATATTTCAATGTAAACCTATGTTGTTTTTTGGTTTCGAAAACTCTGCCGAGCACTGGCTTTAAAGGGTCAAACACTGGTACGTACCCTACAAAAAGAAATTTGAACTCAAAACGCAATTAGGAGTAAAAACAATGACTTTACTGACTCCCCGTCGTTGGCAGATTAATCGAGGGAATACAGTAATTACCAGTTACTGCCCCCAGCGCTCGCATGTCCTCCATCCAACGTAGAATTATTTCAGCAAAAACCAAGTGTGCACAGAAATAAAAGTAATGTAACGTACATTTCTACGTTTCGTAACAGCTAGAATGGGAAAAGTTACGTCTGAACTTTAACTTTGAAGTTTGTGACTATGCAGCATGCAGTGCAGGCGGATGGGAGTGCCCGCATTTTTGATGGAGCTGCGGAGCTTCAAAGTAAGCTGTTTTCTTTTAATTATTGCTTTTTTTTTCATTTGTTTTTTATATATTCTAGAACGCTTTCTTTTGAATAAGCGTTTGCTTACATCTAATCTTATTTAAGGGGGTGCAGCGCGGACGCAAAACTGCGAGTTTCAAGTTTCTTTATGATAGCGAGCGAGCGGCGCGTGGCAGTGGTGTGACAACGGCGCACGACTACGAATACGCACGCACACTAATATCTGTACAGAGTAGGCTGGTGATTTAATTAGAGCAATGTTTACTTTCGTAAAATCATAGGCGTTTGGGTAAAAAATAAGAAAAGTCTTAATATTTTCATATTCATGTTTTTTTATTGAAAAATAAGACAACAGTGACCTGCGGAATATCAATACAAACATTTTGATGTCGGATCATTGTTTCACTTGTGCTATATTTACAAAGTTTCTGAAGAAATAAGTTTTTAGATATCATTATTTTACGTATTGTTTATGCAGTTTCTGGGTATTTGTTAATTTGTTTTAATTTGTTAAGCTAACCTATACTAGTCCTTTTAATGTATAAGACCTATTCAGCGCCTAGCACCCGTGACTTAAAAACACGTAAATTTTCAAATTCCGCGCTGCACCCCTTTAATCAAAGAATCTTGTTTTTAAGTGATACCTGATGCACAATTAGAAGTTACGTTTGATACGTCTGATTAGTGATAGAAAGGGAACGAAAGGACATTTTTCACAATGTGACGCTGCAGAAGAAGGAGAGAAATGAAATGCCCTTGCTGTGTTTCTTGTCGGTTCTTCTCAGTACAAGGTTTTTTTTTATTGTATGATGGGCTTGCTCTTGCCCTCATTCTAATCCCTAGGGCTAAGAAGAGGCCGACGATGGAACGAGCTTGCCCAGAAACAGCCTATTCACTCGGGCTTTAAAAACTTGAGGGTTATATGCACTCGGGAATACAGACGCCGGTAGGGAATTCCACTCTTTGGCTGTACGCATATAAATGTAGAAGCAAAACGCTTGGTGCGCAAAAGTGGAATGTCAACCAGGTAAGGGTGGTAGCCAGCCGTACGTCTGGATTCCCGATGGTAGAATGGGGAACAGCACACTCTCTGAAGTATAGCCTGTAGAAGACCGATAAGCAGGCAACTGTGCGGCGGTGAGCGAGACTGTGAAGCTTGGTTTTTACAATACCTATAAGTAACTATTACCTAATCTGTGCCTATAATTTTCCTGGCTCTGCGTTTCACCGAATCAAGCGCGGCGAGTTTCCCGCCTTTACAACGTGTAACAGAAAGGTGTGGTCAAAATAAAAAGATCCAAAGTGTATACCATCTAGATCTTATTAACTAATAACTTTAATTTGTTATGCCATTTTTAATTAAATATTTCTATTATGAATTTGTGACGTCACATCAAAATGAACAGGTCACAGGCAGCCCTAGTGTTGTAGTAACCTCTGTGTACTAACATTTATGACCACTGCTGCTTGCTTACGCGCGCCTGATGCGCATCACTTCACACATATGAACATTTCATTAACCATTGCATGACAAATTAAAGTTAATAATTATGTTTTTAACACCACACAAGTTCTAGAGTTCTGCTCGATGGCGCAGTGGTTAACGCGCCCGGTCTGCGAGTGCTGAGGTTAAGCAACTTTCGCGAAGGCCGGTCATCGGATGGGTGACCAAAAATTTATCATTTCGAGCTCCTCCGTGCTTCGGAAGGCACGTGAAGCCGTTGGTCCCGGCTGCATTAGCATGCAGTCGTTAATAACCACCAATCAGCACTAGGCCCGCGTGGTGGTTTATGGCCCGTTCTCCCTATCTATCCATAGGGAAGGCTCGTGCCCCAGCAGTGGGGACATAAAATGAGCTGATGATGATGATGATGAAGTTCTAGATGGGATACACTTTGGATATTTTCATTTTGACCACACCTTTTTGTTACACGTTGTATTTGGGACATGACATAGTGACTTTCAGAGCTAATTTACTAAGTAAAAGATTATAACTTTTTTTTTATTAAATTAAATTTTTGACGACATTAGAACTTATAAAATTCTATGCGAGTTTTATTTGACACATTTGGGTACTGAAACAGCGTCTCTTTATTGACTTTTGCACATAACAAAAACGTGACCGAGTGACAAACTAAACTCGCACTGCGCAGGCACCCAGTACAGCGTGCTAAAGTTATTATGACGTATAATTATCCGTATAAATAACGGTGGCAGTTAGCGTATCCCCCGGAAAGTGTCAGCGCTTACTCATCGCCAAACAAATATGGCCGGCAAACAAATTTTAAATTAAATCCCCCTTTCTCTCGCGAGTTAATGTCCCGGGAGACTTTTCTCTGGTTTTAATTTCCGGGCTGTTTTCAGTGAGGAAATAGTTTGTTGGCCAACCACTCTATCCTTTCGGCACGTGATTCGAACTCTTTATGCTGTGGAAGAGTAGTCGTGTCTATGGATTTGTTATTCGGACTTTTTTGATTTAATTGTTTTATTTTAAATTTGTTATACAAACCTATAATGACTGAGGAGCTCGATGGCGCAGTGGTTAACGCGCCCGGTCTGCGAGTGCTGAGGTTAAGCAACTTTCGCAAAGGCCGGTCATCGGATGGGTGACCAAAAATTTATCATCTATCATCTCGAGCTCCTACGTGGTTCAGAAGACACGTAAAGCCGTTGGTCTCGACTGCATAAACAGTCGTTACAACCACCAATCTGGACTGGGCCCCGCGTGGTGGTTTATGGCCCGTTCTCCCTATCCATCCAGGGAAGGCTCGTGCCCCAGCAGTAGGGACATAAAATGAGTTGAGGACTTAAAATCTCTTTATCTTTTTAGAACCTTTGTGCTATAATATTAAAAAACAATTTTGCGAAAGTAAGTGACCTGAGTATGGCGTACAGTTAAGACCATAAATACTTCCTGGTATAATATCAAGAGTGGTCAGATATTATGTACAACAGGAAAGGAAAGTTCAACGATTTCTGTCTACACGAACAATAATACGTAAGATAAGTGATAAGATAAAATTTATTGTCATAAAATTTTACAAATGTTATGCATAGGCGGCACAAATATTCAACATTTTTAGAAGACCACATTGTTTGAAAACTATTGTATTTGTTAGAATTATAAACCGTCATTGAATACTTAATTTTACTGAGGTCGTGTAATCAGCAATTATTGAATCAGTATATCTTGCACTAGCTGTGCCCCGCGGTTTCACTCGCGTTAATTTTTTCCCCGTTTTTGTAACATTTTTCATTGTTCCTCAACTTCTATTAGTCATAGCGTGATGTAATATAGTCTACAGCCTTCCTCAATAAATAGACTATTCAACACCAAAATAATTTTTCAATTCGAACCAGTAGTTCCTGAGATTAGCGCGTTCAACCAACCAAACAAACAAACAAACTCTTCAGCTTTATAATATTAGTATTGATAAAGATATTATTGCTGACTTGTGCACAGAAACATTTATGCTCGTGATTGTACTACAGCGAACTTTATATTCTTCCTTGTGATCTCGACGATAAAATTCGTCGAGTTCGAACCTGGATTCGACATCGGTGCTCCAGCGAGCGCGAACGGCGTGAATTTCTCTGGCCACTCCAACGGAAAATGGGGTAAAGTAAGTTGCAGACCTAATAAGATCTGGTTATGTAAATGTAGTTGAATCATAATTGGTTTAATCTTTTTAAACATTTTCAAGTCTAGCGTCGGAGTATCGTTTTGATACATCAAGGGATGTCTTCTAATCTTAGATCTTTGATATACCACCTGACTTGTATGATTCGTTAAATACACTTTAGAATTACAAAAACACAAATGTTGAAAAAATTTCCATGAGCAGGAACCAACATTTGTGTTTTTGTAATTTGTTTCGCAACAAAATACAGTTTAGTATTTTTAATATTATTTAGTTTAGTTTATACGCTATAGTTTTCGAGGGCAATCTAGGCGTTAACACATGAATTGGTGTATGACTAGGATGAAAAACAAATGGAAAGATTAATTATTTAAAAAGAAAAGTCACTTACCATTTACTTCTTTTACCGTGAAATCTTGGCCCTTAACCACAGATTAAATAATAGTTTAATTAATTAATTTAAACAATACCCTTCCTTTGCAGTCGAGTAAAAAGACAAAAAGTTGAAAAAATTCCACGAGCGGGATTTGAACCCGCACCCTATGACATGCCGGGTCAGGTGCACTACCAACTATGCTATCGTTGCTCAATCCTATCAATCAATTACATATATCAACTATATCTATCAATTATATATAACTATAGTTATAGTTTAGTAATATTAAGGTATACTTTAATATTCTTATGGTGTTGCAGCTCTATGGAGCTGTGGCTTATGCTTTTAAGATGAAGTGACGTTAAGCCTCCCATAGATGTCCATTGTTGGACAAAGTTCTCCCCCAAGGATCTCCACAACGATCGGTTTTATGCTGCTCGCATCCAGCGGCTTTCCGCGACCGTTACCAGATCGTCGGTGCACCTTGTTGGAGGTCTCCCACACCGCGTTTTCCGGTACACGGTCGCCACTTGATAACTGTTTCGCCCCAGCGGTCATCATTCCTGCGAGCAATGTACCCTGCCCACTGCCACTGCAACTCTTCGGGCTGTGTCGTAACTTTTGCTCTCCTACGGATCTTTTAATTTCTGATTCGATCACGCAGATAATTAAACCTCTAGCAGATCCCTCTCCTTTGTGTTTTGAGAGACCTTGAGCCTTCTTATGAGGCCTATAGTGAGCGACCACGTCTCATCATCATCAAACAACGGACCCTAACCCTTTTTCGGAATTAATATTAATTGATCGTTATAAAAAATCCTTTATTTAAAATGTACTTCAACCTTTCTATTATTATTTAGTAATAGTAAACAAAACAACAAAATCTTTTTTTAATATTTCAACATAAAAAGCAGGTTAATGTTTGTTCTTTTAATAATTAGAATAAATTGTTGATGGCGCGTTATCTTCCCACTTACTCTACGTAGCTTCACTTTATTAAATGAGAATTCCGCTTTTACGTGTTAACAAAGTAACAAAGCTTCTAAGAGACTAATAATAAAGACACCCGACACCTTTCTGTAAGCAATTCACAAGGTAATTTAAAAATAATATAGCTCCGTACATACGTTTAAGTGTTTTTAATGAATCGGATCGGTGATCCTTAATAGATTTGTAATGATATTAGATAAATGTTTACTATCTAAAGCTTTGTACCATATAAAAAAAGTCTCAAAGATCTGCTATGAATGAAACACTGTTAATGTAGCAAGGTTGGATAATCGATGTACTATCCGAAGACTATAAAATAGGTACCTACATGCTAGTTAAAACTTATAAGTGTAAATTCAGAAAGTTAATATGCAAACATATATATGTACAGTTAAAAACAAAACTACCAACTAAACATATATAAAACTTGACAGTAATATATTTTGTGTTGTTTATAACTTTTTCTAGTGTCAATGTCAATGTAATTTAATAAGTGGTTAAGCTTTCCAATGTCTTTAACAATGCAAGAAGATCTTGCATTTTGACAGATAGAGATAATAATATAATATTATCTAGTTCCTCAGTAGTAGAGGATTCACCTTCATCAGATAAAGGTTACTTACCCGTTGAGGACAAACAAATAAATATAAATAAAACCTCTTTTCAGATTTTTTTGTATGCCAGTTTGAAAAAGATAGAATACTTTTTTCTTATGTCAGATGACGTTATCGAACGAGGCGGGTTTGCGAGTGGACAGCCATCGTGTGTAAGAACGCTTGAGAGGCTTTACTTCGGACAATGACGGATGGTGGGAGCCGACGTGGTACAGGTCTTTCATTTCTGGTCCATTCGTCCAATTCATTGATGGGGGATTAATAAAATGATTTGTGGGTATTTAATAGCTGTAAGGGATTAATTGGCTGCACTGTTCTTTTGTAATTTTTTTTGTTTACTAACAATACGTAAAACAAATCAAAACTGAATTTAAAGGCCATACAATTACAGGTTTATTTTTCTTTATTAAGATATAACTTATAATACTACACATAGTAAATAAATAAACAACATTTTGATGAAAATCAATAAAAAATGGTTTTTAGGTAATCGAAATAGATTTTTGAAATACTTGCAATTTAAATGAAAAACTGAGAGAATATTTTTACGCTGTATAATATTTCCACTCATAGATAACAAACTAAAAATATTAGTTAAATAAACACGTGATGAAGAAGTTTCTTCTCTTGATAAGTTTTGCTATTTAAGATCTTAAATTGAAGCCCTTAAAGAGAAAACTTTGTGTCCCATTTTTCATCGCGGAATGTGCTTCAAAAAGCGCACTCCGGGCACGGAAGAGTATAAGATTTGGTATGTTAAAGTTAAAGGAAAAAGCATGTATAATATATGTTAATAATACATACATTGTATATTTTGTGGAACAATGTCGAATTTTGACCACTGGGTGACCACTAGTAATTATGAAGAATTATTATGAAAATATAAATGAGACTTCTTGGCGGAAAAGTGATGAGTCATGTCTGCGGTTTTGTTTTATTTTCTAAAATGAGTGTTATGTTGAATATTAATGTGAAATAATAGTGGATTATTAACCGTTAAGTGTTCGTGAGTGAGCATGAGTTTTGGCAAATGAAACAAAACAGTGCAACGTCACTTTTTAAATTCTTTCAAAAAGTCCGCGTGAGGACTTACAGCCGAAATTAATATCTCTGGTAAGAGATAGACCTATCTTAGTTTAGTTACCTAGCAACCGCTGTTATTTTCCGATAAATAACAGAAATAACTAAGCAACAAATCTCTAGTAGGCCTATTTCTTGCTGAGGATAGGTTATTAATTTCGGCTGTTAGTAAAGCCCCACATTTTTACTGAGATACCCGAGGGGTTGGGGGGTATATCATTTCTCACTTTTCATTTCTATTATCATTCATCATCATCATACAGGACAGGAAAGAAATATTTATGTATTAAGTACTTGTAAGAAAAATTACTTTGACACTGGCTAAATGTGCTAATTGCACGAAGCCATCAAGGAAAAAAAATATAATGAAAAAATTATGAAAACACATGTCCAGCTGAAATTTGATAAATAAGTTGCTATTGGTGAAATAATGGAAGGGCTCAGAGATGAAAGAGTGTCGGCTCGCGTGGAGGCCGGCAGCATCCGTCACAGTCAGAGCAAAGCCTTCGAGTCCACTGTCGACCCCGGCGGCCATCGCGATCAATATTGGTATAGTAAACGGAGAAAACAGTAAAATATATACTACATTAAAATGTGAAATTTTTAAATTCACTAAAAACTAATGATTTTTCAACTGGTATTCAGGAAATCTTTCAACTGCGGAGAATAATAGGCGAAAATTAAACTACACAGCTTTAGAAGTAACGATATCTACTACAAAAAAATATGTCGTTACCAAATCATGTCACATTTGAAATTTAAACAAATATTTCAAATTAGAAATACCTATTCGAAAGGTTGGACATTTTCGACGCAAACTTTTTTGTCTTCTGTGTAATCACAATCAGACAGTTCATAATAAGCTTTTTTATAAAGAAATAAATAGCCTCTAACAGTCCCACTGCTGGGCAAAGGCCTCCATCGTTGAAATCAACGCTTGCCTTGCGGGTTGGTGATCACTAACCCACTTTGCCCGACCTGGGAATAGAACCCGAGACCTTCTGGTATTTGCCACTCAGCCGCTGAGGCGTTTTTATCATCATCATCATCATCAGCTCATTTATGTCCCCACTGCTAGGGCACGAGCCTTCCCTATGGATGGATAGGGAGAACGGGCCATGAACCACCACGCGGGCCCAGTGCGGATTGGTGGTTGTTAACGACTGCTAATGCAGCCGGGACCAACGGCTTAACGTGCCTTCCGAAGCACGGAGGAGCTCGAGATGATAAATTTTTGGTCACCCATCCAATGACCGGCCTTTGCGAAAGTTGCTTTACTTCAGCAATCGCAGACCGGGCGCGTTAACCACTGCGCCATCAAGCTCCTCCGTTTTTATCAAGCTTGTCTTTAATTGTGATTTTAAATAAAAATTATAATATTGTTTATGGTAGCTCTATTCTCGTCTCTATGTCTGTTATTGATGTCCTTTACGGCTGCATGACACAGCTTTATTGAGTACGCGATAAACATGTCACAAACACATGACCTATTATCATTCTGCTCTTATTAATCTCTGCATTAGCGTTCAATACTTTTACTATGGTGATATCATATCGTAATTGTATGATTAATTTATTTAAAATAGCTTTATCATTTTCATGTTTATTGTTCGGAGAGAATATTGGTGACTAGTGTAAGTTTTAATCATCATTCGATCACGTTAGTACTAAATTAAATACTTATTATAAAATACAGTGAACAAATTAAACGCCTACGCGACCCAGCCAGGAATCGAACCTGTCAGTCAGTCATCTCAGCCAAAAGACGTCCACTGCTGGACAAAGGCCTCCCCCAAGGATCTATATTGTGCTACTCGCATCCTGAAAATCGAACCTGGGTCTTCTGCAATCCGGGTGGCTGCACTGACCGTTATGCTACCGAGAAGGCTGACGCAAGCGCTGAATTTTGTCACTGCTTTTTAATTTTTTGAATGCTTTTATAGCAGCAGAGTGCCATCTATCCAACGGTCATTGCAACCGATGGCCATGTAGATTCATCTTTACACATGAAATACCACAAATTTGATAACACAACCGTATGAGCTCGAGCGCGTGAATACCAGACACAATAGAATTTTAATTGTTATCGGCCACCTGGTGGTCGATCGACGCTCAATTGGATAGTAAATTTGACTTTTTATTTTTTTAAAAGTTTTAATTGCGGAAGATCCAGGTTCGATTCCTGGCTGAGTCGGGTTTTATAAGTATTTAATTCACTTAAAATCAGCACTTAAAATAAAAATAAAAAGTAAAATTTACGTTAGTACACACGAAAATTTCTTACCTGGGTTGTGCGTTCACAAAAAAATTTGTGTAAAATTATATATAACAACTAGCTGATCAAGCGGACTTCGTACTGCTTTGACAGATTCCATCATTGAGTTAAATATTATCATATATCAATGGTTTCCATGACAACAAAACAAACAAATCACTTTGTATTGGAAAATTAAATTGTAGTTTTTAGTATTTCATTTAATATATATTTTTTAATATAGCTTATGTTACTCAGCGCTAATGTAGCATTCTAATGGTGAAAGAATTTTTTAAATCGATCCAGTAGTTTTTAAGTTTATTCATTGCAAACATAGATACATACAAAAATACAAAGGTTTCCTCTTTATAATATTAGTATAGTTAATCATAATTAAATATAGCTTGCCTAATTCTTAACTGATCTTTAATATTTGTAAAAATGTTAAGATCGGATGTTGATTACGTAGTCGATTTATAATGGGCTAGGCTCCTTTGGCTTACAAAGTAAGAGTAGATAGTGTGATTAATTTCGGCGGGTTGGACAGAGCCACGATAGCATAGTTGGTATCGCACTTGACCCGGTACGTCATGTGGGGTGCGTGTTCGAATCCCGCTCGTAGACTTTTTAACAATTTATTAAATTGTTATTTTTTATTCGTATTTCAAAACAGCTGCATAAAGACCTAATAATAATAAATACTTAGTATACTATTGATACAAACATAATAGTTATAATTAAAAGTACATATAAGGATGCATAGTACAGTATAAAAGCATATTAGAGAGACGATGGTTTTTGGGACAAGTAATGATCGAAGGATCATTACTTGTCCCAAAAACCATCCCTTCAGTAGTCTCTTAAAGGTTGCTAACGTTTTAGCATTTCTGAGCAAGTACAGACGCCTATCCAAAACTGTCAAATTTCTTCAATAAATATTCAACCTTATTATTATGTTAACGTAAAGTTCAAAATCTTTTGAGGGAACTTGACAGTTTGTGGTAATCGGATGTGAAGGCGGGTGTACTTGAGTAATAAGCTCGAACTTCACAGAATGTATAACAGACATTTCAATTTCAATTCTTGCATTCACCAGTACACCTCACAGCTGTTATTAATGTTTCTTATTTCTGGAGAAGAATGTGATGCCTGCCAAAGAGAGATAGGTGGTGTGTGCAAGAAATGAGCAAATAAATCAATTGCACACTGCGGGCGCGGCGCCACAGGAAATAATTGGATTTGCACTGGAGCACCCCAGGGGGCGATCTTCGGTTCATGCTCTTCAATTTTCTTCGGTTTTGAGAAAAAAATGCTTAGCAACTTTCCGAGTAGGAGGACTGTTGATACCGTAACGAGAAATTATTTCATTCTTTTGTTGTATAATTTGTATAAAAGAGGTTTGCTTAGCGTGGAAATGGAAATGCTTTTGTGTCGCCCACAATAAGTGTTTCGATTCTCTGTTGAAATCATCTTGTTATGTAGCATTATTATCTGCGGACTATGCGGTATTCTATGTTTCAACATTGTTTTTATCGAGCTTGTAAAAATATGAAACATTTGTCTGGACTGGTATGTAACATACAAATTTACTTTTTTTCCCCTTTAGTTGATGGCTTCGTGCGATTTATTTATTTATTTATTTATTTATTTATTAAGTACACAATACAGATAGAAATTAAAAAATAACAAAAAAGCAAAACATGTGCATACAAATACGATTAATAATAAGCGTCCATGTTAAAGTATACCTAATCTAAAACTATATTGTATAGACGGCACATTCTGACAATGGGATTGTAATATGATGTATTATTTTTATAGACATTTAGTACAAAAGTCTTAGGCGCCCGGGTTCGATACAATAAAATATTTATTTGAATTAAAGAAAGCAATTCAGGGGAATCGATTATTGAGTGCAATATTTTATACAAGTAAATTAAATCATACAGTTACTGGTACTGTCGACGAACCGCAAGCGAAATGCTTATCTTAAACACTTTTTCTGAATGCATTCAATACTTTCCATGTGTATTTTATAGAATGGGCTCCAAATTGTACAACCATATTCTAAAATATTACGTGTTATGCTGTAATAAAAACATAATACATTTTTTGGTTTCTCAAAACCTTATGTGGATCTAAATATAAAACCTAAAAGACTATTACAACTTTTAAACACATGTACATAATGTTGAAGGAATGAAAGTTTATCATCAAAAATAATGCCAAGGTCTTTTTCAGTAGTGCATCGAGATAAAGCGCAATTGTTCAATTTGTAGTTATAATTTTTTGTGGTATTTGTTTTTTGTGTAAAAGATATTTCAAAACATTTATTATTATTTAGGTACACACTATTGATTACGCACCAATCTTTAACTATGTCAATGTCTTTTCGAAGAGTGCAGCAGTCATCAATGTTTTAATACTAGTAAATATTTTAAGATCATCTGCATAAATTAGGCATTTACAGTTTAGTCGGTCAATTAGATCGTTAATAAAAATTGCAAATAGCAGAGGGGAAAAATGGGAACCTTGGGGAACCCTGAGGTCACGTCGATAGCAGCATACTTGTATCCCCTAGGAGCTACTAATTGACTTCTATATGTAAAATAAGAGCATAGCCATCTATAGAGATTTCCCTGAATACCGATGATTAACCTTATCAAATGCCTTAATATTATTAGAGAACTATTCATTTTCCCACGAGTTGCATTCAATCATTAAGAAAGTACGAGGAGCTCAATGGCGCAGTGTTTAACGCGCCCGGTCTGCGAGTGCTGAGCTGAAGTAACTTTCGCAAAGGCCGGTCATCGGATGGGTAACCAGAAATATTTCATCTTGAGCTCCTACGTGCTTCGAAAGGATCGTTAACAACCACCAATCAGCACTGGGCCCGCGTCGTGGTTTATGGCCCGTTCTCCCTATCCATCCATAGGGAACGCTCGTGCCCCAGCAGTGGGGACATAAATGAGCTGATGATGATGATGATTAGGAAAGTAAACAATCAACGGATAAAGAATTTGTGACCTTTATTTCATTTTTTTACCTTTTTCACCTTTAATACCATAGTTACTTTCTACATCTTGCTTGTCAACGAGTATTATAACCTTTTGCTTGTCTTATACTAATGACTTTAGAGTAATTACTAACGGGATTCGTACCACGTTTCTCATTATTGAGTATCCGATATTTTGGCACAGTTGCTTGCGCCATAAACATGGATCAATGATTCCTAGAATGCAAGGTACCATGATAATTTAAAAAGTTATATTATTAATGACATTTGCAAACAACACCCTTTCAGCTTTTAAAAGGAGCTTAGCTATCAATTGTTCTATCTCAACAACCATAATTCAGAACAGATTAAAAGTTGAAACAACTCGCGCGCAACTGAATCCCGAAATCTTCGCAACTCGCCGAACAACTTGCCCGCTCACCTGCACTTGTTTTAACAAGTTTTAACAGCTTCTCTATTCAGTGTAGCGGGGTTTTATTACTGTGCCGTTCAAATGAATTAATGCTATTAAATATGGCAACTTTGCTTTGTAAAATAAAACAGGTTTAAAATGTTTAAAAATTCAAAATTCAAAATTAAAAATAATTTATTCTGTTTAGGCTACAAGTAGCTCTTGTGAATGTCACTATACCATCGGTTCGTAAGTCTACTCTGGACGGGAGATATTGTACTGAGAAGAACCGGCAAGAAACTCAGCAAGTGTCCAGCGTCTTTTCTCCCTTACAGCATCAAAAAAATTGGAAAATGCCCTATCATAGCAGGACACTTTCTATTAAAAATAAACACAAAAAATATAGAAGACAACCACAACATGTAAAAAAAAACAAAATATAAAATATAAGTTAACAAATTGTTTTTCACCATCTCCAAACAGCCGCTATGTTTTTTTTTAACGTCACCTATCTAAGAACACTTGGGCAGCTAAGACGAATCTAACGATAGGTACCTCAATTATGTAAACCCGTTCTGCGGTGCTGGAGATATGAGGTAATAAAGAATATACATACAAGAAAGGCGCGAAAAACATAACTCTTCCTTTGCAATCGGGTAAAAAGAACTATAAATACTTAGATGACAAATTTATTAAAATGTTATGAATATTATTGGTGCTAACAAGGAATAATGTAGCCTAGCCATTGTAAGCTTTTCTAGATCTCGTGATCTCGTAAACATTAATGTTGATACAAGATTATATTTGTGTCAACAAAAACCGATCGTCAATTGCTTTTGTCGACGATTCTAATAATGATCAACCCACATAACGCTAACAGCCGAAATTAGTAACCTATCCTCAGCAAGAGATAGGCCGACTAGAGATTTGTGCTTAGTTATTTCTGTTATTTATCGGAAAATAACAGCCGTTGCTAGGTAACTAAACTAAGATAGGCCTATCTCATACCAGAGATAGGTTATTAATTTCGGCTGTAAGAAAATATAAATTAAATATAATGTTTATCGTACGGGATTGACATAAGTCAACGATACGTATTAATGACGTTTAATAAAAAAAACAAATATATATACATATATATATGTAAAAGTAGAAATGCTTAAATAATAACAATTCCATTATAGTAGAAGAATAGTATAAGTGATCTGTAGTTCGACCAGTGTCGCCCTTTGACACTGTTTATTATTTGTAACGTTTTTTTGACTACTGCGAATCAAGCAGCATGCTTTGTGCAGCAGTCGCCATTAATTAAGACTTCTGTAAATTTTTACTTTTTTTGCAATAAAAACTTTTTATTATTATTATTATTTTATATTTATATCAATCCCATACAATAATTATTATACTGATTTCTATTCTATTAGCGTTATGCCACTTGTCTTGAGGGACTGCTGTCTTTTTAGACCCCTAATTCATCATCATCATCAGCCCATTTTATGTCTCCTCTGCTGGGGCACGAGCTTTTCTTATTGATGGATAGGGAAAACGGGCCATAAACCACCACGCGGGCCTAGTGCTGATTGGTGGTTGTTAACGACTGCTAATGCAGCCGGGAGAACTGGCTTTACGTGCCTTCCGAAGCACGGAGGAGCTCGAGATGATACATTATTGGTCACCCATCCGATTACCGGCCTTTGCGAACTTGCTTAACCTCAAGACTCGCAGACCGGGCGCGTTAACCACTGCGCTATCGAGCTCCTCCTATCAAAGTATGTATGTGTATGTATGTATGTATGTTCACTTGAAAAGCCGAGGTCCGAGCCTTTAGAGGCGCCCTCGGGTTGTTCCGCTCCCCCATCCGATCCGAACTCTTCGGAGAATCTAGTAGGGCACGGGGACACGCACTAGTGCGTGATGCCGTTCCCTCTAGAAAACCTCCGAAGGTGCTTCGTTTCATACGGCTTGAGGAACCCTTTAAGTTTCTCGCCGCCCCCAAAAAGCCCGGTAAAGCTGAAAATGACGTTAGAGGCAATCAGCAAACTCTTTCCAAAAAAAAACTTCCAAACAATCGTTTCATAATATTGTGATGTAAAAAGTTATACTCGTACGGTTTATTTTACAAGGAAACTTGAGCTGAGAGGTCACGTAAGTGCCCTTACTTGCAAGAGGTCTTGCTTTTACTGCATTTGTATGCGAATTGCCCCCTTTTATCCAATGTACAGTCATTTTGATGCAAACTATTTGTAAGTCATATTGGATATATTGAGAAAATGTACCAATATATTTGGTAGTTGTAGATTGATAGTTGGTTTTCAGAAGTGAATGCTATTACAATAATGTTAGCGCCATTGTGTGATCTGGTAGTGATGTCAGATTTTAAATTATTTATTATGCAATCAATGCTAATTTTACAACTGATAAAAATATATTTATCGTGTTATCTTGTCTTTATTAATCTTTATCGTCTTTTGTTATATTGTATGTTCGATTCGATATGACTTTGTTTAATTGTTTGTTTCCTAAATAAAAAATAAAATAAAATAACCAATAGTTAAGATGAACGCAAAGCGCTTTTCCATTTTTGGTTAAAAAATACCCAAAACCAAAATTCATGTATAGTCATATTCATAATCTCTCTCTTACTTCTTCTAAATGCATCTTAAAGGTTTTATTCGACATAAGTGTCACATAATACGTAAAACAAAAGGCTGTAGCTGCCCAGGGGAGCTACTCTGGCTACAATGGTTTAGAATAGCCCATTAGGCGGTCTGAATCTGATAAAAACCATCGCGAAGCCAGTTAAGAACTCGTAACGGATATTATAAGTGTTATTTAGAGCAAGTTTCTATGATACTCGTGGGCTCTCACTATCTTTGCGACAGTAATGCTGTTGGTTTCATTAGAACCCTAAGGATTCCAGGGTAACAGTGTCGTTTTTCTGAATTATGCTTATTAAAAATGCGAAACTTCAGTATTTAATTAAGTTTAGTTTAACTGGTAGAGTAGTAAAGTTTTTATTAAAAACTATTTTTCTTTCTCGCATTGTCTGTTTTGATTAAAACAGGTTGAAGAAATAGGTTGAAGTAATTTATAATCTTACGCCAATTTTGTAAAGAACAATTACGATTTAATAAAGTATCGTAATGTAGTTCATATATAGTGCACCTGACCCGGTATGTCATGGGATGCGGTTTCGAATCCCGCTCGTGGAAATTTTTTTAACACTTTTTCAGGTGGATGATATTTTATTTAGATAAATAGTTGTTTTAGATTGTGCTTTAAGTCTATTTCTGCGTAAATCAAAGCTGTTGAATGTGTTAGTCATCAAAAACCAATCAGAAAGGTTTGTTTTTTAAACGCTAAGTTATTAATGACCGTCTATGTTGATTCGATCGGATAGGACAACCGGTCATTAGTAAACCGCGATCATAGATTCGATAAACAAAACTTTTTCTTACCAAAGATTTCATGAATATTTTGTTCTTGTCTTCATTTTTCCCATGCCAATTATTTATGTTTACAATTCCCCTGGAGTGTTTGCGAAAAGTTCAATTAATTCGCGCGTCGCAAAAACCGTGGGAATTACTAGCGGGCGCACGATTTAGGAGTCATTCGGTCGACTAACTGAAAATTGCGGCGACTGCGGACCCGGCCAGTCAAACGAACTGTTAAAATAATGAGCACACTGCAACGCTCGCCTTATATCGACTAATGTTGGTGACGCCGATTTGTGCCAGGGGAATTTTTTCCAGGGTAATTCTTACCAAAGACTGTTATCCAATTTCATATTTAGAACTATTTGGAATGTCCTTCATGAAAGAATACAATACAAATGCATTTTTACCCTTTTTAACAGACTTAACTAACTTTCTGTTCCCGGAGGATTTCTTGGGGCTGGCTCACACAAGCGTGTCTCCGTACTAGATTCTCCGAGGTGTTCGAGTTTGAGGATGAGAGCGGAAAGCCCGAGAGCGTTTCTTACAACTTTTTACATCACAATATCATGAAACGATTGTTTGAAAGACTACGTACGGCTAACAAGAAGATTGGAGGCCCTTGAACCTCGATTCCGCTATTTTAAAACGTCCATAATCGTGCCTTAGTGGCCTGATTCTGACAAGTTTCTGTGTCTCCTTGCAGTTGTATTTAGCACCAATGTCCGTGTGATGGAGATGCTAATCAGTAAGCGTTCTCTGGCGAGGCATATTTCGTTTAATTAACATTGTCTGTTTTTGTTGTTTAATTTGGTTCCTATTACAGATTCAAATGACGTTAATTTCATATTGGTTTTATCCGTAAGAATCAGTTGCTATCTTGTCATTGCTACATTTTCTTTAATTAGAAACTAACATTATTGTAGCTTCGTTATGCAAAAATGCTTGAAGGTAGTGGGTTACTTTTGCAATGCCGTGTAAAATAAAATTAATGGGATTAAAATAACTTGAGCTCCTTCTATATTCAAAAGGCACGTTTAGCCGTTGGTCCCTTTTATTGTCGTAAGATAGTACTCGTTAAACCTTTCCAACCCGCATTGGGCCAGCGTGGTAGGTAATGACCCGAAATTTTCATGTATTACTTATGTGGGAAGGCTTAATTGAGCCCAATGTTACTTGAAGATAAGAGAGACAATTTTCACCAGGTGATACGTTTTATTTAATAGTAAAAATAATAATAGACAAGACAATAATGTTTATTTTCTACGCGCTTGTTAAAGTCATATTAACGTCTGAATAACTTTCAGATTTATTGCCGAGCAGTACTGGAGGTTGGCAAGGAAGAATTAATAAATTATCCTTAGCTTGGTAAGATGCAATTTCCGTTAGTTATAGAGGAATAGTTGGCATAAAGGAAACTATACAGTTTTACTGGGCGCTCCCGACTCTTGGACGGGTGATTAGAACTGTGTATTCGGATGGCTCGTTGAGCCGTTCCGTTGGTCTTGGCAGCTGTAGACAGATTGTAATTGTAGAAACAAACCATTTATGAACTTAACAAAACAATAACATAAAGTTTTATTTTTTTAATACTTTACAAATTTATTGACCGTTTTGTTTTATAGTTATGTCAATAACAGTTGAAAAGACCCTAGGTCTCACTGAAGTAGTAACTATATTCATGTGCTATAATATCCTTTGTTCACCTACTGGTAGTAACCATTGAACTATTGTGCTAATAATAAAAAACTGTTAGATGTACTGTTGAGCTTGTATATTAAAAACATTAGGCTGCTTATATAGTACGCACCAAAATATCGTGATTCAGAGAATAATATATAATTTTAGGCATCGCGCCATATGTTGGTAAGAATATCCGTAAAGAGAGGTACTGCAAGAAGAAGAAAACCATTCGTTAAAGGTTTTTTAATCTATTTTTACTTTTATTTTTAAGTGTTAATTGCTACACTTAAGCTGAATTAAATATTTATATAAAATACAGTGAAAAAAATTAAACGCCCACCCGACCCAGCCAGGAATCGAACCTGAGTCTTCCGCAATCCGGGCGGCTGCACTGACCGTTATGCTACCGGGAAGGCTGACGTAAGCGCTGAATTTTGTCACTGCTTTTTGTTTTTTGAAATGCTTTGCCATTTATACAAAAGTATTTGCAACCGATGGACATGCAGATTCATCTTTGTAGATGAATACCACAAATTGATAACACAACGGTATAGTAAATGTTTACTTTTATTTTTAAGTGTTCATTGCTACACTTAAGCTGAATTAAATATTTATATAAAATACAGTGAAAAAATTAAACGCCCACCCGACCCAGCCAGGAATCGAACCTGGGTCTTCCGCAATCCGGGCGGCTGCACTGACCGTTATGCTACCGGTAAGGCTGACGTATTTTATATAAATATTTAATTCAGCTTAAGTGTAGCAATGAACACTTAAAAATAAAAGTAAAAATTTACTATAGCGTTGTGTTATCAATTTGTGGTATTCATCTGCAAAGATGAATCTGCATGTCTATCGGTTGCAAATACCTTTGGATAGATGGCACTAATGTCGCTCTAAAGCATTTCAAAAAACAAAAAGCAGTGACAAAATTCAGCGCTTACGTCAGCCTTCCCGGTAGCATAACGGTCAGTGCAGCCGCCGGGATTGCGGAAGACCCAGGTTCGATTCCTGGCTGGGTCGGGTGGGCGTTTAATTTTTTTCACTGTATTTTATATAAATGTTTATTAATCACTTATAGATATAATTTGAGTATCAAATTAGTACGCTCCAATGTCCATATGGTTTTATCAATTGTTAATTACCAATTTTACTGATAGTATGATGTTGTATGACACCATATACAAACTGTATAAGATATCTAACGCTAATTGCATTAAAATTGGTATATCGACGGTTTTATTGGCGAGTTAATGGCCACAAAATGACTAATTAATTACAGTAATAGGTATTACGTTTCGGTTGAAATTTGCAGTTTAGAATTGTAATTAATTAGCATTCTAGTCGTTTCGTTAATTAATTGCGTAATCGTCAAAAGCCTATATTACTACAGCCCACTGATTAAGTCTTACCATATGAACATTAGCACATTGGGAGGTCAGGCCATATCCTACCACGATATCAAGACCAAGTGGTTCAGGAGCACTGTAGACAATGATATTACAAAGGTAGAAAAGTTAGCTTACAAAAGAACCGCAAAAAATGCTTTCAAAATTTTTCGATCGACTTTCACATATACACACTAATCATTTCAACTTATCTGTTAATTTCATTACCTACATTGTCAAACTAACTATATAATTGTAACAGTGTTGAAATTCGTAAGTTGGAGGAGCTCGATGGCGTAGTGGTTGACGCGCCCGGTCTACGAGTGCTGAAATTATATTTTACTAGCGACCCGCCCCGGCTTCGCACGGGTGCAATGCTGATATTATCAGTGTTCCTCTACTATATTATGCATGTATTTGTACAAATAAACCTCTTGAATCACTCCATCTATTAAAAAAACCGCATCAAAATCCGTTGCGTAATTTGAAAGATCTAAGCATACATACATACATAGGGACAGACAGACAGCGGGAAGCGACTTTGTTTTATACTAAGTAGTGAAACATAATACTTATCCACTTAAATACAGCATCGGATAGATTTGGTATTTACATTATAAAAATGTACCAATTCTCGTTTTCGTTCATCATCATCATCATCATCAGCTCATTTTAAGTCCCCTAGCCTTCCCTATGGATGGATAGGGAGAACGGGCCATAAACCACCACGCCGGCCCAGTGCGGATTGGTGGTTGTTATCGACAGTTAATGCAGCCAGGACCAACGGCTTTACGTGCCTTCCGAAGCACGCATCGTTTTCGTTAACATAATCAAATAACAGAGAAACTCACACAATTAGGCACTCGGCACATATACCAAAGGCCGTATCACATCTACCGGCGTAAAGTAATCACAATGTCTGCCACATGCAATTACGTTTTATAGTAATCTGGGGCCTATGACGAGAATATAACGCTGGGACAATTTTGACGTTGTGACCGAGAGTATAACGTTATGAGACAATTTGCGACGTTGTGTGCTCTATTAAGCCGCTTTGATTACGCCCGGTCTAATATCCTGCTTGTAATTACTTACGACTCTTCGTGTAATTAGTATGAAGTTGGTTGGGTGGAACGTTGACCCAATTTTTGATTGTTTTGCGAATCGAGTTTTGCTGTTGAAAAATGTATCGATTGTTTAAGATGCTTTGGTTAGACTCATTAACGATGAATACGATGAAAAAGGCCTAGTGCCAGTTTTATTCGCTATTCGATCTCGGTTTGTTGGTGTTAGGGCTTGTTTTAAGTCCGCCTGGTTCTAGGGACCACCTTCTTATCTTAATATTTCGCCATAACCTACTTAACCTTCCTACAGTTAGAGATATGCCAGTTCCTCAGAAATCGATGATTCGTGTGAAGTGTGCTTCCTTCGGCCTTATCATCGCTTAACATCAGGCAATATGAAGGATAAATCACACAGACACTCGTAATAAATAAAAAACAAAACTACGTCGTCCTACGCCAAAGTGGCAGTTACACTAATAAAATCTTGTCATCAGTCAACCTCTTTCCTAACCATATTACGTGAAATCACTTCAAGAAAGGCAGTCCTCCAACAATAACTGGCATCGGAACGTGCATCTACATCTGCTAGAATACCAGGATTCAACAATCGCAACCGACACGCCTCGTTTGCTACACAACACAAGCTGAGGCGGGGTCCTACTGACTGTCTAATATCTCTATCTCTCTTGCCTTCAGTCAACTCTCAGTCAAGACTCTGTCTGTTACATTTAAATCTTAGGTAGTTACGCTAATAAGATTTTGCACACAGTTAAATGCTACCTAGTTACGACTTCGTTTTCAATTACACAAGCTGAGGCGGGGTCCCGACTGACTGTTTAATATCTCTATCTCTCTTGCCTTCAGTCAACTCTCAGTCGAGTCTCTCTGCAGTCAAGTCAAGACCCTCTTCCCTAACCAAATTATAAGAAATCATTTAAAGAAATGCAATTCTCCAACGATAACTCGCATCAGAACATGGTTAGCCCACGGTCTGTGATTAGTGTCTGGCCGTAACAAGCTGCAGAAACAATGTACTCCTTTTGTTTTCCTTTTCGCGGCCACTTCAAATAACAAGAGCTCTATTTCATTGCATACAGTGGTTATTAAAGCTTATCAGGACTGTTATTATTGTGCTGATAGCGCATTAATAAAAAGTCTTTAAATAAAGTTGTGTTACATTTTTATCATATGTTCCAGTTACATGCTACCTAGTTATTATAGGATTTGCCAGAATACCAGGATTGTTGCGACATGCCTCGTTTGCAACGACACAAGCTGAGGCGGGGTCCCGACTGACTGTTTAATATCTCTATCTCTCTCGCCTCCAGTCAACTCTCAGTCAAGTCTCTCTGCAGTCAAGTTAAGAACCAAATTACGAGAAATCACTTAAAGAAATGCAGTTCTCCAACAATAACTCGCATCGGAACGTGGTTAGCCCGCGGTCTGTGATCAGCGTCTGGCCGTAACAAGCTGCAGAAACAATGTGCCACTTTTGTATTCCTCTCCGCGGCCACTTCAAATAACAAGGGCTCTATTTTCAATTCCATCGCATACAGCGGTTTTATAAGCATAGGCAACCCTTGAAATGCATAACGAGCAATACGGAAGCGGGTTTTCTTATTTGGGGGCACGGCAGTGCCACCGCCAAGTCGAGCAAAAAAAGGCACGGCCCGTACCATTCTTTTCTCGAAACAGTTCAGGCCATTTTCGACCCCCTATAACTTTGTTAGGGAAAAAACTAAAAACCTGAATTTTCAGTAATCAAACAGGCATTGTATAAACACGGTATATTTCAAATTTCAATCAATTTGAACCAGTAGTTTAAGAATTATAACTAGTCAAAGTTTCTAATTTTGTCACTCACTCACTGACTGACTGATCATCAAAACTCTAAGACACTTCTAGCAGGCATAGAAGCTTCAAATTCAGAATACAATTAGTGTTTAGTGTACAAATCAAGAAAAAACTAAAAACAATTGCAATTTCGGTTCAGTTTTCTAGATACATCAACTGCATAAATACCTTTGTAAACCCATATAAATGTATAGGATTACAAAGTTACATTTGCAGTTAATGAATATAATGGAATAATAGGTGTAATCAAATCAAATCAAATCTGATTGATTTGATTTCTGAATGATTTGATTTGATTTGAAATAGGTGTAGACACAACCCCATCGAGTTTGAGCTCGTATAATTCGTCTCGACGAGTACATTAATGCTAGATGGTAACCATGGTCTCATGATGGAACCGGAAAGTGGCCAGGAACTCGGTAGTTAAACGACACAACCTCATCGAGTTTGGGCTCGTATGATTTGGCTTGACGAGTACTTTGGTGCTAGGTGATAACCGGGGTCTAATGAAGATGGCCTCGGAAGGAGAAACTCGGGAAAATAAGTTCGTTCGTTCGTTCGTTCCCTTTGCTATGAATGTGGATTCATAACAAACATCTAATCAAAGACAGAGAATTTGATTTTATGAAAAATCTTTTATGTTTTAAATAAATAGATCCCATCAAAAACAATACTTGTCAAAAAAAACCAAGTCTCGCAACTCAGTTGTTCTGCGGTAAAAAGTTGTGAGATCCATGTAATACCAAGTCGGTTATTAATTTATTCAGTCTCTACTTAAGCGACTTTCTGTCTTAATACGTCCTGTCTCTAAGACCACGATCGTAGTCCATAACATTCTTTAATGTTTTATATAAATATATTGAGACTTGGCCATCGCACTAAATAATTGAATTTACATGTGTTTTCAGGCGATTGAATTTACACGTGTTTTCAGGCGATGGCCAAGTCTCAATATATTTATATAAAACATTAAAGAATGTTATGGACCACGATCGTGGTCTTAGAGACTGGACGTATTAACCCGTCCCGCGCTGTAGGTATAATTAGCGGGCCACCTTGTGTACGACCGTGCGTTCACAGGGCGCGCGAGGACTTAAGACAGAAAGTCGCTTAATTAGAGACTGAATAAATTAATAACCGACTTGGTATTACATGGATCTCACAACTTTTTACCGCAGAACAACTGAGTTGCGAGACTTGGTTTTTTTTGACAAGTATTGTTTTTGATGGGATCTCATTTCTTTTTGTATTTTGTAGAGACAGTTCTACTTTTTTCCTTTCGATTTGGCAGGGGCACTACCATGCGCCTATATTTATATGGGACTAGCTTAAACCCGCGGCTTCGCACGCAATAATAATAATTGCCGTAAAATAAATAAAATAAAACATCGTTACGAATAAAGCCAATACTGAAAAATTTAACTGAACCTATTATTCCATTATATTATACATGAATCAGTGGATTCATTAACTGCACATGTAACTTTGTAATCCTATACATTTATATGGGATTACAAAGCTATTTATGCAGTTGGTGTATCTAGAAAACTGGACCGAAAATGCAAAATATTTTAGTTTTTCCTTGATTCATACACCAAACACTACTTATATTCCAAATTTGAAGCTTCTAGGTCTGCTAGAAGTGCCTTAGAATTTTTATGATCGGTGAGTCAGTCAGTGAGTGACAAAATTAAGAAATTTGACCCGTTATAATTCTTAAAATACTGGTTCAAATTGAATGAAATTTGAAATATACGTGTCTTTACAATGCCTGCATGGCAGTCTTCTAGTTTTATTCACAACGAAGTTACAGGGGGTCGAAAATGGTCTGAATTGCTTCGAGAAAAGGATGGTACGGCCGTGACGCTTTTTTGCTCGACTTGGTGGGGGCACGACCGTGCCCCCAGATTGACTTGGCAATCGTACTAAACAATCTAATGTAATATAATATATGTAATACTTGTGAGATACATTGTGTTTTCATGCGATGGCCAAGGCAATCTGTTTATTTAAAACATAAAAGATTTTTAATATTGATGTGGTCGCTATAAGATGTTGTTAGGTTAGCTAATTACGTAATAACTTAATACAGAGTAGGGACTGAATAAATTTACCGACTTGGTATTACATGGATCTCACAACTTTTTACGGTAGAAGAACTTGAGTTGCAAGACTTGGTTTTTTTTTACAAGTTTGTTTTTGAGGGTATACGCTTTTACCGGTATGTTTGGAATGTCTTATTGAAGGAAGATTTTTCAAATATCAGAAGCAACTTAGTTTAATAATAGTGTTACCTAACGTAGGTACAATACAGTTCGCAATCGTCATGTTGTGTAGAAAGTTCAAGAAGAATAAAAAAAATGAAAGAGAGAAAATGAAAGATCGGGCTCAGTGGCATGCATTGGGAGAGGCATATGTCCAGCAGTGGACCGATGCGGGCTGATTATGATGAAATAAACCATTTTAGACTTAATTAATGCGGCTAAAGTTAACTAAGTAAACTGTGAAAATATTAAACTCACATACAGTAGTTGACAAAACATTTTAAATTTTATTTTCCAAAATAAAATAAAAAATAAAAATTAAATATTTAAATCTCTGTATTTCCAGCAAATACAGTTCCATTAAAATGATCTCAGTTATTCGTTCGGATTGGAACTTTGGTATAAGATAAAGGCATACTTACCTCAATAACTTTGATAAAGGCTCTTAATAAACTTACAAAAAAAAAATTCTGTCAAAGATTAAATACACCTCCATTTGAGTCATTACACAACAGTTTCAGCAAAAAACAGCCCTCGGAGCCGGCCTCTGGTCAGCTAATATAGTTCGCGCACGTGCGCGGCCAAATCCCGGCACGTGTCCCATTAGTTACGCAAACGTATTTTTCCGATTTACATTTTAACTAACTTTTGTTCACGAAATCACCTTCCGTAGGTAGTTTTTGTACCGGCTTTTCTTTTACATCTCCTTAATATTACGCAATCAGAAAATAAATCAAATCAATATAAATTTATTTGGGACAAAACAATTCAAACATACAGTTAAAAATGGAAAAAAATCATATGACAGTCCCAAAACGGTTCCGACTCAGCAAAATGCTAGCCTTGAGGTTAGCGCTGATCTTCCGTCAGAACCGGTTTAGATGATGCTGCGATAGCAACTCAAGCGTAACATAAAAGTATAAAATATAAAAAACAAAAATGGCAGCCCCAAGTGCAAAAATATTTAATTTGAACAACAAAAAAAAAAATAATTACAGGCTGTATACTCTGAATCCCTAACTCTATATTTTAAAAAGGTTAAAAAATTCAACAAAAATAAAACGGATGGAGTGACAATGACAGACAAAATGGTTGACAGAAAAAACATAACTACATTTAAACAATGATACTCAGTCACAAACTATGAAATTCCTTGGTAATTCTTCAGACTAGATGAGCGCCTATCCACGCAAGGTTGCAAGAGCAGGATGAGAGTAGCCACGGAACGTGCTCAGTGACGAGCACGCGGAGAGGCCTATAACCAGCAGTAGACTGATTAATAACATAATTATGATAATTTGATACACCTAGGTATGATGATTATGATGACGAAATTTTAATTAAGTATACCATTTTGTCGAGCTTTGTCATTTTCCAAGGGTATATTACTCTTAAAAGGTTTGAAAGGCATTTTAAGTCGAAGTTCGTTTTTCAATTTGTAATTTGTTCGTTACAAAATTTGCGTAAAATTATATGTAAGTAAATATTCATAAATATAGCTTGCCTAATTCTTAACTGATCTTTCAATATTTGTAAAAATAATAAGATCGGATGTTGATGACGTAGTTGTCGACATTGAATAGGGCTCTTTTGGCTTACAGAGTAGAGTAGATAGTGTTGATTAAATTCGGCGAGTTGGATTGAGCCACGATAGCATAGTTAGTAGTGCACCTGACCTGGCATGTCATGGGGTGCGGGTCCGTGGAACTTTTTCAACACTTTGTCTTTTTTCAATTTGTAATTTGTTCGCAACAAAATTCATATGTATGAAAATAAGTGCTTCCGTGCTTCTTTCTTTCCGTGCTGTTGACGACCTCCTTGGTCGAGTGGCTTGCACACCGGTTTTCATGGTGTCGCCATCTCTTAGGTCCCGGGTTCGATCCCCGGTCGGATCAATTTAGAAATACCTGTTTTTCTAAATTGTTTCGGGTCTGGGTATTTCCTATGTATAATAAGTATGTATTTAAGTATATTATGTATGTTTATCCGTTGTCTAGTTAACCATATAACGAGTTTCTTAAGGAAGCTTTTCTTGGGGCTAGATAATTGGTGTGAGTGTGGGAAACATTTAATTATTTATTTATTTTATTCAAAAGGCACGTTAAGCCGTTGGTCCCGGCTGCATTAGCAGTCGTTAACAACCACCAATCCGCACTGGGCCTGCGTGGTGGTTCATGTCCCGTCCTACCTATCCATCCATAGGGAAGGCTCGTGCCCCAGCAGTGGGGACATAAATGAGCTGATGATGATGATGATGATGAAAATAAGCATTTTAAGTCGTTTGGTGGGAATATACATAAGGTGTTAGTTAAATCTAACATAGTAGTACAGTGTTAGTCTATATTATTATACTCTCCCTCTGCTATGTGGTGCTGGGCAAAGGTCATCCAGCCCCCCAACCGCCTAACACTCTCGCTTTCGATCGCTTTGACAGCGAGACCCTCGCCTCGCTTTCTAATATAATATCGAAATATAATATCGAATTATATCGAAAGCCATAGCCTATAGCTTTCGATATTGCTTTCATATTGCTTTCGAAATGGCAAGATGACGCCTCCTCCTCGCCTCGCCTTCAAAGCGATCGAAAGCGAGAGAGTTAGGCGGTCGACCCCCAGGTTAGTAATCACAAACTCGGGCTATAAGTACATCGAAAAATCCGAAACACACTTTTCTCGAACCTGGCACAACGGATATCTTTGCCACTCGTCAGGCGTAACGTATATTATTATCTATTCACAGTTTACAACGTAAAATAGCTATTTGAGTATTCAAACGTAACGGATGGGCTGGTGGCGGAATCTTTTGACAAATATCATCTTGTTGAACAAAGCACCGCGAAATCGCGTTCGCTGCTCGAACATCGTGTAGCTAACGAGCGCGGCCATAACGCGTGTGACGACCACGAATTCATTAGACATTTGGCGCGCTAGGGATGCCACAATGTGAAGCGGGATATATTTTTCGGCGGGAGAGTATTGCAATATACACACATCCAAAATGTCTAGGGGTCAAGTACATTTTAAAGTATCGTTGCGTTATAGATCTTTTTTGGATCGTTATTGATTCTTTTTAGTAAATTTCACGATATGAATAACATTTTTTTTTACATTGTTTAAATATGGAAAATTAACTGTCAATCTGAATTCCTATAAACCAAACTGTTTAACACAGGGATGTGCTGCACTTGTAGATAATCTTAGATTAATTTAAAAGTTCCTTTAATTTAACCTTTTTTAAATGTTTACTATTTTCTGGCAACATATCTATTATACTTCCCTTTAATCAAGTTTCATTAGGTATTATTAATTTTTATTTTATTTATTTTCTTATAACAAACATTATTCACTTAAATTAATTTTGGATTTTGGTTTGAAAGAATAAAAGACGAATTGATTATTATTAACAAGATTCTTACGATATTTATTATTATTTTTATCCGATTTTTATGCTATACTAATGCCGACCTTGATAGTTTAAAAAGTTACATGAAAAAAAGATATGCTAAGTAAAAACGAAATTGCGAAAGTTGAAACGTTAGTAAATAAAATGAACGGTGTTTAACGCACACTGTAAAGGGCATGTCTTTTTAAAGTGCCCGTCGACGTCGTTTCCGCCGAGTCACACAGGCCGAGGTCACGGGCTTACAGAGAAGTAAGGGAGTGGAAAACTGTACCAAGAAGTATGTGTTAAACCCCGTCTCATATATTTAAGTTAAGAGTAAGTAAATAAATATTTTAAGGTATATTATTGGATCTGGTAAAGGTCGCGGGTAGCCGCTGGTTACGAGCACCACAAAACCGGTCGTTGTGGAGATCCTTGGGGGAGGTCTTTGTCCAGCAGTGGACGTCTTTTGGCTGAGGTTATGATGATGATGATACTAGTAGTTGACCGATGACAGAAATTCAAACTTAGCTCACAAAATATCAAATTACATAGAATGTAATTTAACTTTTTAAACTATCATGGTCACTTACATTAGATGCACATACTACATCCGTGATCATGGCGCATGCAACAACGCCGTAATACCTGTCAGATACTTACACATAACAAAAAATATGGTAATAATCCCGTTAATAGTTATTATTCTAAGAATGTAATGTTAAACATACCTATTGTGTATAAATTGTATTTATCGGGACTTCTTCTCGATAAACTTTAAATAATTATACCAATTCTCACATTCCGCCGTGAGCTTAATGTGCTTAAAAAGGGCCACGAAGTTTTCTCTTCTCGTATAGATACTTACAAGATAATATTTTACTAGAAAAACCCAACCAGCCTCAACTCGAGCCTCAGTCCAAGTCGACTGCTCCAATGGTCTGACCGCTGAGCTACCGAGCTACTTAGCGGTCAGAGCATCGGGCCGGTTATCCCAAGGTCATGGGTTCGATTCCCACTCAAGATTCCCGAGGCTGGTTGATTTTTTCAAAAAATAATATAAATATAGATACTTGTTAATAGTTTTCTGGACCTAATAGTTTTGTGTGCCAACCCTACCACGTATAGAATAACGATGACGTGCACACAAGGGGACGTATATGCATTGTGGAAGCGATTATGATCTCGAGCTATGTTGCTACACTCCAACCGGCACGATTGGCGTAATGAGACACCATCATGTTTTACGGTACGGCAGAAATTGACAATTTGAGGAGCTCGACGGTGCAGTCTTACGCGTTTGGGTTGCTATCTTGTAAGTATAGCAACTTGTGCGAGATCTCTATTTAACTCTCTTTTAAAAAATCGTCAGCTTTTGGGCAGAAAGCCATTACTGTTGTAGACTTAAGATAAGAAAAGAATCACATATTGTTTTCTAAAGTTTACGCGAGCCCTATACATTGAAATGAAACAATTTTTACATCCGTATCCGTAATCCAGAAAGTAATTGGGTCGTTCTTCTTTTTAACCTACAAAATATCGTTATTTTTCTGTTTTTCGCGTTTTTCAACTATTGATAATTATGGTTTTAATGTTTGATTTTAATAAATGTTGCCTGTATTTTTTAATAGGACTAATTAATAATTATTTCCGTGGCGATAATGTTTTTTTCTTTATGGTGGTTTTTCAGAAAATACTGTGACAGAGTGGCCGTTTTCACCGGAGACCACATTTTGGATTACCGCTCTGTCACGAGATTCTATGAAAAACAAACTTATAAAAAAAGCACTGGATAGAGAAATTGAAAAACTATTTAGTACTAATAGATGAATAAATGTATGAACGTATATTCAAACGCTATAACATTAATAATCAATACTCTAACTAATGACGTATGGTAAAATGAGGACAGACAATTGTAGGTTAAAAAGAAGAACGACCCAATTACAAAATAAATGTAGGCTCCATCCAAAATGACGTAGAAAGCTAAATGTACGATTAACCGTCGCCGAACGTCCGGAACGGCCGAATCTTTACGATTTGTGCGATTGGACCGATTGTGTCGCTTCTCCCCTTCTCTCCGCGTCCACGGGAAACTTGAAAGTAATAAACTTGTTCTTTCGATGAATTGCCTTATTCCGAAGTTAATCACGGGAGTGAGGCTCGTTTGGGCATTTGAGCAACGACCTAAGTTGCGCCTATTAATTTTCCTTCGATGCGCTGCGCTAGCGCGGGGGACTGTGTCCGTTGTGCGACGTCTACTGGAAAAGCAATAATAAACCATGATTTATTTATAATGAAAAGAGGCACAAATAGTTTAAAAATTGTAACTAGGTGCTAGAAAATATGAAAAAACAAGGTGCCAGTGTTAGCCAGTGTGTAAAACTTTCGCCGATTCATCTAAAAGACTAATTATTAATTAAGACATTATGCGCTATCTAACCTCTGAACTGTTTCCTCCTAAAGACCAGCGCCATGGCTCCGGCTGTGACTTTAAGCTGAGGAGAAGCCGTTTTGGCATTTAGTTTTTTTGTACGGTTTTATTATTTTTTGAAAAGTTATATAAACGTAAAAATAGAATCTTTCAATGTTATTGTTTCCAAAGTGCAGAATTAAAAGCTATAGCGATAAAAAACTTTAAAGTCACCTTTAAACGTCTATATTTACATGATTACCTATACTTTTTATTTACTAAAGTACGCCAATGATATTAATACATATTCACAACATTTTTTAAATAGCATTCTTCTAGTACATACTTGTGGATCACGCATTATTTGCATCTATTTTGCTTGTCAACAGATCGACAGTGACCGCTGTTTCATAGTTGTCACTGCCCCGTTATACAATGGATAACATCCAACCTTAGAGTTCCTGATAGACAACGCTATTTTGTTTTGACCTCGTGATAAATAGAGGCCAAATACACTGTTGTTTATAAACCAAACTCGCCTTAACATCGACTATTCTGCTATTGTTTTCCTTACTAAATTGGAAGGGGATCACCCTCTCCCGAAAACATTGGTCGCAGATAACACTGAATAACACTGCGGCCTACAAATAAGTGTTATAAGAGTTTATTTTGCGCATATGGTGCTGCAGAAAAGTTGTTCCTAAGGATACCAATTATTATTATCGATGTTTCCTTTTCGACTCGTCTCTATAGAATATAGTAGGAGAAGATAAGACTGAAGATGGAAGAGCCCTCCACCCGGAATCCTCAATTACTGCGGAACGGGCTATCTTATCTATAGGTCGCTCACTATGGGCCTTATCAGAAGGCTCAAGGTCACTCAAAGAGCAATGGAGAGGGCTGTGCTCGGGTTTTCTCTGCGAGATCGAATCAGAAATGAGGAGATCCGCAGAAGAACAAAGGTAACCGACATAGCCCGAAGAGTTGCTAAGCTCAAGTGGCAGTGGGCAGGGCACATTGCTCGCAGGACTGATGGCCGCTGGGGCGGAACAGTCCTCGAGTGGCGACCGCGTACCGGAAAGCGCAGTGTGGGCAGGCCTCCAACAAGGTGGACCGACGATCTGGTGAAGGTCGCGGGAAGCCGCTGGATGCGAGCAGCACAAAACCGGTCGTTGTGGAGATCCTTGGGGGAGGCCTTTGTCCAGCAGTGGACGTCTTTTGGCTGAAATGATGATGATGATGGGCTATCTTATCTCCAACAGTCTGAATAAAAGAATACTTAAAAGCGACTTAAATAAAATGGTGATAGCTAGTCAGGTCAGGCGGTCTTAAAACGAGCCCTATCACCAACCAAACTGAGTACAAGCATGTATTTGAAAATCGAACCCGAAAATTCTTTCTGTCTGAAACAAATAGACACTTTCGTACATGGCCCTTTTTAGAAACTTCATCATCATCAACATCAGCTCATTTTATGTTCCCACTGCTGGAGCACGAGCCTTCCCTATGGATGTATAGGGAGAACGGGCCATAAACCACCACGCGGGCCCAGTGCAGATTGGTGGTTGTTAACGACTGCTAATGCAGCCGGGACCAACGGCTTTACGTGCCTCCCGAAGAACGGAGGAGCTCGAGATGATAAATTTTTGGTAACCCATCCGATGACCGGCCTTTGCGAAAGTTGCTTAACCTCAGCACTCGAAGACCGGGCGCGTTAACCACTGCGTTTAGAAACTTATATTATCATCAATTGACACTTGAATTCTCATATTTTAAAATATAAATAATTATCAACAGCAATTTTTTTTATGTTCCCTCTGCTGGGGCACTAGCCATTCCTATAAATGGATAAGAAGAATGGACCATAAACCACCACGTAGACCCAGCGCGGGTTGTTGGTTGTTAACGACCGCTAATGCTGCCGAGACAACAGCTTTACTTGCCTTTGGAAACACGGAGCAGTTCGTGATAATACATTTTTCAGTCGCCTATCCGCGATGCTATTGCAAAACTTGCACATCCTTAGCAATCGCTGACTCCTCCTTTTCCTGTCATCATCATCATAACGGCAACCCATATCACCATAACGACCGGTTTTGTGCTGTTCGTATCCAGCGGCTTCCCGCGACCATCACTAGATCGTTGGTCCACGTTGTTGGAGGCCTGCCCACACCGCGTTCCGGTACGCGAATAAGCGAGTTCCTATGCTTTACCCATTTTAAGGAAATGTTAAAAACACAATACAGAATGATACAAAGCCTTCAATTTACATTCATCACGCAATTCGTCCACAAACTAAAAAGGTACATCTCGAGCACAAAAATGTTTTATAACGTCTCCTTTGTAGTTGTACCCTGAACAAGAGCAACATAAATATGTGTAAATATTACCGCCTCGCTTCTTATCTTCGCTTGTTATCTTGATTTGTAGTCCACTCGGGGTCCCCGTATAAAAATAACAGCCAGTATCCCTCACTATATGTTATTCTCGGGACTCGAATGGCCGGTGCCGTGTTTTATAACGGCTCGTTAGTATTTGTCCTGGACTCCTGACCGAAGTAACGGCTTGTCCCGGGGACAACCGACAACCGCATTCAGCGATTTTACTAAAAACGATTTCTTTTTTTTTTCATTTCTTGCTGTATCTTAACGTAGATGGTCCTATATGCGAGTTTTACTTGTGCATTACTATGGTTTTCGTGAAAACGTCATTTATATTGTATCTACTGGTAAGCACTTAACCTTTATCTCACCAGATGTTAAGTGACGATGAGGCCGAAAGTGTCGCAACTCGGAATCCTCAACAGCTGAAGAACTGGCTAATTTATCTCTAACTGTGGAACACAATAATGCTACTAACATTGTTGCTGTGGTGACATATTTAGATAAGATGGTGGTAGCTAGCAGGCGGTCTACCGCCAACCAAACCGAGTACAAATATGTTAGGAATCGAATCCTTTAGGGCTGATACCGGTGGTCTATTAGACCACAAAGGCAGGTCAAATAATAAAAGTAGATTAAGTAATTAAGAAGGAGGAGGAGATGAGGAGCTCGATGGCGCAGTGGTTAACGCGCCCGGTCTGCGAGTGATGATGTTAAGTAACTTTCGCAAAGGTCGGTCATCGGATACGTGACCAAAAATGTATCATCTCGAGCTCCTCCGTGCTTCGAAAGGCACGTAAAGCCGTTGGTCTCGGCTGCATTAGTAGTCGTTAACAACCACCAATCCGCACTGGGCCCTAGTGGTGGTTTATGGCCCGTTCTCTTTATCGTATCCATCCATAGGGAAGGCTCGTGCCCCAGTAGTGGGGACACGAAATGAGCTGATGATGATGAAGTAATTAAGTAAGTATCATCGTTGTATGTTTGGTTATATGGTCTAAGTTGTATGTATAATGGACTGAGCAAGTGATCACTACGTTTTATTTTAGTATAATGTAAATCAACACACAGCCATCTTGCTGATGCTGATTCTGTTGTCGTCCATGTCCATAGTGGAAACTTTTGTGTTTTTTTTATTTTAATGTTAATTTAAGCCCAGGAATACAAACAAACAGCCAAGATAGTGCTGAGTAGCGTTTCATGTTTAGTGTCTTTTTATATATATTTTTTTTGTCTATGTTGGATTGTTTTGTGGAAACGTCACCGATTAGGCCCCTCCAGAATACCAGCGTTGCAGCGGCTTATGTCGCTGTAGCACATGCTGAGGCTGGGGCCTAGTTGGCCGCACTTAGTCTTTTGTTTTTGCTTTGTATTGTGATTGTAAATATCGTGTAATAATTTTGTAGTGTGTGTCAATAAATGTATTTTCTTTCCTTCTTTCTTTCTTTAATGTAATACTAGTTAAATACTACTTCTGCGGTAGTACTAGTGGAGTGGACTGAGTTACGTAAAAGTGCAATGAAGCAATTCCTAGAGCAGCTAAACCAACTAACGTAAATAGCAGTAGCTGTAGTCCGCAGGTAGCTTAGCAATTTATTGCATCGCTTGAATATGTAGCCGGAGTTGGATCCGTAGAATATGCAAAGCCCCATCCTAGATGCGTGTCCGACGAACATCACTGACGTTAAATGTGCCTGCGGAATTTACTGCTCCATTCTAACCGTGGTTGTAACACTGTGGTCTCGTATTACTAGAGACAAGTGGTGAATATATCTATGTTTGGTTGTGACAGAAGTTATTAAACAACAGATATTTCTAGAAGTCACTGCTGATCACCGCTGCTATACTTTCTCGAACATTCCATCGCGTACAAAGAAAGGCGACTCGTTTCTTTGTCGCACATCTAAAAGATGGAATAATCTACCAGCCCACGTTTTACAGAGAGCAATATAAAATAGACAAGTTACAAGAGCGCTGCTTATTTCACAGTGAAATTTTTTGCTTCCTTCAATCGAGACGTGAAAAAGCACCTTGTGGGCCGGTAGAGTGAGGGTGACAGATGCTGCGTTGTTTTCACGCTTTACCAGTAGTTTTCGCGTCTGGACTGGTGGAATGGAGTAATACGCCGTGCAAACGAATAATAATAATAACAATAATGCCTTCACAGCTTAAGGGTGCGCCGACCAAAAAAGCTAAAAGTATAGTCACGGTTAAGTTGATATATGATAAAAAAACTATCGTATTACACAAACAAAGTAAATATTTAGTATCAAAGGGAACGTGTTTACAATTAGTCCGACCCATATATTCATAACACACTATGGTTTTTTCTACAATATCATTTTTAAAGTTTGGCAAAAATCATGAAAACGAGTGGCGGCGTTTAGTTGATAACTTATAGTTTATCTAAATTATTATATCTCTAATTATGTCTAAACAATCACCAATGTCTTAACTACAAATCGTCCGTCTCACATTTTCGTTTTATCGAGCGGTTTTTTAAATTGTTATTTTTCAAATTAACACGTTAAATTCTCCATACAAAATAAGTATAGCCACGCGGCATCAAATAAATATGGACGAAGACTTTCAAATTAAATATATGGCACTTGTCACTAACGGACGGCACACCCTTAACGGAAAGGGGTGGCGAGAATATTCCAGATTTTCAGGTTTTACTTGAAATTTTTCTTAAGAGCGGAAAAACTATACTAGTTTTATAGGTAAGCCAACTCCTTAGGGAATAAGATGTTTTAGCGGTACAATAAGTATCATATAGAAATAGGTATAAGATGGAGTCTCGAAAAGGCTCTACGAATTTAACAAAGTTCTTTTTCCGACCAGAGAAAACAGTACTTCATTTCCGAATAAGTTCGCCAACGTAAGTCTACGAAGCCATAGATTAGAATATAACGTTCATAAAATCATTTATAATAAAAAAAACTATTAGATTTTCAAACAAATCCGTACAACAAACTCGTAAGTACATACAAACAAAAACGTTCAAACATTTATAATATTAGTGGGATAACGCCACGATAAACCGTAGGCCGTAGCACCTGTTGCCCCAACAAAGAGGTTTGTTCGTTTTTCCCCTAAAATTAATCCCATGCGTGTATGAAAGGGAACGCCTATATTCCACCTTTCAAGTCTTCCTGTACAATTAGTTACCTTCGAGATCACCGTAGGGAATTCAATAAATGAACATCTCTGTAAGAATTGAATGCAGTGATTGAGTAAGCTAATATGTCTTTTTCTTGGTTCTCTTACTTTTCTATACAAAGACTTCTCATAAAGGACATTTATGTGTAGGGCATGTGGAAAGAAAATGAAATCAATAGGTACACCATTTACTGTGCGACTGTGAAGTTATGCAATGAAAATTAAATTAAAATATTCTTTATTTATTGTTTTCTAAAGTTTCAGCAAACACTACACATTGAAATGAAACAACTTTTACGGATCTACTCGCGTTTATTTTACACATTACTTTTAGACAAACGAGCAGATGGGTCACCTGATGGAAAGTAATCACCGCCGCCCATGGGCACCCGCAAAACCAAAGTAATCGCAGATGCGTTGCCGGCCTTGAGGAAAAAGTTGGATCTTGAGGAGGAAGTAGGAATTGAGAGGGGGGAGGGGTTAGAGATGGGCCTCCGGTACTTTCAGTCACCGGACGAAACACAACAGCAAAGAGTGCCATTGTTTCACGCCGATATTCTGTGAGAGGGTGGTATGACGCCGGGCGAGCCGGCCCATTTCGTGCTGCAACGCAACGTGGCTCTACCACTCAGAAAGTGTCACTAATTTAGCACCACCCAAGGGTCACGTGTAGGGTTTCAAGGGTAAACCTACGGACGCGAGTAACTTTAACCCCCAAATATATTATAACCCCCCAAAAAAATTATGTTTATCTTGACGTTTCGAACCCTTAGCAGGGTCCGTGGTCACAGGGAGACTCACAGTCACACTCAGTCTAAGTCTCAGTAACGCGAGTAGATTCGTAAAAGTTATTTCATTTCAATATTCTTTATTGTAACCCATTATATAAGACATAAATAAGACAATACAAAAGCTGTAGAAACGGCGGCTTTGTCGCTAAAAAGCAATTTCTTCTAAGCAACAGTTGTGTTGAGCTGGACAAACATATATGAAGTGCTTTTCTCTTCTATGACAGTGACTCTAGGAAAAGAATGGGACTCCTGGGATCATCCTATCTGAAAACTGAAGACTTCAGGCTCTTCGCTTTCAAAGAGTAATAGTAAGTCTAGTAACTATTATAAAAATTAACAATTTTACTTTGACAATTCGACAATAAGTTAAAATTTGCTGCACGATCCAGTAGTCAACACTGTAAAGAATTTCAATAGGGAAGTTGGTGGTTTAATTTCGACAATAAAGAATGTAAGTAGTAAGGAGAAAGGGTAAGTGCTTACAAAGAATCCGGACATTACAGGCAAATGGTCGATAAAAGACACCATTACGGTGTTAGCGGTCAGCCTGGCTTGCAGCGAGCGCCGCCGCAGTTTTACTTTTAGCAGTTTTTTTACAACCAACGGATTTTGCTTTTTTATTTAAAACTTGAGCTTGTAAAATCGGGCGGGCGGAAATTTAATATGGTACTTTTTATGAAAATGGCTTAACATCAAATATACTCAATAAATAAACATTAAATATATCAATTGCTTTTTACTAAGCTACGGTTTGTTGTACAAAGTCAAAGTCATAGGTATTTATTGCAATTCATAAAAATAGGTGTACATTTCATATTTCTCACATACCAAAACATGAGTCCTGGTTGGGCACCGCAACATTTTTTTTCTAATACCTATACTTAATTTATTTATTATTACACATACCTCCCCCCCCACAAACACACACATACCACATACTCACACACTCACACGCTCAACACGCACTCGCACTCGCACTGTTCGGTGCGTACCTACCTACCACTGCTTTAATTTAATTTATTTGTTTTTTAAATTGTTTTTGCCGTTTCTAAATTATTGTGTTCTATCTGTTTTGTTTTCTAATTTACTTAAGCGACATAAATTAAATATACAGTTTTACAAAGTAGGGATCTGTAATTGGCAGTAGGTTAAGTATACAATGTAATAACTTAGTTTATAAAGTGCTGTAGATTCAATGTTCATAAAAAAAAAATATTATAAATTTTATAAGCTGAGAGACTGAGAAGACCCGGCTACTTACATAATGGTATTTCTTTCCGCCCTTTGTTTTGTAGCGCCAGACATATTGAAAAAAAAAATCTGCACTTATTTCAATATTGCATTTTTTGGTCATCAAATAAAAACTTGGGCTTGTAAAATCGAATTTCAATATTTTACTGTTTTATGAAAATGGCTTAATAAATAATCATTAAACATAATAATTGTTTTTCACTAAGCTACGGTTTCTTGTATATTTAGAAGACCCGGCTATAAGAGTAGATTTCTTTCCTTTGTTTTATTGGCCCAAACAAATTTTCTTATACTTATTTCAATTGTGCATCATCATCATCATTATCATCATCATCATATCAGCCCTCTCGACCCACTGCTAGGTATAAGCCTCTCTTTGTCTTTCAATTGTGCATTGTTGGAATATTTATGTATTTAGTTATTTTTTATTGAGAAAGTGTAGCAAAAGTGGGCTTAATGCCCTGATTTATTTGCCACCAGTTGGCGAGTAGAGGTATCGAAAGAACAATAGCTAGTGCTTTACTCGTTTGAATGTTGTTTTGTGATACTGAATAAATGTTTTTCTATTCTATTCTATTCTATTCTATTCTATTCTATTCTATTCTATTCTATTCTATTTTATTCTATAGTCGCAAAATAGACTCAACTAAACACATGTAATCAATTAAAATGTATAGTTGTTATTAATTTGTGTTTTTATGTAAAATTTTGATATTATTAATTTCAATGTGTACTATGCTTCATCAGTTCGTGATTAATAATAATAATAATAATCGTCATCAAAGGCCTATACTAGTCCACTGTTGGACATAAGCCTCTCCAAGTGCCTCACCACCGAGCACGATCCGAGGCTACTCTCAACCAGCTCTTGCCAGCCTTGCGAAGATCGTCGCTCCACCTAGTCTGAGGGCGTCCTACACTACGTTTGCCGACACGCGGTCTCCACTAATACATAATAAGTACCTGGATGACCGGTATTTTTTTACGGATAAAACGACGTTTTCTAAAAATGAAACCTAGCTAGGTCTATTTATCGCTTCCGAAACCCCCTGCATACTAAATTTCATGAAAATCGTTGGAGCCATCATACCACTAAACCATTCTTGTATCATCACTATATACATAGTATAAAACAAAGTCGCTTTCTCTGTCCCTATGTCCCTTTGTGTGCTTAGATCTTTAAAACTACGCTACGGATTTTGATGCGGTTTTTTTTAATAGATATAGTGATTCAAGAGGAAGGTTTATATGTATAATACATGCATATAGTAGAGCAACACTGATAATATCAGCATTGCAACCGTGCGAAGCCGGGGGCGGGTCGCTAGTAACATATATACAAGAATGGTTCGTTTAAAGGTATTAGATAATGGATGTCGAAATAAACGATTTAATTTAGACAAAGTTCGTAAAGTTGGAAATAGAAACATTGAGCTCATCTATTTCGAGAAACAGTGCAACGACGACGTATAGTTTCAATGAATTTAATGCAACGTAACTGAAACCATTAGGCTTTTTGTGTTTCCAATTCTGTTTTCTGTAAATTCGGACGTCACTGTCGGGTGTATTTGGCAGATATAAACTGTTGGTAGAATTGAACAATTCTATCCGCAGTTGGGTTGGGCTATTTTTAATACGGATTTCTCAATTCAATACCGTACATCGGGGTATAGAACAACGGTATAGTTAGATGGAATTAGTGAACTATTATGAAAGGCTGGCTTTATGGTAGAAACTATATGACCCGGCGGACTTCGTACCGCTTTGACAGTTTCATGACAACAAAACAAACAAACCGTTGAATAGTTTACGCGTAAAAGCGTATCAAAAAAAGAAACAAACAAACCCACGTTTTATTTTAAATAATAACCCCCATATTCATAAAAACTATTTAAGCATAATTTAATTAATCATTGTTTTGTCTCTTTTTCTCAAAACTTTTCTCAAAATGACGTTTGTGTGACGTTGACAAAAAAATATTTAACTAAATAATGCTTAAATATATTTTATGATACTATCTATGTGTTTGATTATACTCTTGAGAATATGTGTAAAAAATTCATGATGATCGATTGAATATTTTACGCGTGAAAGCGTAACAAACAACGTACAAACAAACTCACTTTCGCATTTATAATATTAAGTTAGGATTGATGTAAGACCACAGATTAGGTAATAGTTACTTCGTAACAGATAAATCACTCCCTACAAAAATTCGTATACCTACCGCTTTAATAGCCTACTTCATTTCGTCGCGACGCGTCGGCGACCGCTGCGTGCTAAATTATGCCTAATATGCTCGACTATAGAGTTGTTATCGATTGGCAGCCGCGCGGCCTTGCTGCCATCGTAGTAATGATAGGGCTGTTGCTACGATAAAAATATTGTTCACACACAATAACTTGTACCTAAATTAACCTGTGTCTAAATGGCTTGTTTAAGCTTTGTAATCTAAATTAAAATGAATGATAAATTGAAAAGCTCAATTGTTTATGATCAGTATGAATCCGAGTTCCATGAGAGAACATTATAATGTTACCTATGATATTAAATGAATTACCTACTTAGTTATAAATCTTCATCATCATCAGTCCATAATATCCCACTGCTGGAATATAGATTTTCCTTCGTATGAAAGTGTTATGATATGAAAGAGAACTGAGTAGGTATAGAGATGGATTATATTCCTTATAACTCGAGTATAAACACCCATAACTCGAGTATAAAATAGGTATCCACATTCATCATACAAACATTTGCCCCTAACGGGATTCGAACCCACGACCGCTGACGTGGCAGGCTGGGTCACTAACCACCACACCAAACGTGTTGTCACAACTTTAATGCAGACATAGTCACAGGTCATTTATATTTGTCTGACGTGTCGTGTCGCGACGCGAGTCGGAACGTAATCGATTTCATACATACATTGTTTCATACATTTTTAGATTTATATTTTTATGTTGTGACTCAAAATCCGCCTTTAATGTTGAAAATAAGTAATTAAAACCAACCTATTTTATTCTATAAATTCATCCAAATAAGTAGGTATCTATAATGTATATACTTAAAAGAGTTTCATTAGGTAGGTACTTACCTTTCTTCATCAACAGGCAAACTAAATAATGACAGGTTTTAATTCCTTTTATTAGATTTACAATCATCAACTTCACAAAAATTTCCAGGCGCGGGCGGCATTGGTTTATATTATTGAAACGAGATTTTAAATCACCTAATTACTATTTACAATAATCTAAACCACACAAATGTCGATCAACATTTATATTAAACTTATTCACTATTTACAATACTTATTTAATAATAACTACAGAATACCTACAAATGATCGATGTTTTATGAATGACGCAACGTGCTCAGCGAACGAGCGTACGATAACGAGCGCTTGCGACAGTCCACTGGCTTTTATATCGCCGGCGGTAAGCCGCTCGGTAGGTATCTAACGCGCGCAAGTACATGGAGTGACGTAGGCCTGGTAAGACCTAAAGGTGCATCCAGACTATATGACAAAATATGTTTTATAGCATAGTTATATAGCACGTTTTATTAGTGTGGACGGAGTGTCAACAAAACCACCTCATACTTTTAGTTTTGTAACATGTCATATAGCATAAATTATATAACTATGTTACTTAATGTGGACTCACCACACGCGTCGGTCACACACACAACGGTCATCAGAAAACTTAAGCCTTAAAACACCCCCACACAGCACCACCTTTTATGATTGTTCTTTTACCGTCCAAGCTGTTCGTCTCTGGAATTCGCTTCCAGTTGCGATCAGGCGTGCGAAATCCATTCACACATTTAAAGAGCTCGTGAAAAAATTCTACCTTTCCGATTAACCCTGTCCTGCTGCAAAACTACCATATCGGCTACTTTCCTACCTGAGACTACTATTATGTTTAAGTAGGTTTATTTATATATAGTATTTATATTTATATTTATCACTATTATCATTATCATACACATTATTCTAGTATGTTTTAATAGTTTCACCTCTAATCTTACAGTTTATTAGCTCTCTCCATTCGACTGGTTGTCTGGAAGAAATCACTTGAAAGCGATAAGACCGCCAAATTGTTACTTTGTAAATTATTATAATAATTTTTTGTTCATGTTTTGTTTTATAGTGTTGCAATAAAAGTATTATCTACGAGTATCTATATATCACCTTAAGACTTATCGTTACCTGTGTATTTTTTCTACATTATCACCATCATCACCATCACCAGCCTATATTAGTCCACAGCTGGGCACAGACCTCTCTAAAGGAACGTCAATGAAATCGATCCGCGGCTATTCTTATACAGCTCTTGCCAGCCACAGCAGTCTCAAAATTAAATACAGCTCTAAAAGCTTACTTAAATCTAGCTCTCTTTTAGACCATGTCATTCCTATCACTTCGATTTGGGATTATTTTAAGATATGAAATGATTTATGATGGAATAGCTGTGGCTCGTCCTCAGTGGTGTGCACTCAAGGCCTAACCAGCAGTGGAGTAATATATAGGCTGATTATTATGACGAAATTATTTTGTTGTGTTTTCTACACTGTATTAATTTTAGAAACACTTTTACTTTTGTTTAATTTTACTGAGGTTGTCTTCACTAAAATCTTCTATTTTACTTACTCTCTAAAGGTTAGACAACCTTCAGTTTCTCTGTGACCACGGACAAAGGAAGGCTTCCACAAGACAGAATGAAACAAAATTTAAATTAAACACGACAAAAATTCGTTAAAAGTGTTTCATTTCAATGTAGGTATTAATTACAATTTTACTTGAAAGTTTTATTTATAACCCCTTGAGCGTAGATCGACCACCAGGTGGCTGATAACAATTAAAATTCTATTGTGTCTGGATTTCGCGCGCTCGAGCTCATAAACAAATTTTCCGCCAAGTCAATATGCTATTAACTGCCATAATCAAATCGCCCAAAAGCCATTGCCATCCGTCCCAAATACTGGCTGACTGCAACCGGTTAATCCGTATAACGTAATGCGCTCTGGCAGCTATAATGACTCTATTAGCTGTAATTAAATACCTCGAATGCCTAAACAAATATCGGCCTAATTGATGGGCAGATACAGCTTATTACTATTTGCAGTTAGCATGTATGATCGAGAGGTGGCATGGCTTGTGCGTTCGGGGTGCGAACTTGAAAGTTAAGATGTCAAAAAAATATTACCAACTTTCGTCGAACAGTATAGGTCCACAAGAAGACTAACGAATCTAGAATTTTGATAAAGTTAAATTAATGTCTTTAACTTTTTGTTCATTTAAACGTAATTCTATTTGTTATTTCTATGTCATTAAATTCAATAATATACCTAAGTTATATGAGTTTATTTTATGAATAATGGTACTAATTATTTAAAAGGGTAAAAGCGAGGCACTTTTAGCCGCTGCTCCAACACACACACATAAAAAAGGGCTCCGCAGAATATCAGCGTTGCAGGTAATGTTCATACTGCAACATGTGCTGAAAGGGGTCCTTTTCAGTTTCGCTTGTTTATTATATATTTTATTTTTGTTTATTACTTTAATTTGACACTTAATAAATATTTTGATTTGATTTGATTTGCTTGCTCAAATATACACGATTGCAAAATTTGGATTCGATCATAATTATTTGCGAAACACCTCTATAAAGTTACTATTCTTGAAATTAGAACGAAATGTTTGAAAATCACTGCAATGTATTACATCAATATTCGTTATTTAGTTGCTGCATATTTTGATAGCTAAAACCATTAATTTTGAAAGATCCTAAAACTTACTAATCTCTATCGTTGCTACGTATTTTCGATATTTTATTTACTAAATGTTCACGAAACGAGGTGTCTTTAGTAATTTTGTAAATTAGAATATCTCGAACTTTCCGTGATAACAGAAATGCTTGTATGTCGTAAAGTGGCAGTCGTCGAAGACCATAATACGGTTTGTGGCCCGATATAATCGTGTGTGAGAAAGCGTGAGCAGAATGTTCATCCTACCATACTGTACCATACCTACCTACCTACCACGCATCACTCATCTAATCAACGTAAACACATACACGCGTTAACGTCAAAAAGAGCAATCATTCGCTCATTTCGAGTCGCATCTAAACAAATTACCGGCCTGAGGCGTCTGTAAATATTGGGAGCTAACAAATTCTGTTTCCGTCAAAATATGCGGGTACGAGAGCAATTTGTGATTGATTTCCGGAGCACGCGCGGAGCCAGGTGCCCGGGATACAGTACCGTCGTCGGTGGAAATAGTGGCGGGGACGGACGGTTTAATTCCGATTGTGCGGATATGTATAGTGTAAATCGAAACGCTTATCATATGTGTGTGGGATAACTATATCAGTAAAATCTGTGGGAACTCACCTAATTTGACCTCGCGAGTAAGCGCTAAAAATATAGAGATAAAGAAAAGTCTCGTGAGTTTCTTGCCAGCTTTTTTCGGTCCAACGCTAGATTCAGTATAAAATATTATAAAGCTGAAGAGTTTGTTTGTTTTTTTGGTTGAACGCACTAATCTCAAGAACTACTAGTTCGAATTGAAAAATTATTTTTGTGTTAAATAGTCATTTTATTGAGGAAGGCTATAGGCTATATTACATCACGCTATGACTAATAGGAGTGGAGCAGCAATAATTTATATGGCAAAACAACGTTTGCCGGGTCAGCTATATTGAATATACGATTTGACTTTGGCTTTGACTTGGTGTTGTTTTTTTTATTTCCTCTACTGAATGCCTATTGCCAGTTTTGGTTACTATTCGTATTTATTCGATTACGTAAACGTAAACGAGATTTTGTATGGATAAAAACTTTTCTCGTTTGTCACCAAGAAGCGCTGCTTCAATACCGTACACGTTCTCGTTTTCGTCAACATGATTGAATAGTGGATACAACACGGACTGGGACTGGGAACCAGTAACATTGTTGTGTGGCCATAAAGTAGCTCGCGGGCCGTAATGGCTGCTACGGCCAATTGAGAGCCTCCGTCCGTTTATAGGGCCGGGTTTCGACCGCAGTTTACGGCTCTTAAAAAACCTACCTAAAAAAGATAAATATATATAAGAAATTCCAATATAAAAATTAATACATCAGTTATAAGTACAAATCCAAATCTCGCCCGTTACATAGTTCTTATTACAAGTTATCTTGTATATCTTGGTAGTATATCTTGGTTAGTATATCTTGCGAGTTTATTCATCATTCGAACATGTTTTCTAAAGAAACATTGTCGTGGGGCCGTAAAGTAGCTCGCGGGCCGTAATGGCTGCTACAGTCTCCGCCGGTTTATGGGACCGGGGTTCGACCGCAGTTTAAGGCGCAGGCCATACAGGGCGTTGGGCGCGGACATGGCACGGGCGGCTTCCTATTTCATTCAAATTTCGTACGAAGTGCATGGAAATAAAGCGCAATTTAAGACACACGGTATGTCGTGGCTCTGATATGGTTATGACGCGCCATTTCGGCGCCCGCGTCTTAAATTGCGCTTTATTTCCATGCACTTAGTATGATATTTGAATGTACTTAATAGGAAGCCGCCCGTGCCATGTCCGCACCCGACGCCCTTTATGTATGGCTTGCGCCTAAGGCTTTAACCGTTGTATTAAAAAAAATAAAAAATAATAATATAATAGTTATCCAAATCTCGCTTGTTACAAAATGTAAGTAAGTGCAAAAAGTTATGAGTGTAAGTGCCAGTTCTTAGTGTAAGTTTAATAACTTTGTCACGTTAACGATGGAGAAAAATTTGTACGGCATCGAAGCAGCGACTCCTATTATACCTAGTGAGAGACAGTGCGAGTTTTATTCATAATTTGATCATGTTTTGTTAGGAATCAGTAACATTGTCGTGTAGCCGTAAAGAAGCTTGCGGGCCGTAATGGCGACTACGGCCACTTGAGAGCCTCCGCCCGTTTATGGGGCCGGAGCTCGTCCGCAGTTTACGGCTTTTAAAATAATCACTTGAATATAACATTATCGGTATTGGATGTACCGTTTTGTGATAATATCGTTTATGACGCCCTTGTTTTTTAAAACTTCTGTGAGTTGTTATGAAAATTTAAGTACCTGAATTATTAGTTGTTCAAAAATTGTGATTTATTGGAAACTAGCTGACCCGGCGAACTTCGTACCGCTTTGACAGTTTCTCATCATCATCATCATCATCATCAGCTCATTTTATATCCCCACTGCTGGGGCACGAGCCTTCCCTATGGATGGATAGGGAGAACGGGCCGTAAACCACCACGCGGGCCCAGTGCGGATTAGTGGTTGTTAACGACTGCTAATGCAGCCGGGACCAACGGATTAACGTGCCTTCCGAAGCACGGAGGAGCTCGAGATGATACATTTTTGGTCACCTATCCGATGACCGGCCTTTGCGAAAGTTGCTTAACCTTAGCACTCGAAAACCTGGCGCGTTAACCACTGCGCCATCGAGCTCCTCAACAGTTTCTATGTCAACAAAACAAACAAATCGTTAAATATTAACGATTTGTTTGTTTTGTTGAGTGAAAGCGTATCAAAGAAACAAATAAAAAATAAACTCACTTTTTTAAATAAAAAGTATGCTTTATTTTTCCCAATACCTTTGAAAATATGTGTACAAAGTTTCATAAAGATCGGTTGAGTAGTTTCTGCATGAAAGCGAAACAAACAAACTCACATTCGTAGGGATATGGTTTACTAAAGTTTACGCGAACACAACACATTTAAATGAAACAACTTTTACATTAAAAAGTAATGTGTAAAATAAACGCGAGTAGGTACGTAAAAGTTGATTCATTTCAATTAGTAGGGATGTACAAAATAATAATTAAAAACATCGAATGATAGTTTATACACGATTAGTCATCGGATAAGTGACCAAATCGTATCATCTCGAGCTCCTCCGTGCTTCGAAAGGCACATAAAGCTGTTGGTCTCGGCTGCATTCAACCACCAATCCGCATTAAGCCCGCGTGGTGTTTTATGATTCGTTCTGTCTGTGGTGTTTCAAACCATAGTGAAGGGTCGTGCCCCAACAGTGGTGACTTAAAATGAGCTGGTGATGTGTTATGTCACCCATTCGATGACCGGCCTTTGCGAAAGTATCTTTTATCTTTTATTTATTTATTTATTATTATTATTATTTTTCTGGTTTCCACGGAAGATCAGCGTCGGGGTGCCAACCAGGTATCTCGACATTATGCTGAGTGGAGACCGATTCAACACCATGTCTAGTTCTAAGTCTTTTGTCCATGTTGCTGTTACTAATTTAAGTGGTTATGAATAAAAAAATTCTATTCTATTCTATTCTAAAGTTGTTTAACGTCAGCAATCGCAGACCGGGCGCGTTATCCACTGCGCCATGCCATCGAGATCCATGTTACATACGAGTACTCGTATTGTTCCGTATTTTAATATGGCTTGTGTTTAAACGCCTACCAAAAATGTATCAGTTTTACTACCAATAAAATCCGAAACGCTTACCAAAACAGATAAATGATCACCAAATTGTGTTTCCTAAAATATTATAAAAAGGATACAATTTATATTTTTATTAAATGCCTTAAAATACATGAATACCTTTTAACTGCATGGAGTAGGGCAGCTAGTATCCTCAATTATTAAAAAGATGGCTTATAAATCAGGCATTCTACAGTCTGACTGAATATTTCGGTACAAAAACAGCATAGCGGCTGTTTCTATGTATCATATACCTACCTACTAAAAATTGCATGCCCGACTAGGGTAAATTGTTTGTTCCCATTATTATGCTCAACACCTGCTAAGTATTTTACACAATTTTATGGCAATAAAAATTTATCTTATCTTATCTTATCTTATCAATCATTTGAATAATAGTGTAAAAATTTGGTGATAATTTATCCATTTTGGGAAGCAAAAATAATATTTGTACAATATAATTATGCAATTTTTGTGATGTGTACTTATTTTAGGACCCTTTTTTAAAGACATTTTTTTGGAGTCATTTAATTGGTACTTAGGTCTAAAAAATATTTCTGGTGAGCGTTTAAATTATACCCTTTTAATATGAGTAGACATGATAAGATGACGGATGTAGTCACCCTAGATGTAATATGAGTATTACACCTTTTTCTAAGCATTTCATTCCGACGAGTCGCGACCTAAGTGGTTGGAATGGATGCTTCTAAGGACAGCGATTACGTTCTTATATTTTTTCTTGTTGTTAATTGACGATGACTGTACAAAATAAAATGCTCTCAGCGGAATACGAGAAAGCTTGTAAGTAAGTCCTTTATTTACATGTAACTTAAGAATATTTTAATCTTCCGAAGGAAATCTCCTGACCTTGTATAATGCGGTAGAATTTACCACAATCGGGATTTTTATTTTTTGAATTCATTTCTATGCATTTGGCTTTACCCATCAAATTGTAGTGAGGAGGTCAATGGCGTAGTGGGTAACGCGCCCGGTCTGCGAGTGCTGAGGTTAAGCAACTTTAGCAAAGGCCGGTCATCGGATGGGTGACTAAAATGCATCATCTAGAGCTCCTCAGTCCTCCGTGCTTCAGAAGGCACGTAAAGGCCGTTGGTCCCGGCTGCATCAGCTGTCGTGAACAACCACCAATCCGCAATGGGCCCGCGTGATGGTTATTGGCCCGTTCTCCCTATTCATTCATAGGGAAGGCTCGTACCCCAGCAGTGGGGATATAAAAAGAGCTGATGATGATGATGTAGTGATAGTACCGCGCCTCCTAGGCCACGCCATGGAGACGCGCGTTCCGATAGCCTTCGCGGTCCGCAAGACCAAAGGCAAACCCCAGGGGTCGTTTACTGGGTTGGTCTTCCTCCTTGTGAGAGGAGAAGGCCAGCCCCAGATCCACGGAATCTGTGTGCAGATTTTTCCCCTGGGTCAACAAAAAAAAAAAAATGATGTAGTGATGACTTGGTTTCGATGATGGAGGTCTGTCGCCAAGTCTTGATCAAATTTTATTTTATGCTATTAAAATATATCTGTTTATCCTTTTTGTTGTCATATTATGTCGTTGTGAGGCTCAATAAATATTTTCTCACTCTTATAATCTTGAAACACGTAAAAAGGCCGGTCAGCTTAGGCAGCCCAAAAGCAAAATGGCAACGTTCGGCCATTTCCGAACACTCCAGCCAAATATAAAATACACACAACCCCTCCGCGTGAAGTGGGTCAGGAGTTAAGAGGCTCCCGTATGACGTTTATAAGGTCGGCGATTTCTTTCCGGCGTGTTATATTTGCGACGTTAATGCCGCTGGATATATTTCCGGCGGCGGCTTCGCCGGAAACTGACTGAGCGGCGCGTGTCCGGAGCGTCAGCCTGTTTGCTGCCTCCTTATCTTATCGTAAGGAATGGTACACACGAATGATTTAAAAGTTTAAACAGCATAAGACTTTTGGAGATAAGATAAAGCTATTTAGACAACAATTATAGTAATAGTAAAAACCCTATATCCTATATATCCTATTTCCTATATAATGGATATTGATATCTGAAATAAATGATAGTGTGAGAAGCGTTGGGCGAGTGAAACCACCTGTAAAAATAAAGGTACGTTTATTGTGCTCAACCTTGTTGCAGCCGTGAAAAGAGAACGAGTGGCGGGCGTGCAGGCCCTTATATATTGGCAGACTGTCGCTGTTTGCGGGAAATATAGGAACTACTCATTAGTGATACATTGTCTAGATTGCTTGCAACATAATTAGTTTCCCTTTGTCGGTGCCAGATGGCGCTAAATATACAACAATGATTTATTATTATAATTATTCTATTTATTTCTTTTTACCATTGAAAATGGTTATCAGATGCAAATTGCTCCGAGGATTTTGGAAGAATCGAGATGGAAATAGTACCAAGAGTTGAGGAATTTATTGAAACATGTGTGAGCGTTTGAATTTTAAAAATCGGCTAGAAACTTTTTTTGGAATTTTGATAAATGTAAAAGAAATCGAGTTTTTTGGGAGATTTTTGTAAACTAAATTGTAAATATTTAAAAAAAAACTGACTTAAGAAAAAATGAAAAAAAAAGGTCCTAGTTTAGCTACAAAATGACGAAAAATTTTTTTAAATCGGTTAATAATTGTGACCTGTAGGTGGACCCTTTAGATTTGGTATTGTAGAAAAACGGGTATTTCCGTATATAAAAAGTGATGTAGCTTCTTTGATTATTGACTGATCGTCATGGTAATGATGTTAAAAGATGCGGATGCAGGCAAGAAGTGCATTCAAGTTGAAATTGTGTTATTTAAAATTAAATGTTTTTTTTTCGTAAATTGTTGTATTCATTTTCAATATCCGATTCTTGCGGGGACTGCGAAATCTGTGAACTTTTTTCATAGCCTAGGTTTGTTACAATATTAATATAATAGTAAAATACAAAAGCACATACAAAACATAAAAATATTAAAAAAAACCTAGCCTAGGGTGCAACCGACAACGGGGCAGGGCTCTTATAATCTTGACATAAGTAAATTGTTTCATAGTAAACGCATACGGCGAGCTTTGGTGGCCTTGTGGCAGAGCGCTCTGTTACGTTTGAAGGATATGTGTTCGAGTAAAATTGCCGGGCAAAGGGCAATCATATTTACCATCATATGCTATTACCATTTTAAACTCGTTTGCCAATCTTTATATATATAAATCAACTATGCGTGTATATGATATTGAACTCCTTCTAAACGGCTGTACCGATATGGATGAAATTTTCTGTGTGTGTTCAACAAGTGGATTCGAGAATGGTTTAGATTTACAATTAGACCCGGTAGGTGGCGCTGCTATAGGGGCCCATCATGGGATACAGGTGTTCTTAAACGGACGAATGATTTGTTTGTTTTGTTGTCATGGAAACTGTCAAAGCGGTACGAAGTCCGCCGGTCAGCTAGTAGAATCTATAATTTAAAGAAACTGTCTGAGCCAATCTGATTTCGCTAATGCTATATTATAATTATTCGTGTGTTATATTTATGTTTTTTTATGTAATATAAAGTACACTAATACTAATAAGTACAATAAAAGCACTACTGCCGCTGAAAAGCAGACAAAATAAATACATTGGAAAAAATTCAGTGTTTACCAGCCTTCCCGGTAGCATAATAGTCAGTGCAGCCGTCCGGATAGCGGAAGACCCAGGTTCGATTCCTGGCTGGGTCGGGTAGGCATTTTTTCACTATATTTTATAAATATTGATTCAGCTTAAGCACAGAGTAGTAGGTATATGTACTCTGTGGCTTAAGTGCAGCAATTAGCACTTGAAAATAAAAAATAAAATTTACAATAAAGTGTTATACTCTAACCTATTCTATTTGAAACTTTTGCTATTGAAACACACGTTGGTATTCGTAGTCATTGCTCTATTTAACTTTTGCAATAAAATAGTTAAGAGCTTCAAATTATCGAAAAGCTATTAAGCTGTAAGGAGCTTTTAAAAACCGTAAGTTCATCCAACTTGTGCACTCCTCCTTACTTTCACATATTTATTTGCTTTTCTGATCTAACTTGTTTGCGTTGAAATTTCAGCGGATCAAGCCTTAGGTAAGCATTACAACGCCAACGTAAGATTATGTGCCTTAGGCGTTTACTATGTAGTTTATATATATATATACAATATATATAAATTCACTTGTTAAACTTTAAAACAAGGATTTTATTAAATTTTAGTTTTTTAGTGTTTTATTTGTGTTAATTTAGTTTAGTTTAACAATTGTTAACGACAAGGAAAATTTGATTGTTTGTCACCAGGGCGTGGTTTTTTTACCATAAAAAATCTGGTGTTCGTCAATGTTTTTTAATGATGTGTTAAACTCGCACTCTCCATTTCGGATGGGAAAATGGTTCCGAGCATTACCTCAAAAAGGCGCTACAACAATTCTTAAATTGTTTTTTTAATCCAAGTACCGGTACTTACAACGTTACACCGATTTTCAATGCCAACAGCTTCATAAAGCTACTGTAGCTGACGACGCGAAACATTTTTTATGTAACCATTACTATTTAAGAGCTTAATAAAACAAAAAATGCGTCCCAACGTCACACGCATCGGAAAACAGCTAAATAATAAAATGTTTGTGTAGTTACTCCACTGTGCGTCTGTTGTCACGTAGGCTAGATAAATTGATTTCGGCAACAGATGTGCTCGCGACGCGACCAAATGCTCAGATGGAATTATTCTTTGACATTATTATTATTTTTGTAGATATTGTACGTACGCTGCGGGGATTGGACGCCCGCCGTACGATACATAAATAAACATTTAATAACGCGACCACTTATTTTTCTACTAATATCGGCAAATTAATATATACTGATTTCAGTATAACCGTAGTCAATAAAAGTCCCACGACTGGGCTCAAGTCTTTGCCTGTAATTACAAGGATTTCAAGAAAGCATCTCTATGTCATAGCACTTGAAAAAACTGATGACCAATAGGTTAGAAAGCTAAAAATGCGGGTGACCTTCGGTTCGCCTAAAAATTTTAGTCCTAAACTAATACATGGCCAAACCGTATTGGCCTAAACTTAAAACGAACAATTATTGTTTCGCCTAACAATTGTTTTGCCACCATTATAATTTGGTCTAAGAATTGAAAGCCCCATTTTTAGGATCTATAATGTGAAATACCCTAAAATATATTGGCATAACGTTATTTTGGCATTACGACGATTTCGCTTAAAATATAAAAGCTCTAATTTAAGCATATCTAATATTAAATGTGCCAAACGAATCGCCAAATGAAAAAAATAATAAAGCATGGAATTTCAATTCTTCTATAAGACAAAAAAATAATAATTTTGTGCGAATTAATATTTAGTAATTGCAAACTTTAGGGATTACGAATTGTTCCGCCAAATGTCGCATTTGGTAAATTCCAATATGGCGATAAAAAGTTAAGCGAAGTGAAATTAGACTAAACACGATTATGAAGAGTGAAATTATGCAAAAAAAAATTTAGGCTAACCGTTTGTGTGTCATTGCCAATTAGAAGTACAAAAAATTAGGCGACCCGATATATACCCTAAAAATGCATTAGGATCCTGCCAAGTGGCCTTTTCATATCTGCAGAACATAGCCCTGTTCTGTCTATTCGATCACGTTCAACGAAAACGGAAGTGTGTATGGCATTGAAGCAGCGCCTCCTGGTTAGAAACGAGGAAAAGTTTGCTATAAACAATTTCGAACATTAAAAACAAAACATTTACAACACACACATAATTGAACTGTGGAAATAAAGCAAACAATATATTGGACAAAAAGAAAGAGTAAAGTAACAAGAAAAAGAAAACGGAGAGCCGAATATGTGCTGCGTCGCCTTGGATGTTCAGAATGACCCAGAAGCCCTGTTATTTTAAGGCGAAGGGCAAGGCACACTAGCGCCACTAATTGATAATTTGACAATTACTAACGAACCGGATCTTTTTTTAAACATTGCGTACCGTCCGATAATAAGAAAGCACCCATCGTATTTATTTAATAATTGTGCACTACTTTTTGTGGCGTGGTTTATTCACAAAACAGGCTATCGCATTTATTCACAAACAATGGCCGCTGTCGGTGTTAGCGAATGAATACAAAAACAAACCTAAAAGTAGTGCACAATTATTAAATAATAGATGTTTGCTCCAATCTGGATGTTTATTTCCAACATTGTGGACCATCCAGATTGGCAGTTATCAAATTAAATCCATTAGCGGCACTAGTGTGCCTTACCCTTCGCCTTAAAATAAAAAATCCCGTTTCGTTAACATGATAGAATGGCAAGCAAAACTCTCGCTACGCACCCTGATCAGCAGAACTGATGTCCCAAAAATGTAAAGTAAGGGCAGCCTCAACCGCTATTTCATTTAATCGTGTTTTTAAGCGGATAGTTCGGATGAGTCGACGGTACTGGCTACCAGTGATGGATCGTGGGACATCCCTCTAGGCGGCTTAGAACTCATTGAGGGGGGGATTATATCAGGACATTGACGAATTGCCGTTGCTCCTCACACACTGATAACTATGGGAATCGATTTAAAACTTCCGATGACCGGTCCGAGACGATTTGTTCGTAGATTAGGTACATTGGTATTTTGCTGTGGAGTATTCACCTTTGTGTGAATCGTATTTAGGGAGAAGAGATGATTTTTTTTTTAAATGACACTGTCGTTTTTAGAGCTTGTCAAAAAGCGTCTTGTTATGTTATTTTCATTGCTACAATAAGATTCAGTTCATTAAGCCTACATTGCAAAATTAAATTAAAATTCTACGTTAATAAATTTATGCGAATTGTTGTAGACGGGCAAATGTCGAAAGTTTCGAGGGACCTTGCTTGAGCTTCAAGTTCTGTGCAAAACAAATTCATGGGCAAAGAGTTTATTTTTATGAGTGAGGCCTTGGGAGTAAGACGCAATAGGGGAAGTATTAAAGTTATGACCTTTTCTCAAATTGTGACGTCTGCAAAAGTTCAATTATAAATTATCTAGCTCGTTAAAAAAGTCGATTCTAAATTATCTCTGGTGGTGTTTTCATCCACAGGAAAAACTCGTGCGCCAATAGTAGGGGCATAAAAAATGTTCTGATGGTGTCATCATCAATGATCATGGTTAGATAAAAAAAAAAATTTTTTTATCAAGACTTTTATTTAATTTTTTTTGCTTATATTGTCCATTTCAACCCATGGTTCCCTGGAAGAAATTACTTTTTAGTGTTAAGGCCACCATTTGTACTACTCCTTGTATTGTTCTTTATATGTTTCAATATGGTATACTTAAAATAAAGAATATTTTTATTTAATTTCACTTATTGTTATCGAAAGTTACGAAGACATTTTCCGCGTACGGGATTGAATGACGAAATGAAATTTAATGAAATTATAAATATAGCTTACCCATTCATAGCTGAACTTTGATATTTGTAAAATTAAATGTTGATGACGTAGTTGTTGACATTTAATATGGCTCCTTTGGTTTACAAACTAAGAATAGGATAGTAGCCTAAGTGGGACTAACGGCTTTACGCACAGAGGAGCTCGAGATGATACATTTTTGGTCACCCATCCGATGACCAGCTTCTACGAAAATTGTTTACCACTGCGCCATTAAGCTCCTCCTTCTAGAAACTATTTTGTATTAGCGATTAAGCAACATATAGTTCTAGAACCGCAAGCAAATTAAGTCAGTACAGAGTTTGCAACAGTTCCTTGTTTCAGTGAGATTTTATATGTTAGGGCGGACTCATAACGCCTTATAGCCGGTACTTTACGATGCAATACGCACCGCCACAACACTTTGCTGGTAATTGAATCGCAGGCGCTTACTCTAAACGTTTATTGTAAATGCGGATTTTCTGTTTCTAACGTTCTTGTGAGCTGTTGGTACCTATTCAAACAATATTACTTAAATTAAACAGTTTATGTTTTATTTTTAAGTGCTAATTGCTGCACTGAAGCTGAATTAAATATTTATAAAATATTTATAAAATACAGTGAAAAAATTAAACACCCACCCGACCCGCCAGGAATCGCACCTGGGTCTTCCGCAATCCGGGCGGCTGCACTGACCGCTATGCTACCGGGAAGGCTGAAGAAAGCGCTGAATTTTGTCACTGCTTTTAAATTTTTAAGTGCTTATTGCGGCACAGTGCCATCTATCCAAAGGTTATTGCTCTTTCACTGTATTTTATAAATATTTAGTATTATGTTTTTTTATAAGTTTTTACGCCTCGGAGACAAATCATGGGTGCAATTCTCAGAAGAAAGTGTGTTGCAAATTTTTTATGTATAACCGGGGGGGTTTGTGTTTCATTATTATCATTCATTCATTCAACAACATTATATTATTATTATTTTATGTCCCCACTGCTGGGACACGAGCCTTCTCTATGGATGGATAGGAAGAACGGACCATAAACCACCACGCGGACCCAGTGCGGATTGGTGGTTGTTAACGACTGCTAATGCAGCCGGGACCAACGGCTTTACGTGCCTTCCGAAGCACGGAGGAGCTCGAGATGATAATTTGGTCACGCATCCGATGACCGCTCTTTGAGCAAGTTACTTAACCTTAGCACTCGCAGCCCAGGCGCGTTAACCACTGCGCCATCGTGCTCCTCCAATTACCAAGTTTGTGATTACCAAGTTGCATTTGACAAGGGTGATGATTTAAATTCTAGCGATGACTTGATGGACAGAAAGGGATGTGTAACTTTGAATTTAACCACTCGAGTGTTTTGGGTACCACAGTACAATTGAATTCTATTATGTCTGGGCCCGAAAGCGTCTGTGTATCTAATAATTCTAATAAAATTGGGTTATTAGTTTCCCGGTCCCTAACAGCAAAAGTAATAATAAAATCAATGTTTATTTCTACACTGCACGTTTGGCAAGGCAGTTTGGAATAAAATAATATTTGGTTCAACAAACCATGTTTGCTTAGAAAGACAGGACGAGCCTCCCCTAAGATAATAAGCATTCGTGTTTGCCAGAATACTTCCATGTTTAACAAAAGGTAGGTAAAGTTACCAATATTAGGTAACTTTGTTGTGTCCGCAAATATTGGCTTAGTTTAATATTTTGTAAAATATCAAAGTTTAGTTTTAACCGACTTCAAGAAAAGGAAAACGTTTTATTGTTTTAGTATGTGTCTTTAGTATTCCTTCCGGTATCCCTAGTTTTTAATTTAGTTTAATTTAATTATTTTTGAGTGTTGTGTATTTTTTGGTTTAGATCCGGTTCCGCGGAAAGATCAGCGCTGGTTGCAAACCATCGCCAGCCCAAGTATCTATTGTCTTTTGTGTCTTTGTATGTTTGTTATATTTTAATGTGTTTTGCCTCAAATAAATGGTTTTCTCTCTTACTTATTTCTTTCTTACTTTTTTAAATAAGATAAATACCTTTAGATTTAAACACACCTACAAGAGATTGTATTTGCATCAGTCCAACAGATCAGTACAGCCGTCTTGACCACAAACAGTGTTTCGTTTGTTATCATAATGTCCAGATGAACCTGTGACAGAGAACTAAAGCTTCTAATTAGGTCAGTAAGGACCATTCTATTATCCATCACCATCATCAGCTCCTAGCCTTCCCTATGGATGGATAGGGGAACGGGCCATAAACCACCACGCGGGCCCAGTGCGGATTGGTGGTTGTTAACGACTGCTAATGCTAGGAGCTCGAGATGATACATTTTTGGTCACCTGGCTGGCCTTTGCAAAAGTTACTTAACTTCAGCAATTGCGGGCGGCGCCTAAGACTTTTGTACTAAATGTCTATAAAAATAATACATCATATTACAATCCCATTGTCAGAATGTGCCGTCTATACAATGAACTGGTTGCACTTAATAACAACATCGACATATCTTCCATGAAAATACATAAATTAAAAAAAATATCCGGAAAATTCTGGGCTCGGCATCTCCCACTTATTAAGAAAACATCATAAAGTTGTCAACATTAACCTAAAATAAGTTTTCAATTTGTTATATTTTTATTATTCACCATTTTATGTACATATATCATTAGTTTTAATTGGATATAGTTTTAGATATTATATTCTTCTATAATAGATATTATTTAGAGAAATACATATTTTTTTAAAGAACAATGAACCTAAAACTAAAATCCTTAAAAAAATATATAATAAAATAACTAAAATAAATTATTAAAAGGAGTCCCTTTAGGCAAGGTGCCGAAGATACTGGCAGCGTTCCCCCTTTGAATAGCTAGACTAATTCTTTGTACGAGGTAGCTGCTGTTTTAGATTAGGTAAACTTTAACATAGACGCTTATTATTTAATAGTGTTGTGTACATGTTTTAGACAGAATTTAGCTCTTATGCAATTTATCATGCTTTTTTGTTATTTTTCAATTTCTATCTGTTTTGTGTACCTAATAAAAATAATAATAAATAAATTGCTTACCGGGCGCCATCGAGCTTCTCAAGGACAATTACTTTCACTCAAATCCCAAACCAAACCTCAATCACAGGAACATTGGCAACTCCAAAATTGAAAAGAACTCCAAAAATTGCTTCTGTTATTTTTTTAGCTAGAGCTATATATACTATTTTATCTAAGTCAATCACAACCATACTAAGAACATTGTTGTGTTCCGTCAGTCAGGCGTAATTAAGTTAGCCAGCCCTGTTTGCCGGTGAAATGCGCTTCTATCTTCGACCTTATCGTCATTGTCTCAAAAGGCCAGATTTAGAAATTCTATTATACACAACTTTTGTTTAAAATGCAAGCAGTTCCTTCATAATACTATTTGTATAAATACGATTGTGTTGACTTTTTTTTTCCTTTAGTTGATGGCTTCGTGCGATTAGCACATTTAGCCAGTGTCAAAGTAATTTTTCTTACAAGTAATACATAAATAAACATTATTTCTTTCCTGTATGATGATGATGGATGAATGATAATAGAAATGAGAAGTGAGAAATGATATACCTACCCCCCAACCCATTTACTAAGGCCCTTCAGGTCCTCCTCCTTAAGGGCGGACTTCTTGAGAGAATTTGAAAAGTGACGTTGCACTGTTTTATTTCATATGCCAACACTCATGCAAACTCACGAACACTTAACGGTTAAACGAAAATTTTTGAAAAAAAAACTAAACCGCTGACATGACTCTTCACTTTCCCGCCAAGAAGTCATGTGTTGACTTTTTGACATTATCTCTACCTATCATGTCATTTACAATATCGTTAGACAATCAATTTGTTTTTGGACCAAATTTCTTTGTAGTCATATTTACAGTTATGACTATCTAAAGAGATGTGTAGATTGTAAGTAGAATTACTATTTTGCACATAATTCATTTCTTACATAATGTCGAGCGAAGCGCTAAGTGGATAGACTCTCGGGTTGAATATTATAGTCAAAATATGCTAATGACAGCAAGAAGTTTTGTATACTGATCACCAAGCTTTAATATGAGTATGGACTTCTTGGCGGGAAAGTGAAGAGTCATGTCTGCGGTTTTGTTTTATTTTCTAAAATTTGTGTTATGTCGAATATTAATGTGAAATAATGGTGGATTATTAACCGTTAAGTGTTCGTGAGTGTGCATGAGTGTTGCAAATGAAACAAAACAGTGCAACGTCACTTTTCAAATTCTCTCAAGAAGTCCACCCGAGGACTTAATAAAGCCCCACATCTTTACTGAGATACTCGAGGGGTTGGGGGGTATATCATTTCTCACTTCTCATTTCTATTCATTCATCATCATCATCATACATGAAAGAAATTATTATTATTTAAGTATTGTAAGACTTTTTCATTGGCTAAATGCTTGTGCAAAGCCATTATTAAAAAAAAAATAAAAAAATATGAGTATGGCACTAAATCACAGACCAAACATCTACATTATATGACGATGATGTGTGTGTTTGTGTGTCTTTGAGTCACAATTGTTTATATCAGTGGTTCCCTTTCTCCGACCATGGACCCTTTTCTTAATTTAATTGTTAGCAGAGACCACATAAACTGTATTTAAAAAGAAAGTTTACGCTTTATTCAAACCTTAAAAAGTATTTGTAGCGTTAGTTCAGTAGTGACACAGTTTATCTTTACACACTTTATGCTACCAAAAATGCTAATGCGAAACATTTCATGTTCCACCCTGGGATTCAGGAATTAGCAAATAGATAGTGTATGTAGGTGATATTGCAGGAATTAAAATATTACACTGTTATTGTCTTTTTGAAAATTATTTTGTGGATTTAATTATGTTCTGTCCCGCGGACCCTTACCGATGCTCTCTCGGACCATCTGTGGTCCGCGGACCACCAGTTGGGAACCACTGGTTTAGATTCACAATTGAACCCGCTGTAATAGGGCTTTAGGATTTTTTTTAACGATCATAGGATACGGGTGTTCTCTCAAGCAGGTCGCTTGTTATAAAATTGTTACTGTTAAGCGCGATTTTGCACCATTCTTCGGAAGGCTCGTTAGCCAGTGTTATCTAAGCAATAGTCTCTTAAGGTAAGTGAATTGCTCCAGACAATGCCTCTGTCGCAGTTACTCTATACCACTAATGGCTTACGACCGTACTAGCACAATGCGTATCGTTTTCTATGATAGTTACATTGTTACCTGGCTTTTAATTTAATTTAACCTTTTGTTAACATTGACAATAGCCTTTATACCTACATAAATACATTGACTACATAGTCTATTTTAAAGAATTCTTTCTTGTAAGGTAATCGAGAAGAGTCAGACAGATAATTGTTCCTTTATTTAAAACATTACGTAAATTATTTGAAATCATTTGGTGCACTATAAATGATTCTAACGTGAATTATTAAATAAAATATATATATTTTTATATTAAAAGGAGGCAAACGAGCAGGAGGATCACCTGATGGAAAGTAATCACCGCCGCCCATAAACACCCGCAAAACCAAAGAAATCGCAGATGCGTTGCCGGCCTTGAGGAGGACTTTGAGTTTAGAGTTTTCTTGATGGGCCTCCGGTACTTTCACTTACCGGACGAAACACAACAGCAACGATTGCCATTGTTTCACGCCGATATTCTGTGAGAGGGTGGTATTACGCCAGGCGAGCCGGCCCATTTCTTGCTGCAACGCAGCGTGGCTCTACCACTCAGGCAGTGTCACTCTTTTAGCACCACCCAGGGGTCACGTGTAGGGTCTCAAGGGTAAACTTACGGACGCAGGCGAAGTTACTCAACTTTAACCCCAAGCAATATGTGCTACATCCAGTGTGCGAGTCTCAAAAAAATGTTTATACAGGATGTTTGGTAATAGGTGTATCTTCCCAAAACATAGTCATGCAACCAAGTATAAAGAACATTGTGAAATCATGCAAAATTATATTTACGTAAATTTACTTTTCCGTACAAAACTCAAAATTTATTTTATTAAATTTTTTGTTCGTTCCTGCAATGTTTCGACTTCTGACGACCTCCTTTGTCGAGTGGCTTGCACACCGGTTTTCATGGTGTCGCCATCTCTGAGGTCCCGGGTTCGATCCCCGGTCGGATCAATTTAGAAATACCAGTTTTTCTATATTGTTTCGGGTCTGGGTGTTTCCTATGTATAATAAGTATGTATTTAAGTATATTAAGTATGTTTATCCGTTGTCTAGTTAACCATATAACGAGTTTCTTAAGGAAGCTTTTCGTGGGGCTAGATACATAATTGGTGTGAGTGTGGGAAAATGTGGGATTATGTTTGAACCTCAGTTGACGACTAAGAACAACGTATCAGCTTGACCTAGGGTTGTCACTTTACAGTTTTACATTGTAACAAAGAACCTATATATCTCGGCCATTGAGGTGCTTTTCAGTTATGTCGTCATTTGTGTGTCGCACTAAGCGCTTCATGTCATCATTTTTACTGCGCACTGGCAGGCAGTGGAATTCTCTGCCATCGTCTGTGTTCCCAAAAACGTATAATCTGAATGCCTTCAAGGCGACAGTTAATAGGCATCTTTTGGGGCAGCCGCCCCATCGTAGACCTCATCTACGCTCACCATCAGGCGCGATCGAGGTCAAGAGCTGTCTTATAAAATAATAAAAAAAAAAAATGTTTATAATTCTCCACGGTTATTTTTTGTTTTTTTTTAATACTTGTCCCTCGACGAGGGTCAGTGTTTGTAGAACGTCTCCTTCTACAACTACAGCTAAATCTATCTATGCCGTTCTAATACGGCTCTTCTACGCTATTCGTGCCTTTATACCTCCATTTTCTTGGCACGATTTTGCTCTATCTACTGTTATCCTATGCTAAAACTATTAAAACGATGGCATAATGACGTTCATAAGAGCTATTTGTAGCTCTTATGAAATAAACTAAATGATTAACTGAACAAATAATTTTGGATTTTAAATTTTGAATTTTTTATACAATATTTTTTCTTAAACTTTTTTCCATTTTTATTGCACGCTCGGTGCCCTATCTACTTTTTCTTTATTTATTTTTTACTTATAACTATTACATTATTGTTGCATAATTTTCCAGGGTTCTATGAACGGTACCCTATCTGCATATTCGGGATTATACCGGTATCACCTAACACCCTTTAAAGGTTTGAGTCCCCCCTAAGGCAAGCTGTTGTCTTATTTCAAGTTTGGACATGAAAACTAAAATAGCCTTGTGGATGCTCAAAATCACAAGAATTAATATCATCCACGAGGGCTTTTAAAGCTTTATAAGTATTACGGATCTTCGATCAAAAATATCCATTGCGTGGGTTGTGTGAACCGATATCTCCTTGTAAAGCCTACACACTCTTATCAGGGGTAATAAAACGACGTGCTATAGGTACTTTATAAGTAAGTATATCAATGAAATATCCTGTTATGTATTCGTAGGTTGTTGCATGGTGATAAGATTTATTTTCCCTATGATTAATGGAGTTAAATATGTTAATTTCTGAACTTTAAAATTATCAAAACCAAGTCAAGTAATTTTGACATTTTGGACTACAGAGAATATATCAAGCGCCAAATCCGTCTCTGTGGTCTAGTGGTGACCACTGGTCTCAGAACCAGAGATCTTAGGTTTGATTCCCAGCGTATGTGTACTCAGTATGTTTGGTGGTAGGGCTTGTTTGTCCGGCTAGCTACCACCATCTTATCCAAATATGTCGCAATAACATCAATGTTTTTAGCATTGTTATGTTCCGGCAGCCAGAGATAAGATGGCCAGTGCTCAGTTGAGGATGCCGGTTTAAGTGCACTTCCATCATTAGCATCAGGTGAGACGAAGGCACTGTGCTTACCAGTAAGATATATACACATAAAAAAATTCCGTGAAGACTTACATGAACTTGAATAATATTTATCAAAGTTGTATTTCATATACCAACTTAAAACCTCACTATAGACAACCACTTCTAATTAACACCATTCATTCTGTATTCTTTTGTCAACAATTAAGTCTTCAGTTCACGAAAAAACATGGCGCACATAGTATCCCCTGCACACGTTTACAAACTCTAGCGTCTCTAAAATAAAGATGGGATTCACTTAGCAAGGAGGCTTCACGTAAACGAGCTGTATTAAAGTGGGGTGTCTAATTAAATTTGTTAGGTGTCAACATAAAGTTTCGTTTCGTCGCTGGCGTACATTTGAATCGGCCGGTTGTGCATTCGACCCACGTACGGCACTGAATCAATTTCGCGTCAGTCCCAGTTCTGTGCTCGACAGGGAAGACACTCGCGTTGTTGCAACTGCGTTGTATGCTTTGTGAGATGATGCAGCTAGGCATGCGAAGAATGACAGCTCTTAGAGATTTTTTTTTTTATGTAGCAATTGTTTTATAAAGATCATTTGTGTTCATTTCAAGTATTACTCTAGCATTGTGATGTTTTTAAACTATTTCACAATAACGTTTATTTATAAGAGAGGTTTTATTTGTACAGGTCGCATCATTGTTGCTTCCAAGCAACAATTTCAATTTTTGTAACACCGATACACATAGAGTAAGTAATACCATGTTAGCAGTGGATAAAAGGTCAAATGGAGGCAGGTAGTTTATTTTATTTATCAATAGAAAATTTACAATATAATTTGTTATTTTATACTATTTCTAAATTAAGATAGATACTTATTTACTTTATATGATTGGCTACTACCGCAGCTACCGTCTCATTATCAGCCTATTAACATCCCAGCTTGCCTCAAGCCTTAACCCACCACGTCGGAAAAGTGGGAGCCACCCTCTATTGCACACATATTATTTATTAATTAATAATTTTACAAATGGAAGGGACGAAATAGTAAGAATAGGCAAGTGCAAGGGCGCTACTTATTTCAGATAGAAACTTTTTCCAGTAGATTTTTTGCGTCTTATTCAAAAACCTTAACATAAATAGGTACGAGATAGCTAGGATGCACTTACCACTATAACGGGGCAATAAATTCCCAATGGCGCTTCTATCTCGTGTAATGTAAACGTTCTCTGGTTAATCGGAAAATATTCGCAGTTACAAAGCTTTTAGAACTTTGTAATCAACTTTGCACAACTTATTGTTAGAGTTTCGACGATGTATATAGTAAAATAATGAGGTGGATAAATGGAGGAGCTCGATGGCACAGTGGTTAGTTTGCAATGGCTGGTCATCGGATAGGTGACCAAAAAATATCATCTCGAGCTCATCCGTGCTTCGGAAGGCACGTAAGGTCGATGGTTGCGGCTAAATTAGCAGTCGTTAACCACCAATTCGCATTGGGCCTGCGTGGTAGTTTATGGCCTGTTCTCCATATTCATCTATAGGGAAGGCTCGTGCCCCAGCAGTGGGGACCTAAAATGAGCTGGTGATGATGATGTAAGGTAATAAAAAAGTTCAAACGGGGTTTAAGGTCAATTTCTAAATAGGTATCCTAGGCTTTTTGAAATACTTGACGTTCAAATTTACTAATATTATTCGGTCGGTAGAGCCTGTTGAAGGCCTGCCTACACTGAAAACAAATAATAATAATATAATAGGAACTCCATAATTTTATTATAATAATTTAATATAAGGCAGACGGGTTATTAACATAACAAAGTGCGTCATTCAAGAAAATTTAAGTCAAGCACTTACTAATTAGAGGAATATTCAAGGGGACTGCAAGTGGCTTTTAAGATACAAGTATCTACCCATCACGGGCTTTGTGAGGCTAAACTAAACACAGAATTTAATAGGAAAGTATACTAAAAAGTCAACTCCCTAAAGATGTTACAGAGTTTATTTGCATTAAATATAAATCTTGAAAAGAGTACTCTCTAATGAACAAAGAAAAGGGGTATGTATCTCAGAGGTTTTATTTTAATACTATGTATTTTTAGTATATTTAACATCATTTTAATTTGCTATTGTTACTATTAGTTTTTAACATATTGTATTTATAATTTAAACATACTGGCGTTTTGGGCAACTGTAAGTCGGTATGTATTTAAATGTATGAATAAATGAAATAAACAAATGAAATAAATGAAATGAAAGTTCTTATAAAACCGGAAAAACGTTAACAAATTATATTACGCCTAAAATGTCTTTATTATTAAAACCACAAATCAGGTTTAAGTATTTAAGTATGCTTTATATATTTAATTTGGTGGTTGACGTGGTCAAAGAATTATAGCGCAGAAAGTGGGCAGGTCACAATGCCAGAATGAATCACAGTCGATGGGCGAGAAGATCGCTAGGATGGCGACTCCTGCGATAACACCCGCGGCAGAGGTCGACCGCCCAAGAGATGGACGAATGATATCCGGCAGCAATCAGGCACCAACTGGATGCGTGTGGCAGCAGACCGCCAAGAGTGGAGAAGCAGAGAGGAGGCCTATGTCCGAAGACGGGGCCTACTATTACGGGGACTACCAGGGCTGCATAGATAGATAGACATTTAATTTGTTAGGTACTTTAACAGTTTAATATGTCGCCATAATATCAATGTTTGTAGCATTGTTGTGTTCCGACCGCTGGAGATAAGATAGCCAGTGCCTCACTAGTTGAGGATCCGGGGTGAAGTGCGCCTCCATCCTTGGCCTTATCATCACTTAACATCTGGTGAGATCAAGGCACTATGCTTACGCGTATAAAAAACCCAGTGTTTGGAAATAAATATTTTGCATTTTTTAATCTATGACGAGGAAAAGCTTTTTTCGTCTTAGTTAGTTAGTTGGTAAGAGATGATACAAGGCTTGAGGAATCTCGAGTGAGAATCGTACCCATGAACTTTGGATTCGGAGTTTCGGAAGCTCGGCGCACACTGGGGCAAGGTAGGAGGTACCTAATACGTAAAATATAATTTTTAAAATGAGGGTAATTTACGAAAGTAATGACAAATCATCAAATTCTAACATATTTCACATCAGTTAACATCGATCATATCCATTATAAAGTTACCGTTTTGCGGCCATAGTGCTTTTAAGTTCATCGTATGCGTTTACAATAATATACCTAATTTACGCAATCAAAGTGTTATTGCTTTAGATAGGTGACAGTTATATTAAACTAGATTATGACGAGTGAAGATTAAGGTCAGTACACATTCTATTTAACGCAATACCTCCATATACCTTGCCCCAGTGTGCGGCGGCCAGAGCGTTTGACCGGTAATCCAAGGGTCCTGAGGTCAATTTCCACTGGAGGATCTTGAGACTTGTTGATTTTTCTAGTTAAATTGTATTTTGTAACTACAGATAGCATTTAGAATATAAAAAATGAAATAATAAAAAAAAAATCATCTAACACCAACAAACCACAGATAAATCTAGTTTTGAAATTATTATAAGCTCACATTTATTTTCCATAAGCCTAACCTAGCTAGCATAAAAAGCTATTTCAGATTGCATCAGCTCCCATATTCGCGCGTGCAAGTACGCAATACGCGAAACCTATATAATAATTAAGCAGTTATCGCTCGAGTAGCACAATATAGCTTCCCCTAGGAAATTCACAAGTATTGCGCACGCGAACAAAGACTACATGCGTGCTTACTTATAAACAATGTACGTCATCACTAGCAGCTCAAGTGCTGGGGACGATAAAATGCTGCTGGGATGCACAACTTGACGCCAAAGGCTTTGCAAGTGATGTAATAAAAGAAGATACGTACAAAATGGCTAGCAAGAGCTGGATAAGAGGAGCCGCGGAGCGTTCTCAGTGGCGTGCACTTGGAGAGGCCTTTGTCCAGCAGTGGATTGGAATAGGCTGATGATTATGATGACGTGTACGTTGTAATGTAAATAGATAGATAGATAGAGAATTCTTTGGTATATTAGATGTATTTTGGCATGTATTGGGAATTTCCAGCTGAGTTGGCGAGTTAAAGGGGAGTCTTATATCCAGCAGAGGGTTCTTACAAGCTAAAGTAAATACAAAGAGATTTAGTAACTATAATCATGATGATGATGATGTTGATTAAAATTTTATAAAAAAAATAATTTTAGATAATTTAGAATAAGGGATGCCTAAGAATAATGACCACTTAGTAGATGATATTCGATATACTAGTTGTCGCCCGCGAAGACTACACTATCTCACAGGAACCTGTTACCGGGATAAAAAGTATCCTATATCCTAGTCCGGGTCATGGTCTGTCTATGTGCAAAGTTTCATCCAAATACGTTCAACCATTTTCACGTGATGCGCGGTCAAATAAACAGACAAACATGAACAAACAGATAAACAAACAAACAGACAAAAATTCTAAAAACTGTTGGAACGTGTTCTGTTATCGATTCTAAGTATCCCTAGCCAACTTTTTTCCGAATATCTTCCATGTAGGTATAGACTTTCGACCCTCTTTAGCTTTATTATATGTAATAGATTATTGCCGAAATTTTTAATGCGCAAAGACAAAGGACAAACATGTCGATTATTAGATAGTTTAAATGTTTTAGGTAAGTTAGAAACTGTTTTTGATTCTTAAGTAGTTTATAAATGGTGGTAGAACTTGTTTTATGTAATTGTTCTTCCACCAGGCTAGCTACCACCATCTTGGTCTGTCGCTAAAACAACAAAGTTTATAGCACACATTACCCATCAATTGTAGCAAATGACTTGGTTTCAATGATGGAGGCAAAGGCCCAGCAGTGGTACAGTTATAGGCTATTTACTTTACCTTACTTACTATTTACGAAACTAAACGAATACCTACTTCATTAAGGAAAACAAAACAATTCGTATAAACAAAACTCGATGTTGGCGAAATGTCTTCGTCCGACATTAGTAGGTCTCCGCTTGGCACGCGACGTGCTAAAATGCAAAGTTATGAGCGGACCGATAGGCCGTAAATGGTAATTCTAGTTTTAAATTATGAGCTAAGTTACCGCTTTGAGACGAAACTTTGAGTAACGAGAATTTGACACGAACTAAGGACAGTCGAATAGTGTGAAACTTCATGTTTAATGTGTGAACTCATTTTATTTTGGACTGTTCAAATGATTCAGTTTATGTATATGGCAATTTGTCCCGTAATCGTTTTGTTTTCAGTCGTTTGTAATGCTACAGCTATTGTGCTTTTTTAGTACTAGCAATAGTACTACCGCCAATTACATGGCCTACAACATGAGGTTCTTTAAACGAGATGTGATGAAGCAACTTGCGGGCCGGCAAGGTAAGGGTGCTGGTGAGGCAGAATCCTGATAGCTGTCCTTGCATTTGTACTCTGCTTCTGCTAAATATCAGGCAGAGGCCAGAGAAAAGACATTTGTCAACTCTACTATACAAAAAGAAATCGAGCGACCCTTACTGTAGTCGCATATGATTTGTAACATTTGACATCTCACCTTAGTAATAAGTAATTTTAACATTACATTCTGAAAAAATGGGACAGATTTACATCATTTCATAACTTTAAAATAAATGCAGTAAATACTCATTAGAAGACATTTGACATATCAAAATAACCTTTGATAGTCAAATGACACAATATGTCACATATAATAATCGTCGAGGAAGTTTGTAAATTTAAAATCGATATTATGAACATGAATGTCATGTTCATAATATCGATTTTAAATTTAAAAAATGGCGCGCGCTCGTGCGCTTCCCCGACTTCCTGTTACACACTTGTTACACTGTTACACATACTTCCGTCCCATTTCACAAAATCACTCCCACTGCTTATATAGAAAACGAGCGAAAAGATGTTACTCATCAAAAACTAATAATTCGTAAAAAACGAACTTTGGATAACCGGTGCAATGCTCTGACCGCTGAGCTAAAAAGGCCCCGCCTCTCAGCTTCCTGGTGGGTTACTCTTGAAACACAATTGCAATAATCAATTTCCAATCCCAAATCTAAGAAATTCAAATGACACTCTTAAAAGTGATAATAGCGCTACATTGGAATTAAATTGCGTGGAAATTGAGTGAACAAATTATTATCGAGATGAGGCGTTCCGAAATTGCGAAACTTATCCTAATATCGATACATAATATTAATCGCATTGGAATTGTATTGAAATTGAGTTTGCGTCAAGAGTAGCCTACCTGATGCTGATTGTTTTTTTTTAGTAAAGTTATATCTTGTAACTATATGTAGCACTAGCTGACCCCACGGACTTCGTACCGCTTTGACAGTTTCCATGACAACAAAACAAACAAATAATTTTGTATTGGAAAATTAAATTCTCGTTTTTAGTCGAGTTTCATTCCCGTAGGAATATCGGGATAAAAACTATCCTATGTGTTAATCCAGGTTATAAACTATTTGTATGCCGAATTTCATCTAAATCCATCTATCCGTTGCAGCGTGAAGAAGCAATAAATATACACACACACAAACTTTCGCATTTATAATATTAGTGTGATTGTGAATTCAAAATTCAAAATAATATGAATAAAATGCAATTAAAAGCGTCATTTTAGTGTCACCTCGCAATCAAACATAGGACATAGGGAGGCACCCTCACACCGCGCAGCCAGTAGCCCACTTAGGCAATATTAGCTCCTTCTGTGAGCAAAGAACACTATCGGATGTTTTGTAGGCACCGTACGCCCCCGTTTGACGTGCTGATGAAAGGGAGGGTTACCCCCGGTTTCGCCGATGTGTCTGTGTTATGATCATAGGTGATTTATGTATGCTCCATTTTTACTTCCGCGTTGGTAATACTGTCTTTGGATTGGTTTATAAGTTTTGTAGTAAGCTTTGCGACATCAACAGTTATCTAGGGGATTATTTTTCAGATGCAAAAAGCAGGCTAAGTTGAAACCCTAGCGATTATTTACAAACTATTAAAAATAAACTGAGAAGCGATTATTGTGAAGTACAACAAAAGTCATCGTAATTTTTTGTAACTTTAGACCCTAAAATATTCAGCGACTGAACAATGGTCTTCGAATCAATATCAATCTGGGCAGTTGCAATTGCAACCAGTATCAACACTTAACGTAGACGGTGGAAATCAATATAAAAAATGTCGGTCACCCATCCGAGGACCCGCCGCCACAATAGTTGCTTAACATTCACGATTGTCACCCGAATTCGCTAACCTACTACCATTTAATGTCTGTTATTATATATTATCTAAGTTAAATAAAGTCAGCAAATGTTAAATGTCACCGCAAATATCTCAAAAGAAGAGCCTTGTCGCGTCTGCAAACTTCTATAAACATCATTATCGAGAAAATATTGGAGCGAGATGCCATCGTCAGCTTTATATTGTTTTCTAAATCGGAGCCAGTTGTAGCTGTCGTTTCCGGCAATTCAGCTTGTTTTGCGAGAAAATCTACTTTTTGTTCTCCGATTCTTTTTGCACTGTCATTGTTAGTAACACTGAAATGTTATTTACAGACAATAAATATGTTAGAAATTCAGATACTTACATTCTCATTTGTGTTTCATGTAGTTTATGGTAACATAATTGTTTACTATACACATCATGCAACATACAATAATGGTTGTATGGAACCTTGAATTTGGTTTTAAAAATATTCTTATAAATTTGAATTTTCAAATATCCACGATTGGCGAGTGTGCTCAAAGCCCAACTGAATATCAGCGTTGTGGCGTCTAGCTGCAACAAAAGCTAATTTGATCATCCTTTTCGGCCATTTTTGGGATTTTTTTGTTTTACCATTGAAAATGGTTATCAGGTGCAGATCGCCTGAGACGTATTTTTGGCCATAGCTTCGAGGATTTTGAGAGAATCGAGATGAAATTAATAACAAGAGTTGAGGAATTTTTCGAGACACGTGTGAGCGTTTGAATTTTGAAAATCCGCTGGAAACTTTTTTGGAATTTAGAAAAATGTAAAAAAAATCAGGTTTTTTGGGAGGTGGATACTAAATTGTAAATATTGAAAAAAAAACGACTTAAGAAAAAATGAAAAATAATTGTGACCTGGTTGGTGGTCCCTTTAGATTTGGGATTGTAGAAAAACGGGTGTAGCTTCTTTGATTATAGACCGATCGTCATGGTAATGGTGTTAAAAGATGCGGATGCAGGCGAGAAGTGCATTCAAGTTGGAATTGTGTTATTTAAAATATTTTTTTTTTTTGTAAATTGTTTTATTCATTTTCAATGCTCCGATTCTTAAGGGGACTGCGAATTCTGTGAATTTTTTATTGTTATTTCTTTGTTTTATGTCTTGAAGTCGAATAAATTATTTACTTACCTACTTACTTACATTGTGTAATATATTGGCTATATGGTGCAAGGTCGAGTCGACGGCTGCAGCATGGACAGACCAAATCAAGACTTAAACCGAAAAACTACTGAATGAATGCTTACGACAAGCTTCGGCAAGAGACGGATGGCGAGCGGTGGTGAGATGCTACCGGGAGATACGCATGACCATGACTACTCTGTAAAGAGTAAACGACTGAGAAGGAGAATGGTTTTGACCGTACCTTTCATTTTAAAAGTAGATTATTAAGTACATTATTCTATATGATGTAAATAATAGATCTTACATTATTAATTTTCTTATTACTACTGCAGCACCTTTCATTTTCGTCTCTGTTGTCCTATACCTCAAACGTTTTCTGGAAGAGATCGCTTTCAGCGATAAGACCGCCTTTGCCCACTCCGGTATAAAAAATTTCGTTATCTGCTTCTTTTCGTGTGTGTGTGTGTGTGTGTGTGTGTGTGTGTGGGGGTGTGTGTGTGTGTGTGTGTGTGTGTGTGTGTGTGTGCAATAAAAAGTGTTATCTATCTATCTATCTGGGTTATAAGTTCTTTTCATCCTTCTGGTTGTCACAAAGAGATCCCCATAAAGCGATAATACTGCCAAATTGTGTCTTTGTATTTAATTCTGTCGAGATAAACTTCAATATAAATTTACTGATACTACAATCAAAGTGCTTCAAAATAGATAACACTTTAGATGTCTCAAAGGTACGCCTACTTAATATCTTAAGTGATTTGTAACACCTACCTACTGGGTTTTGTTTAAATTATTTTAATCGTTACGTAAGAGCACAACTTCAGTGGGTTTCGAAATAGATGGAATGTAACAAAATAGTGTGGAGATAATACTGATTTTTATTATAATGAATGTCATGAGCTTATGAAAATTTCGCTGTATTTGTTACGCGTTATACGGTCGTTGGGAACGATATGTATTATATATATACCTACGATGAAAATTATAAGTATTTGCTAAGGCTTTCTCACATAAGTACAAGACTAGGCATCGATCTTTAACTCACCACCTTCTCAAACAATCCCACTACGCTCTCAATAATTAACGTTGTGATTTTGATCATAAAGTAAAAACGGCGTAATAAGGACGTAGGATAAACCTAATAACTAAAAAGAAACCAAGGTGCTTAGTGCGGTCTGTATTTGCCATTCGATAGCGTTTAAAAAAAATTGGTTGTCTGTAAAGTCGGTTTACTGACGATAGTTGAACGTGACAACGTCTTAAGAAGGTGTCGGGAGGTGTTGGGGGTGTCGGGGGGTGTTGGGGGTACGTACCGCGGTGGCGATGCCGGCCACGGGCTTGCACAGCAGCCTGCAGCAGCCCGTCGAACAGGTAGGCGGGAGGAGTTGGGGGTGTCGGGAGGTGTTGGGGGTGTCGGGGGGTGTTGGGGGTACGTACCGCGGTGGCGATGCCGGCCACGGGTTTGCACAGCAGCAGCAGCCCGTCGAACAGGTAGGCGGGAGGAGTTGGTGGTGTCGGGAGGTGTTGGGGGTGTCGGGGGGTGTTGGGGGTAAGTACCGCGGTGGCGATGCCGGACACGGGCTTGCACAGCAGCACGGCTAAATTTCTACTCAGCCGATTGTGCTTCTTTGTCGCTCGTTCCGCGCTCTCGCTTGCACTTCAAGCCTTACATGGAACGCCTCAGAGCGAGGTAACGCCGAACTTTTTCGTGCGTGCAGCCGGCTCTATCGAATTATAAGACGTTGTCACGTCAAAACAAGAATTTGTTTGTCAAAAGCTTTAAGTGCCATACAAATAATCAAAGAATAAGGTCCGAATAGTTATTCCGTGTTTTATTCCTGTCATGTAAACGTCATTTCAAATTAGAGTAAAAGAGACAAAACACGGAATAACTATTCGAACCTTATTCTCTGTTTAATTGTAAGGCAATAATTCTCCTTGTTTGTCGCCAGGAGGCACTGCTTCAATGCCATTAAAATTCTAGCTTTTGTTAACGTGATCTTTTAACACTTCAAGAATCGACCTTTCTGTTATGGAAAACAGTTAACGATACGTACTACGTTGTACGTATCGTCAGATGCGCGGTTTTAATGTTTTTAAAGGAGTAGCAAGGGAGCATACACTTGTGTGTTGATTGCCCCACGTCTGCGAGCCATGGCAAGTGCCCTACTTGTAGGAAATTACTCTCTATGCACCACTATCGGGATGTTTTGTGAGCGTCGCGGACCGAATCTCTCTTACGCAGACATCCACTTTATGCATTCACTCAATGTAACTCTTAACACGTGGGTACAAAGCCATAAGTTCGCCAGGCTCAAACGTAGTGAAGTTGGGCCGCGACACGAGTGCAATCTAGACTTGCGTTGGGGCGAAAATAAACTGAAGGATACTATTAACCCTATACAAATATCGGGGGGCTTTCGATGATTTTCAGAGACGACTTGTCTCGAATCGTTCCAGTGTCCGGGCGAATAGGGTTTCGCTTTGAGTATATGTACCTGTAATGTTTTAATTCAAGTAAGCTCGCTTTCAGACGTTATTTTAAATAGTCATGAATCTACCACTGTTTCTGCAGTCTTTATCGAAAAAAGTCCAGAAAGAAACGTGATAGTTTCCCCCGCCTTTCTGCATGTAGCCATATCGAAACTGGCAGAGACCAAGGATTATTATTTTTGGAGAGAGTTTGCTGATTGCCTCAAACGGCATTTTTAGCATCACCGGGCTTTTTTGGGGGCGACGAGAAACTTAAAGGGTCCATCAAGCCGTGTGAAACGAATCACCTTCGAAGGTTTTCTAGAGGGGACGGCATCCCCGTGCCCTACTAGATTCTCCGAAGAGTTTAGATCGGATCGGGGAAGGGGGACCTAATATGCGGCACTGTTGTATCATTTGAGAAGGGTGCCATATTCTCCTTCCACTTGGGGCGATATGGATGAAGAATACTGGAATTTTCTCTCTGGAGTTATCCTCTTTCTTTATTATGGACCTCATATCATAATCGTTATTCACAATCGGCGCTTCAAAATCCTATGAAAGCTTGAAATGTTCAAAAATAATAAAACGAAACTTATAAAATCAAAGTTCATCCATCCGATTCAATGTACGGTTCAATACAGTCAATAATAAAAAGATTTCGCCACTTCTTTTCTAGATGATAAAAATAAACGAAACATATAAATGGAATTCACTGCTACGGGCGGTGAAAGTGTTGAGAAAATCGCATGATCCGAGCCGTTTCGCACCCACGGGCGATACAGAAATATTTTTCGATTAACTGGAGCCTGCCGCGTCACACGGGGCACTAACACGATTTGAGAATGCTCGATTTCGCTAGAGAAGATTTTGTGCAGCATATTGCACTCAGAAGAAAATGCGAATAGGCTGATAATCGTACTGAACCTATATTTATAGCAATTTAAGCGTTAAGTACATAGCGGTCGCCCTCGACTTTATCTATATATTAATACGTGAAGCAAAAACTTTATACCCGTTTTTACGAAAATTGCGCGGACGGAGGAGTATGAAATTTCGCACACTTATAGTTCATATAAAGAAGGTTACCCGAATGTTAATTTTTTTTTAAATTATGCATAAAAAATAATAATTCAACAAAAACAACATTACACACACTGCCATGTATTTGACACACACGTATTGTTTGTCTTTAATGCGGCCGACATCTGTCAATGCCAATCCAAGCTCACATTCTATCTTTTTTAATTTTTCATTGCTTAGAATACAATCCGTGCAGCCTTAATAAAATTACGGTCGAATTCGACCACTGGGCTACCACTAGTTCTTTTAAATACCTGTTTTCAGTTTATCATGAGGACATTTTGGAAAACGCCGTCTTATCTATTGTCTTTTATCAATTTATATGCATGGCACTGACGGGGTAGCTTCTCAGCATATGTCTCAGATAAAATAAGAGATAGGCAGTAGGCACATCACTTTGGAGATTTATCGTGAAACCGTATCACAATGGTTTGTAGGGATCCTTATCATGCTGGTTTTTAAATCTGGAGGGAATTTGGTGCTTGCGGTTCGTTGTCCCAAGTAAACCCCGAAGCAGAGAAGTGACTGTTCTAGATTTTTTAAAGGGTAGACTTTTCCTCCCCAAAGCGAGCTTTCCGAGGCTGGACGAGAAAGAGGAGGAAAGTCCTATGATATTTGGGGTTCTGGTTCCGGTGTATGTCTAAGACAGCATTTCAACTAGTTCAAAAACGCTAAACTTGAATCTACATTCACAGCGAATCAGGGCAGAATACAATATTCTCCAATCGACTGTAACTTTCCGGTCATCAGAAGCGATTCGAAATTTATTTCTCGCTGTGAGGCGAATGCACTGCACATTGCATCTTTGTCGGAGACGTGATCGTTCATAGTAATGCGATGGTCATTTTCTGACGTATTTTGACTGTGAAACCTATAAAGTTGCAAGAATAAGAGTGTATTATGAAATTTTCTTAAGAAAATTGTGCCTTACTAATTTTGAAGGAGTACTCCTTGGTTTTTGTCTTACCAACTAAATGTAAATGGGTTAATCTAAATGGGCGATATCTACCCGTTTTATTATTTTTAACGTCTTATTTAAATCATTGAATTAAATCAAATACGATTCACAATAAAGAATGAGCATTTGTAGAAATTGCTAATGGTATGCAAGGAAGTCAAGAAATAACAGTTTTCTGTAGGGTTGCTTGACGTGGTTTATTTCGAGCCATTGCACAATGGTTTCTCGTTATTTAGAACTTATGAGGATGTGAAGTAACGTTCGCAAAAAAGTCGCAAAGCCGGATCTTTGGGGGTTAAAGTTACTCGCGTTCGTAGGTCACCAAATTGTAACCCACTTTACAATATATCACTAGTTCTTTTATGTCTCCACTGCTGGAGCACGAGCCTTCCCTATGGATGAAACATCACAGCGAGAACGGGCCATAAACCACAACGTGGGCCCAGTACAGATTGGTGGTTGTTAACGACTGTTAATGCAGCCGGGACCAACGGCTACATGTGCCATCAGAAGCACGGATGAGCTCGAGATGAATTTTTGGTTACCCATCCGATAACCGACCAACTTACTACATATAGTTTGTTCTTTATTTCTTAAATGCAAATTTTTCTAGTGTGGCTATAAAAGTATTATCAATCCATACATTGTAACCAGGGTATATAAAGCCCGTTTGATGGGCAATTAAATACAGTAAGTTATGGCGGGCATATGTAGTGCATTACTGTGTTCGCGTGGCAATGGCTCTTCAAAAGCATATTGCACAAGTGTATTTTATCTGCCGGCCGATGAAAGCGTCCATTACCGGCCAAATGGGCTTGTACACTTAAGGTGGCTGGCCCGATATGCCATCCATTTCACTCTTTACTTTTCCGATAAGCGGTTACTTCACATAAATTGGAGGCGATTGTACCATAGTCTAGGATACCGTACTCATTTATATTAACAAGCAAACGATGAAAGAATTAAACTCTTCTACGGTTGGGCTACTTACTACCAGAGTACCTACTTATAAAGTTAAATTTCTGGTTTTGGTTTAAATAAAATCGATCACACTTCAATCAAACAAGCCTGAACTCAAATTAAATATATTGGTTTTAAATTTAGCAAATCAAACAAGAAAATATGGGTTTTTGGTTCAAAATATTCAGATTTTTGATATGATGCAAATATGCTAAATATACACACACACACACACTCCCCCACACACACACACACACATATACACACATACCCCTCACACACGCACACACACACAGTTAGTTATATTTGGTTTTTATTTTATTAATTAAGTAGTTTTTTATTATATAAATTGAGTAACTAGATTAAGTACATGGTAACTTCTATGTATACCTTAGAGATAAGAAAGAGCGGAACCTCTTGAAACAGGCAAATTGTGTCTAAAAGGAGGCTCCAGCCACTGCTATTTGTACCTACCTTTAAGTTACCAAATAAATGATTTTTTTTTTATATATGCTTTAGCTGAGCTATTATTGCTTTGAATTGCTAAGAAAATGACATTACTTGGTTTAAGAAATCCTTTTTATTCATGTATATACTGTCCCACTGTTGGGCATAGGTCTCCATAATTGAAATCAAGTCATCGCTACAATTGATGGGTATTGGGTTTAATCACCACGCTTGCCAAATACGGGTTGGTGATCCCAAACCCGGGCTATGCATCGAACAATCCGAAACCCATTGCCCGACCTGGGATTTGAAGCCGTACCCTCGGGTATCGGGCCGAGTGCTTACCACTCGGCCACCGTGGCGTTACCTACTTATACATAAAAATAAATGTTTAATATTTCTCTCTTCACAAACATGGCCGTGTCTCAATTCCAAGGCGATTGATTATAATATGGTTCATATTTTTGAAAGACTGGTGCCTGCGGTAGGTTTCAAAAAAAGACTTGTCATAAGAATAAGGAATTATTTCTACTTCTACTCTCTACTATAATAATAATTAATAATCTATACTTATATTATAATAAGGAAACCTTTGTATTTTGTATGTATGTATGTTTGCAACGAATAAACTCAAAAGTACTGGACCAATTTAAAAATATCTTTTACCATTATATAAAAAAAAAACTATAAACGACAATTTAATTTTCCAATACAAAATGATTTGTTTGTTTTGTTGTCATGGAAACCATTGATATATATATATATTTAACTCAATGATGATAACTGTCAAAGCGGTACGAAGTCCGCCGGGTCAACTAGTTTCTAATAAATGTAAAGTCAATAGCAAGAGTAGCGATAACTTTAGCATGTTGTCAAACCAAGTAATAACAAGCTCTTGGCATCTTCAATTAAAGCTAGTTTGCCATGGTACTACAATTTTCTTGATTGAAAATAAAAAAAATATACTTTTTTACTTTTTTGATCTACCTCATATACTCGTACATTTTTAAGGAGCAAAAGTGTATTATTTTTCCATAACCTTCAAACAACAACATGACTAAGGCTCTTGTGGCTTACAAACTAAGAGTAGATAGTGTTGATTAGTTTCAGTGGGTTAGACAGAGCCACGATAGCACAGTTGGTAGTGCACCTGACCCAGTATGTCATAGCCCTAGTGCGGGTTCCAATCCCGCTCGTGAAAATATTTTCAATTGTAATTTATTCACAACAAATTTTGCGTTAATTTATATATATCGATAATCTATTTCTTTTGTTAGAGTGCACAATATAATATACTGATAATAGCGCTTAAAAACAACTAACAACTGCTCAACGTCCAGCGTTCTCTCATAAGCCCAATAAGTATCTGTTACTCGTTAAACCTTATTCAATTCCGTTAAGCATTACACCGCAAGAGTTTAACTAGACTAGACGTTGATTAGGCTGCTGTTCCACTAGAGCTGCGCGAAGTAGTTAAGCGGTGCGTGAAGAAAAAATCCACCAATAGGGTTACTTCATTTTACACTGTAAGGGAAAAGGAAATATCCTGTTGGTGTATTTTTTCCTCACACATCGCTTAGCTACCTCGCACGGCTCTGGTGGGAAAGCAGCCTTAGGGTGACACTCCATTGACGAGGATCAGAGTTGAGCGGAGCAGAGTGAAGCAGCTTCACAAATGTGGAGTATTTGTATTTGTTTTCGGAGAATCTAGTAGGAAGAGGTGACTCACTTTCACAATGCCATTCCGTCTAGAAAACATCGGACGGTGTTTCGGTCGGTTTTTGACCATTTAAGCCCCAAAAAGTCCGCTAACGCTGAAAAGGCCGACTTAGTGCAATCGGCAAAGTCTCTACAAAAAAAAATCAGTGACGCGTACACAGTTATGCCCCGCTCCGCTTATGCGCTCGTGCAACGTGACGGTTTTCAATAGAAAGATATGTCTGCTCCGCTTTACCACTGTCCATTGGAGTCCCTATCTACTGACCCTGATAGGTAGGGTATGGCAGCTGGAACTACGGGTCCGGCTGTCTTTTCAAGGGTACCACGGGAGTTCCGGATCCTAGGCCCCCTGCCGGTTATGCCTTCGCGGGCGTCTCCGACAGGTCCCGGACATGGGTTGGACTCGTGGTGGCATGTGGTTAGCTGTAGAAGTGGGAATGTTCGTCTGCCTGGTTGTTGTGGCCAGGCTTCCATTTCGTGCACAGCGAGCGGGTAGCCAAGTAGCGGTCTCGAGGGGCCCGGTGTGAAAGGACTTGCGGGGCACGTGATTTGCCCATAGTTGGTTGCTATGCTTGGTGGTTTTCACTGAGCAGAACTCCAACATCTCCGGCACTAGTCTGGATAACTAGTAGAGGTGCCCGCTAGATGCGATACCTCCGGTTCAGCCAACCGCGTAGGATTGTGAAATTGGTAAGGTGCCTGGATGGGTACTGAGAAGTGAGTGGGCTTACAACTCCGCCACCAAAGAGGATATTTGGTAGTCGACTTTAGAGTTGACGACCCGAGCAGTGGAATCTGCGAGTTGTGCTCTTAGTGCAACGAGAAGTGAGCGAGCTCACAGCTCCGGTAACCTATCTGGATAATAGGTAGTGGACTACACGTGTCCACGGGGCAACTAGCTTGAGACACTAGTCTAAAAAGTACCGGATGAAGAATGCGCTTCGGCGCGTCCTGATCTGGCGTTATGACCTGACGTAGATGGTCCCTTGTGTTTGCACAAGGATGTCTGACACCTACTTTGTAACCTAACGGTTGGTAGGGGGTGCCAGTATAAACTTTAAAGTCGTGTTGAGTTGGGTTGTGTGTCCATTGGAGTAGAGCGGAGATCAGCCGTTACAATATTGGTTGATTTCCGCACAGCTCTGCTACATCACAAAATAAGGAGACTGCAGGGGGCAAGCTTCATACAAACGCGTTCGAGCACACATAGACAACCTCTCGCGGACACGGAATTTTGCAAGAGCTGCGCTCAGACTGCCCCGAGCTGTTGCAAAATCCGTGTCTGTGCAAGGGGTTTATGTGAGAGCGCGTTATATGTTAAGCTTACGTTCTGAGTCCTCCTTATTTTAAGGCTACGCTCAGCTCCGCTCAGCTCCGCTCAGCTCCGCTCATTTTAGCTCATCTCCGCTGTGCCTCAATGAAGTCTCACCCTTATACTCGTACTCGTATGTAGACACTGGGCCTGGAGCCCGGCGATGCAGTTCGAACCTAATTTTCTAGTTTGTCGACTCGATTTACTCCGTCAATCAGGGTTTCCCAAGTTTATCAGACACTATACGCTTGAATATTTTGTATGGCTGCCTTTGAAACCATTTAGTGTGAGCCTTTTGAGAAATTATACCGCTGATACTCAAAATATAACGAGTATAAATGTTATTATGTGGACAATATATTATTATGTTTTAAAGGTACCTAACGCAAACAAAAATAAAGTCAGAATAAAATAACATGCAAAAGTTAACGCGCGTAATTATTCTTAAGTGTCGTGGGTCCTATGTATAAAGGCTAAAGTGCAAAATCATAACTTATCAAAGCTCTCAAAGTTACAATATTGTATATTTTGAACATTTATTATGTTAAAATAGTTATAATGTTAAAATATAGAGCACAGGCACTTTGAGCGCCTCCCTTGATAAGTTATGATTAACTTAAAAACTTAACTTACCCCCTTATTCATAAAAACTATTTAAGCATTATTTAGTTAAATACTGTTTTGTCAACGTCACACAAACGCCATTTCGAATTTGAGAAAAAGAGACAAAACAATGATTAACTGGGGGTTAGTTATAATATTAACTTGTAATTGTGTGTCTATGTAGTGATGAATGTCTTTTTTATCACAATAAATAAATAAATAAATGATTCAGCATTTTAGCTCTTACACATAGGACTAGGAGCTGTGTCAGAAAGATGTGTAAGAGCTGGCAATCAGGTATACCTGATTGCCAGCTTAGTGGCATAAATAATCTTTCACTATATAATTCAATTTTGAGATCGATAAAACAATCAGCTTTTCCATATACGAGTACTTCGACGGCGTTGTTTGGCCCTCTAATAAAACAGGAAATAATCTCCCTTATTCGGTAGTACACAAGAAACGTTTTCCCGTGTTTCTAAAACGCGAAACACAGAAGGAAATTAAGGGAATCGAAAAGATTCATAACTGTGCAATACCAATTTCAATCAGAACGAAACCCTGTTACAGTTGGTGCCTACGCAAGTAATCAAATTTTTAATCTACAATAACCCAATTACCAGAAATGGATTGTTACTTTAATGGATGCAGGGAGAACGGGCAGCCGAGTTACCGCGTGGCTCTCCAACGTCCGATGGAGTTGATTTTGAGAATTAAATTAAAAATAAAAGGTTCAGGATTAATTGAGTTGACACGTTGAATTCAACGGAAATATAGTTTTTATTAATTTACTACTTACTTACTTCTTAATAAACGTCTCGTTGGCCGAGCGGCAAAGCACTCAATCCGATACTCGAAGGCTAAACTCGATACTAGCCTGGGTATTATAGCCCTAGACGCCGCATACGAGGGGAATGTTATTCGCCCAACATACGTACTACCGGTACATACGTTAGTGCCACGCCCCAAACTCTCGATTCAGTCTTGTTTTGACAACGCTGCATAACAAAAATTTCTTAAAAATATAAGTCTTTTGCCGATTGCATGTTTTAGTAAAACTCGCTGAATGCGGCGTCTAGGGCTATGGTCTGTGGTGATCACTAACCAATATTTGACAAGCGTGTCGATTAAGCCATATGCGCATCAGTTGTAGTGGTGACTGGATTTCAATGATGAAAGCTTTTGCCCAGCAGTGCGACAATTAACAAATGGCAGTTATGTATATGTTCCGTGCTTCGGAAGGCACGTAAAACTGTTGGTCCCGGTTGCATTAGCAGTCGTTAACAACCACCAAACCGCACTGGGCCCGCGTGGTGGTTTATAGTCCGTTCTCCCTATCCATTCATAGGGAAGGCTCGTGCTCCAGTAGTGGGGACATAGGTGTAATGAGCTGATGATGATGATGAAGACAATTAGGCTATTTACTATACTTCTTAATACTTTCACAAAAGGTACTAAAAAAAAATAAAGGTGGCTTAGTGCTAGATTTTTGTAAAGCCTATATATTTTCTAGCACATGGTTGCTAACCCTGTAGCGTGCAGCTACATATTTAAGAAGAACCAAACTGTTGTTTTTACACATTGTTTTTTGAGGAAATATGTCAATATGAAGTTTACCTTATTTCTCAATCTTAAACCTATCTTTTGTGAACCGACAAACAAGTAATGACAAGCAGCTGTGTTAATGACAAACATCCAGTAGCAGTATGTTCGGAATACTGCACAACATTTAATACCATTTTAACACATCTGTACAAGCTATATAAGGTAATTTTTTATCAACTGCAAATATTATGACAGAACATCTAATTCTATCAAAGAACTAAGGCCCTAGCATTTAAAAAAAATCAGGCTAGTTTTTTTTTACTTTTCCTGACACAAAAATTGTAATATTTTTAAGAGCGGCCTCTCTGTCGGTTTTTTTTAATGAAACTAGGGACACGTGTAAGCGGTGAGGGCATTGCGGCCTCTCTGTTTCGGTTCCTTTGAATTGAAACTACTGAAAGTGAAAACTAGCGTATAAAAATCTAAGGTTTTTTCATAAAAATTGTTTATATAAATATGTTGTTGAATTTATCCTCAAAACATTTGCAGTTGATAAAATGTGACCTTATATATATTATTTTAATATGGGAGTCAGAGTATTGAATTTAGTATGGATATTACGAAATCCACTTGGACGGAAGTCACGGGAAAAGGCCCTTTCCCGTGTTTTGTTGACTTTCATCGTGTGCCTGTAAAATTAAGAGATTTGACTCTTATGTTTACCAACATTGTTCAGGGCTCAATATTAATGCTGGAATTACAAATTCTACAATCCGAATAATATGGTAAGTGTTTTTTATGAGAAGCATGTTTTAAACATTTATAAAATGTATATAAAAAACAGTGAAAAAATAAAACGCCCACCCGACCCAGCCAGGAATCGAACCTGGGTCTTCCGCAATCCGGGCGGCTGCACTGACCGCTATGCTACCGGGAAGGCTGACGTAAGCGCTGAATTTTTAATTTTTGAGTGCTTATTGCGGCACAGCGCCATCTATCCAAAGGTTATTGCAACCGATGTCTATGCAGATTCATCTTTGCAGACGAAATACCACAAATTTAATAACACATCGCTATAGTAAATTCTACTTTTTATGTTTTAAACAGTGAATAAAGGCCAATAAATTTTACGAGAGAAAGATAAAATTTATCTTATTATTTATCATATGAGACCTGTAATCCATTTAATGGATTACAGGTCTCATATGACGTAGTAGGGTGACACCTCACAGTACGGATACGGAATATTTTAAACATTGAATGGCCTGGAAACGCCAGGAAATGGGGTCAGAGCAATTAAACTATAGCAGATATTGCAAAAGCCGTCTCTAAGGGTTATTGCACGCGAGCTTCTATAGCGGCCGCACTTGGGTTATATTTAAAGCTTTTCTGAAAATAAATCAAGTGTTTTCACATTTGGATGCGAGTGATTTGAGAGGTAAATACACAATGTAATGGAGGCGTAGGGCGAATAGTAGTGGACTGTTTTGTTTTTAAGGGTTCCGTAGTCAACAAGGAACCCTTATAGTTTCGACAGTCTGTCTGTCTGACCGTCCTTAGCCTAGCTCATAGACTCTTAGTACTAGAAAACTGTAAATTGGCATGGATATACATATTAATCACGCCGACGAAGTGGTGAAGTAAAATTTTGAAAAATATTTTTTTTATGTTACCTCTCCTAAACTTGAAGTGGGGATGTATTTTTTTTTCATGTCTACCCCATTGTGTGGGGTGTCGGTGGATAGCAATTTCAAAAGTATTACGTGTATGTGGAAACAGTTTTTTGATTGAGGCATCCGTTTGTAAACTATTAAGCTTTAAAGTGCAAAATTTTGTTAGAGGATTTTGTTTTTGGATACGTGAAAAAATTCAAATTCAGACATCTTGTTTTTAGCTTTTTAGTTCTTTTTTTTTGCCTTTTTTGTCATGGCATCGTGTTTTTTAATTATGTTTTTCCATATTATTATAAAAGACCAACGTCTGAAGTCTACGGACATACTATGAAGCATACAATTTAACATAAGTTTCGACATCATAAATAATTTTGTAAAAAACTGTTTATAGTTTTTTTTTAAATGTGTAGTGTAGTGTTCACCTAAATCTAAACCTAAAACGTAATTCCAATTCCACATTTTTTCACAAATCTTTCACCGTCCATGCAGCCAAATTGTGAAATAAATTGCCTATCGACATTCGTAAGAGTCCATCGATAGAATCATTCAAACATAATACATATGCATACACGCTATAAGTAATTAGTTTAAGTGTGGATTCATCATAATCATCATCAGCCTACACACGTCCACTGCTGGACAAAGGAATCTCCAAGTGCACGCCACTGAGCACAATTTGCAGTTACTCTCATCCAGCTCTTGTATGGATATGGATCAGTAATTAGTTTGGTAGAATAGTCCTGCAAACTTTAGTTCCACACACCACAGCAATGGTTGGCTGGACGAGATCTCTTCTAGAGATAAGCTCACCTTTGTATATGTCCTGTATAACGTTTGTTTTAATATGTGTTTTAAATGTGCAATAACGGATTAATTAAACTTTTAAGTGCAACTAAAAAAATAAGAGTAACACTTTCCATGAGTTCAAATATAATAACGCCTTATGTGAATCCAACCTACGGTCTTTATTGAATGTATTTGAACTTATTATTATACATATAGCTGTATGTTGAGGCTGTAAAAAAGGCTGTATATCCGGATATACAGACATTATAAGTTAAAAAAGGGCCCACATTATAAAACTTTTAGCGTTAGTATAGCTGTATATTAGCCGTAGAAGCGACAAAGCAAATTCACTCTCGCTTATTCTTGTCAGCGAGTGAAAACGTCTGCGTGTTTACAATCAACATCAACGGCTTTCAGTGGAACTGTCAGTTTGTTAGAGCATAACACATTTCGATGGCTCGCAAAAACAATATTGACCGCATGGCTTCCATCGTGATTCATAATTAGAATTAATGTAAATTTGCTGGTATTATTTCTTTTTGGATATGGTAAAGACTGTTGGTAAGCTCGGTTAGTATCACGATTTCATGAATTTTCACGATTCAAATTTATTCGTGCACTGAATGTGCACATACATATTGCGCATACATACACTCTACCTACCTCTGAAAGTTAGAAGACAAAAAATAATTTATTGTTTTCCAAAGTTTACGCGAACACTACACATTGGGAGATTGAGGTGTTGGTCGTCTCATAATTAGTTAGTAATTATAAGACGACCAACACCTCAGTCTCCATGTGACCACGGACCCTGCAAAGGGTTCGAAACGTCAGGATAAACATTAATTAAAAATAATATATAAAATAAACGCGAATAGATCCCTAAAAGTTGTTTCATTTAAAAAATAATTTGTACTAAACTACCGTCAACTACTATTGTACTAGAGCTCTTAGCGGGAAAGTGAAAAAAATGTGTTTTGACGAATATTAATATAAAATAGGTATCTAATCGTAGATTATTATCAGTTAAATGTAAGTGAGCGTGCAACGTGTGTGCAAATTAAAAAAAAAACTGGACAAATCACTCTACAAATTCTCTCAAAAGTTATCTTAAGTATGTAATATTTAACAACATATTTAAAAAAAAACAAAGACTATATTTTACAATATCTCCCTAATTTAATACAGGCTGAATAAGTAAACCGCACTAATCCAGTAAATTAATAAGAAACAAGATACAATAAAACTCCTTTAATGTGATAACTTAAACATTAAACTGTATTGCATCTTTTGGCGTACCTACTGAGTCGCTCGCTAAAACTAAGCATCGTCGTGTAAAAAACTTTTGTTAAAATACGTTCGTCTTGAATTATTGAACGGAAAAGAACACCACTGGGAAATTTCACTGCTACTATTAAACAGGCTGAGATAGGAACAGCGGCTTCATAGAGTCTGTATTTACGATTACATACTTCAAACATTGCCAACGCCTCGGTGGCCGAGTGGCAGAGCGCTCGGCCCGATATCCAAAAGTCTCGCGTTCAATTCCCAGGTCAGGCAAAATGTATTTCGGATTTTTCGATACATATCCCGGGATTGTGATAACCAACCTGCATTTGGCAAGCGTGGTGATGAAGTCATTGCCCATGACTTGATTTCAATGATGGAGGCCTTTGCCCAGCAGTGGGACAGTTATAGGCTGTTTACTTACTTACTACTTCAAATATGGTGAAGTCACCGTTGGCCTTAATTAAAACGTAAAAATAGAAATGGTAATTTCATAACCACTTATAATTGCTTAAATCGTTAATCATCTTGTCCTTGACATTTTTAGACCAAATTGGTTGACATAATCATTCGGCAGGTCTACTACCAAAATAAGGAATTACACCACCCCATATCTTCCCGAGGGTGTCGTAAAAGCCGACTAAGGGACCATTCCAGAGGATGGGCAGCAGCATCTCTCTGAGGTTACTCTTAACCAACTGCGATCGCCAACCCGCCTGCCAAGCGTGGCGATTACGGCAAATACCCCCCATGGAGATCCGTGGGGGAGGCCTTTGTCCAGCAATGGACGTCTTTTGGCTGAGATAATGATGATGACTACCGAAAAAAATTCAGTTGCAATTGTACAACTAAAAGCTGGTTGCTTTTGTCGGTAATAAAGCCTGTCGTATTACAATTTTCTGAGTAGTTTAAAATTAGGGCTAGAATCGGAATTTTACAGTATTAATCTGCTTAATAAAAAAAAGTTATTTGTTAAAACAACATTGTTACAAAAAGGCACGCTATTACGCCTTATATATCTATGATTTATATGAAAGTAGGAAGCAGTATATCAAAACAAAACAAGAGTACATTTTATAATAAAGTCCAAGTTTTAAATTACATATGAAAGATTTTTGTTTGCGTTTTTCTATATGCGTGTGGTCACTACGTCGCTAATTACTACGAGAGACGAAAGCCAAGCGCTGTTTTGTGTTGGAACCTAACAAACTATTTACTTTACAAAAGATGTCCTACACTTTATTTGTTTACCGACCAGTTTATTTATTTGTTTACCGCCTAACTCTCTCGCTTTCGATCGCTTTGAAGGCTAGGCGAGGTGTAGGCGTCATCTTGTCATTTCGAAAGCAATATGAAAGCATTATCGAAAGCTATAGGCTTTAGCTTTCGATATTATTCGGTATTGTATTTCGATATTATATTAGAAAGCGAGGCAAGGGCCTCGCCTTCAAAGCGATCGAAAGCGAGAGAGTTAGGCGGTTGGGGGGCAGCTTCTTATTCTTCGTATTGTATCCTAGTGAAGAATATTCAAGTTTATGTATTAAAATGTTTGACTGGAACCAGTCAAGCTTTTTTCTGGGAGTTGTATATGGAAAGCTGATACATTCAACTGATGACAATAACGCTATTCATATTCCAAGATGTAATTATTCAAATGCAAAATACAAAAATTAAAAATGGAGTAAGTACAGGTTTGTTTTACTGTTTTCTGTTAAATTCGTTCTGAATGTAAATAGCTACATAATTTCAAACGGACTCTCATAGATACTACATTTATTCACGAGATAAGTTTACAAGACCGCTCACAAAGGAGAAAAAGAGTTCGGCTCGAACTTGACCACTATTTTTTCATTTAACTTGGAATTCTTACAGATATAAATCTTCAATTGATTAATCAAGTCCACACTGAACATTATACCGTAGAGATTTATTGGTCTTCTTTGTTGAATAACTTTGAGAGCCACTGATAAATTTCGTATTGGTTAAGTTGAAAATGCTAAAATATAATAAAAGAAAGATGGTTGGATTATTTATATCTAGCACATTATGGGTTAATGAAACACGAGGGTGGGATTCATATAAAACAGACACAAGTGTTTGGATACCTACCTAATCATGTAAATGTGTCTGAATTAGGTGTTTTTTACAGTATAGCTGAATATTTTAATTCCAAATATATGTAATTAAATTATAGACTATGATTTTTTTTTACTTTTTATTTTAAGTGTTAATTGCTACACTTAAGCTGAATTAAATATTTATATAAATATGTATAGATGGCACTAATGTCGCTCTAAAGCATTTCAAAAATCAAAAAGCCGTGGAAAAATTCAGCATACGTCAGCCTTCCCGGTAGCATAACGGTCAGTGCAGCCGCCCGGATTGCGGAAGACCCAGGTTCGATTCCTGGCTGGGTCGGGTGGGTGTTTAATTTATTATCTAGAGCTCCTCCGTGCTTCGGAAGGCACGTAAAGTCATTGGTCCCATCTGCATTAATGTCAATTTCACCACAGATATAACATCAGGGATAACTATACCTGTGACCTTTGTTTAACCCAGCAGCAGCATTTTATAGCAGAGCTTCATTGTTATTACTTTTATTCATCATTCATTCATTTATCTCAGCCAAAAGAGGTCCACTGCTGGACAAAGGCCTCCCCCAAGGATCTCCACAACGACCGGTTTTGTGCTGCTCGCATCCAGCGGCTTCCCACGACTTTCACCAGATCGTCGGTCCTATCATGAGGGGTACTTGCCATAATCGCCACGCTTGGCAGGCGGGTTGGCGATCGCAGTAAGTTGAGGGTAACCTCAGAGAGATGCTGCTGCCCATCCTCTGGAATAGTCCCTTTGTCGGCTTTTACGACACCAACGGGAAGAGATGGGGTGGTGCAATTCTTTATCCCCGGCACCACACAGGGACTTACTTACTTTTAATAAAGTGGTTTTATTTCACTCGCTACACCAATATAGAAGTCAGTAAATTTCATAGTTTTGTGAACAGGCAATAGTATTTTATTTTTTTTTAAATGAAAAAGCGTTCATTAGCAGTCGTTAACAACCGCCAATCCGCACCTCCCTATCCATCCATAGGGAAGGCTCATGCCCCAGCAGTGAGGACATAAAAAGAGCTATGATAATGATGATGACTTATTATTGGGTATAAAAAGGTGTCTTAACATTTCACCGACAAACGCATATCCATAGAGTTAAAGGGAAAATATACCATATGCTGAGCGGGAACCAATTTGGTACTTATATGCAATAGTGATGTTCCTATACTTAGAATTTTTATGAGTGATGTATTGTACCAAATAAATATATTTTTATTTCTATTTCCATTTCCATTATTGTCAAGAAATGATGAATGTCCGTAAATACATAATTGTTCTTACCCTAGCCTAGCTTAAGATCATTGTTAATTTCATTTTTTACGTTCACAATCTGATAAAAACAAATAAAAATACCTACCTAGGTATTATTCTTTGACCAAAAATCTAAATGAGATCCTTCAACTATATTTAAAACTCTGTTAAAAAGCATAGTGCACGCCGTCTGCATGAAACAACAAATGCGCGCTAGCGTCCTCATTCATCAGCTCGCATAAAAGGCGGGACGGAGCGATCCGGTCCCCACAGTGCAACTTTTAATTAAATGGAGCGTTCTAACACTCGGAAATTTGTAAAATACTCACAAGATAACGGCTGCCAACTCACCGTTTGAACTGAAACGGTGCTGGGCACAGTTAACGAAGTTTTGTATTGAGACGGATCGCGAGATTCAAGTTAGAACTGACTTTTAGTTACATTGCAATAAGGGAAATCAATTTAATTGATCAAAATGTTTATACTTATAATGAGGAGCTCGATGGCGCAGTGGTAAACGATTGCTGACGTTAAGAAACTTACGCAAAGGCAGGTTATTGGATGGGTGACCAAAACTTTATCATCTCGAGCTTCTCCGTGCTTCGGAAGGCACGTAAATCCGTTGGTGCCGGTTGTATTAACAGTCGTTGACAACCAACAATCCACACTGGGCCTGCGTGGTGGTCTATGGCCCGTTCTCCCTATCCATCTATAGGGAAGGCTCGTGCCCCATCAGTGGGGATATTATCGGTAATGATGATGATGATTATATTTATATAGCATATACGATCTGGGGGTCGACCGCCTAACTCTCTCGCTTTCGATCGCTTTGAAGGCGAGGCGAGGATGAATAGAATGATAGAAATGATTTATTTTTTACAAGTTAACATACATTTACAATATACAATCCTCCATACTAGGCTCCATACTAGAAATAAATAACATTAAAAAAATACAAAATAGAAATAAATAAGTTTATTTTACAAAGAAAGAAGTTCTTTATTTAAATTTAAAACAAGTTCTTGCTGTACAACCTTTAGTACTTACCTACTCACGTCAAGAAAATATCTTACACTTTACTAGTCCGGATTGAAGCGCTAACTATTCTCCAAAAACTATAATCCAAAACAAAATTAAAAAGAAAACTCACCCTTACCCCCTCCGATTAAGTTGCACACTCGTTTGTTTCCACAATATTAAAGTAAGAGATTACGACATTGTAGTAACGAGCGTAACATTAAAACGGCTTTTGTATTGTGGCCGGACTATAAAGTGTCCTGCAGTGGAAGCTACGACCATCGTCACCCGCCGCCATGGCGACTGCCTTCAATGTAAACGGTTAAAGATAATAGTGCCGACACATTGTAAAGTCCCACTGAAATGGTTGTGTTATGTGACGGACGAGCTGTAGGTTAATGAACACGGAACTTAGATTTATACGGCTCGAGCGATGCGCGCGTGTTTTGTTTTTTACACGACTGACAAAAAAGGAGTGTTGTGTTTTCAGGGTTTATGTATGTAAGTATGTGATGTTTCTTTATTCCACCATAACTTCTAACCGCCTGAACCGATTTAGATATATGAGGTATCGTTACAATCCTTGCATTATTCCGACTAACATAGGCTAGTAAAAATTTGGAAATTCAACCCCTATGTGGGTAAAATAGGGAATGAAATTTTGTATGATGAAAATTCGTCATTATTGGAGTTAGAAACTAGAACTTGATGATGCATGATATTTGTAGAGGGTAATTTTTGTTTCTTCTTGCATAAAAATGCTTACAAATTAAATTACCTAGCATGAAGCAGAAAACTGCACACCATTCACACTCTCCAAACTAGATCAATGAAACTATAATGCTAGAAAGTACGACTCGCGGCTTATATAATACAGCATCCACACAGCCATCAGGTCAACGTAGATATTATCCTACCACAAACCTAACTCAACATTCCTAAAAAAACAAACCATATAACTAACTATGTGTATGAAGTATTTTCAAAATGGCTGGCGAGACTTTACTGAGAGTAACTTACTAATAATAAAACAAAAGAGGGTTTATTGCATTTGTTGTTTGCAAGGTCGAGAACAGTGGCGTGTCGTGAAAATTAAAATGCTCAATCATCTGGCTACTGATCTTTGTAAAAGTTACTTATTTAATTAAACTTGCTTCTACGAGAAATGTTCTGTCGTTGAAGTAAAACCTCTACCACAGTAGTGGAAAAGGAGCGGGGCGGCGCGGATTGTAATATAATGAACTATTGCCATCATAAGGGAGTGCGCAGACGTCGGATTACTTTTAAATGTGCGTTAGTCGATGAAGTTGTAAGCGATGTACTATGACGGGCAAGAAAGTCATCGGATAATAGAAAGTCTTCTGCGCAATCCTTAGATTAGATTAGGTTTATTTATTTCAGGCAACAAAACAGTGTACAAGATGGCAAAATACAAAGGCACCTTACAGACTAAAATACATACAAATAATATACTTATATAAATAAAAAACTATGCTACACGTAAAGACGGCGACGTGCGACGCAGCGTGGTGTCTGGTAGCTGGCCTCGGAACCGCCGGAACATGACACCTTTCGGCCAATAGTCCTCTTTCATGAAGGTCGACAAATGGTCGGTTGGTACTCCCACCACAAATGAATTAAAATTCACATTGTGGCGGGACTCCAACCGTTCGACCCTCAGAGTGGCGTTGGACGTGGTGTATTACACTGACGCAACACGTAGAAGCATTGGGATTCCGATCCGAATGCCTCGGAGAATCTAGCAGAGGATTGGGACACGCTTGCGTAATAACATCTCCTCTAGAAACCTTCTGAGGATATTTGATTGTTATAGCTTTAGGAAACTATACTTTTATTTCACCCACAAAAATCAGGTTACGCTTTAAGGGCTAATGGAGACAGCACCTATCTCTTCCAAAAAGAGCAAAGGCAAAAAATTCTACAATAATGTGATACACATTTTTATAAGGTAAAATGCTGTTCTAGTCTTGGCGACCCCAAGCCATGGTGTGTGACTAGAGCACTTATGTGAGACTCTCCTCTTCCCTCGTCCAGACACGAAAAGCTCATCGACTACTATCTTACGACAACAAGATGCACCAACAGCTAATATCCGAAGAACGAAGGAATGGAGATTAATTGTTGTCCCTTCCGGTGACTAGGCAAAAATTATTTAATGCGATTCCAACCCTAAACGCTATATAGCCATTGCGTCATCGAGCTCAATTTCAATTTATTTGCATCCAAAATGTTTGTTACATAGTTGTTAATGTATTTAAATTGTTGACACAATTTTGGACCCTGACCTTGCTGTGCTCAAGCAATTTAAAAAGAGAGGATGACGCCATTTACACATAAAATACAAATATTATCATTAATGTTTTCACTATATTGAACAGTATTGTATAACTCTTTCAAGGTAAAGACACAAAAATTTAGCTTTGTCAATCGGCATCATCGTCATAATCTCAGCCAATAGACGTCCACTGCTGAAGGCGGGGGGCCTTCAGCAGTGGACGTTTATCAAGGATCTTCACAACGACGGGTTTGTGCTGCTCGCATCCAGTAAATCATAATAACATCCACATGTCATTGTAGCCCTGCTTTTCACAACGGCTAGTGCACAATCTTGTTCCAGTAGCTGCGTAAGTATCTGGAACCCGCTTCTGCTTATCAACATTATGTGAAGCGGAGTGATATGCTTAAAGGTTTTAATTTATAGGTACAAGTCTTTTTTTTCTAATATTTACGCGTAAGCACAGTGTCTTGATCTCACCTGATGTTAAGTGTTGATAAGGATAGTAAGCGCACTTCACCCGGCATCCTCAACTAGTGAGGCACTGGCTATCTTATCTCTAGCTGCCGGAACACAACAATGCTACAAACATTGATGTTATGGCGACATATTTAGATAAGATGGTGGTAGTTAGGCGGACAAACAAGTCCCACCACCAACCAAACCGAGTACACAAAGATGTACCCCCCGCTGAGAATCGAACCCGGGACCTCTGGGTCCAAACCGGTGGTTTTAGACACTAGACCACAGAGACGGTTAAAAATAACGAGACAAGTAGGTGATTATTGGGCATTCTACTTCACTTTTTCTTAATCGTTCGCTCACTTCGTTCGCTCTCTCGAAAAAGTGAATTAGAACGCCCAATAATCGATATGGATTATTAGCTTTTCCGTTATTTAAGCGTAGCAACCATTTTATGTAGTCATTTCTGAAAAATCCTTTTAACACTGCAGTCAAATTTAATTTTTAATCATAAAATATAATGAAATTCTTAAAACAAAAAGAATCGTTAAAATTGGAATGTATTTGTCCAACTTCATTGACAGGGGCAAGTCGACATGGAAAGTTATTGCCAAATACAATTCGTTGTATTGTTTGCGGTCCATCTAATTGCGGGAAAACCAACATAGTAATAAGTTTATTATTACATAAAGATGGTCCACGATTTCGAAACCTGTACGTGTATTCAAAATCTTTGTATCAACCTAAATACATTTATCTCGAAAAAGTTTTAGAATTGGTTCCAGGTACATCATTTCACAAATATAATCATAATAGCGAAATATTGAACCCTCACGAAGCGTCACCGGATTCCATTATTATTTTCGATGATGTTGCTTGTGAAAATCAAAACAACATCCGTAACTATTTTGCTATGGGGCGTCATAGGAATATTGATTGTTTTTATATCAATCAAACTTACACCAAAATACCTAAACAACTCGTAAGAGACAATTCTAACATGATTATATTGTTTAAACAAGACGACGTAAATTTAAAACATGTTTATGATGAGCATGTAGGGTCTGATATGTCATGGCTTCAATTCCGTGAAATGTGTTCAACTGTTTGGAAAACACCATACAATTATATTGTCATAAATAAGGATTGTGAGCGAAATAAAGGATGCTATAGAATGACGTTTGATACATTTATAGTCGTAGATTAATAATTACATATACGGATGTTATAATATTTATAAATCATTTCCACATGAGATTTGGAGGTGAAAGGAAACCCAATAAAATGGAAAGAGATCTAAAGAGACAAATCATTAAATCAGCATCAGCTGTTAAAAGAAAGTTTGACATGATAAAGGATGCAAAAAATACAAGAAATAATACGTTAGAAACAATATTTAAACCCATAGTTGACCCTCTTAATATGATAGCAAATAAAAATGATGAAAAGCACCATGACAAAGAGACTGTTTATAACCCCGTATTTAAAAAAATAAAGAATAATGAAAGCGAAGCGTCGTATTCGTCTATTGAAGAATTTAACGAACTAAGTAGCGAAGATGAGGAAGAAAATCATGAACAATTCCGAACAACCGACAAAACCCTTACTGTATCACCTACTCAAGACCATGATGTGAGTGAAGGTTCGTTCAAATCGCTACAATCATCGCCAAACGTTAAAAGTCAATCTTTATCATGGTCTACATCATCTGAAGTATTTAGTGCTATACCTTTTGGAATAAGAAATGAACAAGGAAAACTTATGCTTGGAAAAAGTCGCGTTTATGATGACGGCACCACTCTAATAATTGGAAATCATAATTTGAGAAAAACTCTCGGTTTAAAAGAACTATTGTATAAAAAGAAACCAAATCTAGATGATATCACAGATAACGACCTTGAAAACTATAAACTACTACTTATCGATACTAATGCACACAGACGTAATTATGATCCATCTAAACCAATAAATAGCAACAAGGGATTTAAATACATGAATATTATAAAGCCATTATTCAAAATCTCTAGAAAACCAACCACTAGTACAGTGAGTATTCCTCGAGGAAAAGGTATTGAACTTGTAAAAAAAGTAAAAAGAAATACAGATTTAGTTTACTGGGATGATCCTAACGAGTTAGTAAAACGACTGCAATTACTGTTCGCATCACGAGATGCTGGTAACACTGGGTTAGATAATGAAATTATTGCAATCATCGAGGAACTTCACGAAGCCGGTATCATAAACAAAGAATAAAAACAAATAGCATCGGGAAATTTGTGCAGTATACTTACAGTAAACAAAGCATCGGGACCGCAATGAATATAGATAAATTCGGTCATCACGTTCATAAACGTTTACGATTATCTGAACATATTGATATCTATAACGATACGTTACAGAAGTCTGAAACGGGAGAATACGATTTAAAATCATCCAAACTAAAAGGCTTGTCGTCTCCAGACAAGGACGATGAAGCTGTAAATAAAGCATATTTGGATAAAACAGTTCAAGAGCTGAGAAACGAAATAAGCCAAGTAAATAGTCGTGTATTAATTTATTTAAAGAACTTGGAATCAGCGAGAACAGACCGTTTATCTTCTATGTTTTACTCAAAAATAGAAATAGACCGTATGATTCAAGCCAAACAAAAATGAGTAAGAAAGAAATTGTAGACGAACTTCACAGAGCGGCGAGAAGAAATTTTCCACGTCGAAGTACAATTATAAAAAGAATAGATGATTTATGGCAAGCAGACCTTATGGATTTTCAAAAGTACTCACAGTTTAATAAAGGATATAAATATGTTTTAGTCGTAATTGATACTTTATCAAAATATGTGTGGGTTAATCCTTTGAAGTCAAAGAATAAAAGTTGCGTTACAAATGCAATGCAAAATATATTAACCACTTCATCTCGAAAGCCCAAAAATTTACAAACAGATTTAGGCAAAGAATTTTACAATGAAAATTTTAAACAATTGACGATAAAATATAACATAAATCATTACTCCACTTACTCTGTAAAAAAAGCTGCAATTGTTGAAAGAGTAATAAGAACTCTAAAAAGTCATCTTTACAAATTATTTAGCATCTGCGGTAAATATCAATGGATACAAAAAAATTTGGAAGACGTTGTACTATGCTACAATAATACTATTCACCGTGTAACAAAACTTAGGCCTATTGATGTTAGCAAAGAAAACCAGTTGATTGTTAGGTCTAACATTATTAAATCACAAATTACCAGAAAACATCAAAAATTTAAGTTCCATCTTGGGGATCAAGTCCGGATAAGTAAATACAAAGGGGATTTCTACAAAGGTTATACTCCAAACTGGTCAACAGAAATATTTTATGTTATTAAAGTCAATCATACAAACCCAGTTACTTATCACTTGGAAGACAAACATAAACAGAGAATTTTAGGATCTTTTTACGAGCATGAATTACAGAGAACCAAATTTCCAGATATTTATCTTATCGAAAAGGTTTTAAAAAGAAAAGGAAACAAACTCTTTGTCAAATGGTTAGGTCTCAGTGATGGTGAAAACAGTTGGGTTGATAAAAATTCATTGGTGTTTTAATATAAACTAAGCATTATTATTTATACGCTCACTTTATAATCATCGATGACGGAAGGAAGTGGTATTATTAACAACTTAATAAATAACATTCCGTTTGAGTTACATTTACCTGGATATCAATTTTGTGGTCCAGGCACAAAACTTAAGAGAAGATTACTCAGGGGCGAACGAGGTATAAATAAATTAGATGAAGCTTGCATGTACCACGATATCGCTTACAATAATAAAGATTGGAACGTTAGACATAACGCCGATTTAGAACTTTTAAATATGGCAAAGAAAAGATTGAAATCGAAAGATGCTGGGAAAGGAGAAAAGATTGCATCATGGATAGTAAAAAATGCAATGAAAACAAAGCTTAAAGCCGGAGCAGGAGTACGGTCATTCATGAAAGGTGTTAAAAAAATTCAAAAGCAAATGAAAAAATTAAAATGTAATGACAACCGCACGACTATAAAATATGCGCATGCAGCTGCAAAAAAAGTGTTTTCTAATATAAAAGGAATACGCTTCCCACGCTGCATTCCTGTTCCGAAAACTGGTGGGTTGTTACCCCTCATACCAATCTTTGCTGGTTTATCAGCTCTTGGTTCACTCGCTGGAGGTGCTGCAGGTATAACAAAGGCTGTTAACGATTACAAGGTTGCTCAAAAAAATCTTCAAGAATCTGAACGTCATAACAAGATGATGGAAGCCGTTGCACTTGGGAAAGGATTGTATTTGAAGTCTCACAAAAAAGGAGCGGGCTTGTACTTACAACCTCCAAAAAACTAATTAAACGGTTACCCAAACGAGCACTTACTAATCTAGATATATTAAAGCACTCAGTTCATATTCCATATTTTCGTGGCGTTTTTATGCGAGATACGTTACCATCAAAACCAAGAAAAATTGAATGTGCTATTCTAAATTTAGATAGTTCCAGAAATCCGGGAACTCACTGGGTAGCCTATGTTAAGCAAAATGAATACTGTGAATATTTTAACAGTTTTGGTAACTTAAAACCTCCGTTAGAATTAATAAAGTATTTGAAAGATATACACATAAATTATAATTACAAACAGTATCAAACTTTTGGCACTACGAACTGCGGTCATCTTTGTTTATTATTTTTAAGTAAGTATTGGAAAAATCATTTATATAAAGGTTAAAATTAAAATAACTTGACAGTATAATTATGTCTTTCACTGTATCCATAACTGGGCAGGGAGCCTCCCTCGTAACAAACTACTCACCTACTTTAGAATTACGTGGAGAATATGAGTGTGGACTTCTGTACTTTTCTACATTTAATTCTATTCCTAATATAGACGAAAGAAATAATAAGTTTTACTATGGTAATAATGAGGTCATTGAAATTCCAGAAGGATCATATGAACTTCAAGACATTTGTGATTTTTTAAAAGGCAATGTCAAGAATACTGCATTAAAATTGAGTTGTAATAATAATACACTCAAAACCAAAATATTCTGTTCAGAAGATGTTCACTTTGAGAAAAGTAATTCCATCGGTAAAATTTTAGGTTTTGCTAGGGAAACAATAAAGGCTAATATAAGTTGCGAATCTCGGTATCCAGTCAGCATTTTATCTACAACTATCGTGCGCATCGAATGTGACGTAGTTGGAGGATCATTCGTGAATGGAAAAGCAAGCCATATAATTTACGAATTTGTACCTAACGTGCCACCAGGCTATCGAGTTATTGAGATACCCAAAAACTTAATATATTTTCCAGTCAACCAAAATTCAATCAGTGCGATTAATATTAGATTACTAGACGGTCATAATAAGCAAATCAATTTACGAGGTGAAGAAGTACAACTATACTTGCACTTTAGAAAAAAATGATAAATTTCAATAAAAACCCTACCCCATCAGGTGTTCAAGTCAGTTCCAAAGGTGCATTTAATAAAAGAACACCGCTTTTATTAAAAAAGAAACTTACTAAAAATAATAAAGATTTCCTAAAGCTAGTAGGCTTGTTAAAATGAATATATTAAATATATCTCAGCCGACATCATACGACAACAGTATCGAGAGTTTTGAATATCATTCGTATAAGCCTTATGTAACAAGTTTCAACAATAATGATGAAATAAGAATACCAATCAATCAGCAAGATTTGTATGTGTTGCCGTCACGCAGCACTTTGTATATTGAAGGTAAAGCTGATGTATATAACAGTACCACTAAAGAAAAGGTAACAAGTATGCATTTTGTAAACAATCCAATGTTATTTCTATTTCAAGATATTCGATATGAGTTAAATGGAATAGAAATAGATAAAATAAAAAATGCAGGTATCACGACGACAATGAAGTCTTATTTGTCGCTGAATGAAAATGAATCCAAAAGTGCAAAAGTTTGGGGTTGGTCTCCTGCAGGAATAACCAATGTTACAAGCGGAGTTTTTTCTGTCTCAATACCATTAAATAAAATATTGGGATTTGCAGAAGATTATGAAAAAGTTTTAATAAACTGTAAACATGAGTTAGTACTGTTGAGAAGCAACACAAATGTCAATGCATTAAAATTGAGCAAAGAACAAATTGTGGAAAATATAGCTATAGATAAAATCGTTTGGCGTGTTCCGCATATTAAAGTGTCAGATCGAGAGAGAATTAATTTATTAAAACATTTAGAAAAAGATCGGGCCATCACACTGGCCTTTCGTAATTGGGACTTGTATGAATATCCGTTACTACCCAAAACACGTAAGCATACTTGGTCTATTAAAACTTCATCGCAAACAGAGAAACCTCGATTTGTTATTATTGCCTTACAAACAAACCGAAAACATAATGCTGGAATGTCAATGGCGGAGTTCGACCATTGCAATGTTCGTGACGTAAGAGTGTTTTTAAATTCATCATATTACCCCTACGAAGGACTTAACATCAATTTCTCTGACAACAAGTTTCTATTAATATACGAACAGTACGCAAGGTTTCAACAGTATTATCACGGACGTCGATCAGAACCGTTGTTGAGTTTAAAAGATTTTAAAGATATTGCTCCTTTATTTGTTATTGACTGTTCTCGCCAACAAGAAATGTTAAAGGGATCAATCGATGTAAGAGTAGAAATCGAAACAGATCAAGAGATACCTGATCAGACCGCCGCATATTGTCTTATACTGAACGATTGCATATTTGAATACAAACCGCTGAGTAGCATTGTGAAAAAGCTATCATGAATAACGAAACTATTATAGTGGATATGCAAGGATTTAAGGATTTGAAAAATAATTTTATTGTAAAAGAGTTATCAATAGCAACTAAAAATCATACGCAGACGTTCTTAATTAAGCCACCATATGCTTTTAAAAATCTAACAGATGAAGAAAAGAAGCAAGTCCGTTGGTTAGAAAGGAATCGCGGGCTCAAATGGAGCGAGGGATTCATTGATTACCGCGAATTTAGACGAATAATAGTTCCTTATTTAAGCAGTAAGAAGGTATTAGTAAAGGGATTGGAAAAAGGAATGTGGGTTCGCGAGCTATGTCAAGATTGCGAAATAATGGAGTTAGAAGAAAAAGGTTGTCCTAACTTTTTAAAATTATATAGTGATTACCATGTAGATGTAAATAAATTTAATTGTGAATATCATAAAAAAATGTGTGCTTTAAAAAATGTTCTGTGTCTAAAAAAGTGGTACACTTTAAATGTTACTTGATTTATAATTGTAATACAGTATTTTCCTCAATAAAATGTGTCTAAGTATTTTTTTGTTTTATTTACTAAAGGAAAAAGGGTTGAATGAAACGATCTTAGTATTCAATTAAATTATATTTATTTGAAAATTTCTTAAAAACTATAACTATATCCACAAACTTTTTTTGATATATTGCTAATGATAGCCTCTGTTTGATCCATTATGGGGTCAATATGCTCTGTTACCACATACTGCGCACATAATAATGGATCAGTATGATTTTTTTCCAAGTCTAACACTTCAATCTTTATTAATCGACGACCTTGAATCAGCGAACTTTTCATCACGTAAGAATGATGTTGCTTCAGATAACTTCTTTTTTGAGGTCTCTTCTTTGTGATATTTCTCATCACCTTGTTATACAGCGGGGAATCGCATCGCAATTCATCTGCTCTCCAATTCGGATACTCCTCTGTAAATCCCTCGAGCATATCTTGAGCGTTCTGTTCAAAAGTCGGAGATGTCGATTGCACGACCTCCTTGTTGATGCTGAACGACAACGAGTTCTCTTGAGTATTCTAAAAAATGAAATAAAATAAAATAATTAATTACATACATATAACCACAACAATTATCCTCGAAGGGTTAGTCAGAGACTAACATAGTCCACTTTTCACCAAATAGCGACACAATCACAGTAAGAATAAAATTATTTTATAATCGTATAAAACTATCTAAACTACTTACCATGTTGATATTATCTAGCTGGACTACTGACGCCTACACTTTGATAATTGAAATTAAAACTAATTTGAAACCCATTTATATTAATGTAGGTATATGATGACACAGCAACACTTGTATGTAGGTACAATGTAGGTTGCTTACTCGAAAATTATAAGATTTTGCAACAACATGTAATTTGCAATTTAGCAAAATAAAAAAACATTATTGATATTAATAAAAAATGATTAACTTAGCAATAACGTGACCTGATTTGTATTAAATAGGTTTCATATTACCTTATAGTCAGAAGAGTTGTATTACACAACCTACTCTGAAACTAACTTGTTCAAACTTGTTTGCGTTAGAATTTTCTTACTTATTTACCGTCAATGTTTTATTATAATAATGTATATACTAAATTAAATAAAAATGCAAGTTAGTTTGTTACTTTTATATTTTATTAGGTATATTAAAACAGCTGGGTAGGTACAGTAAATTTACATTACATTTCATAATATTAGTTACATTTCCTATTCAAACAATGAATCTGAGCAAAAGCAACTACATAATTAATTATCATTTTTTAATCAAAATATTGATTATATCTAAGTACTTAAGTATATTGAAATACGGGTTACAATACTTTATAACAAGTTCATATTATTTTTAATTCAAACAATGAATCTTAGTAATTATAATAAATAATAATACATTTTTTTTATTTCTCAAGCTCTAAGTATAATAAGATTTAAAAACACAGTGAAAACAATCGTTGTTAAAATATATAATCCCAGTGACCCCAAGACATAGTAGATATTTTATTTTTTAATATTACGCGTTTGTCGTCATTACCTGACAAAGCTATCTTGTTCTGTTCTTGGGTAAATATTTCATGCTTTAAAGATTTAAAAATAATGTTTTTCTTTCTTAAAAAAGTATTTTTGTCTAATACATTATAGTAATCTTCGAAATGCACATTTTTTAAAACCTGTTTCTGTATACCTTTAGCCTTTTTTAATTCCTCTTGTACTGTTTTTATACAGTATAATTTTGATCTTAAACCAACAAACTCAGAAATCAAATTTCCACCTAGTTCATCTTTGAAGAGACCCGGGACTTTTTTGTTAAGACTTGGTATACCGAAACAGTTATTTAATGGATAATTACTAGTATCGAAATATCTAAGGAAATTCAACTTTAAATCTGTATAAAAATCTTTGCTTTCTATTGAATAAAGAAAACTGTCAGTATCTGTATAACAAAGCTTTAATTTTTCCCCATAAAAAGGTTTCATAATAGAGTAATGAAAATCAAACATGTGACTTTTGGATATTTCTAATACAGAAAAGCCAATGTATATGGGTTTGTCTAAAGTAACTGTCTCAGGTTTCATTTGAACAGCTATAAAATTTTCTGTAAAAATTGTAGCACTATGGAAATTTGGTCGAGCTATTAGTTGCTCAGCACCGAAACTTTTCTTTGTTATATTTTTTTCATCATTCCACTTATTAACCAACTTCACGCTAACCCTTTTCTCAGTATCTTCTAATGTCTTACCAAATATACTATTGTTTAAAAGTTTGAAGAAATCCTGTTCAAATATAGATTTTGCCTTTTTCCGTAACTCAGTGTTCATATCAATATACTGTTTTAGGTATGGACTCTGATTGAATTGAATTACTCTGTGTATTTTTTTTAATAATAAACCATGTTTTAGGCATGTTTTCAGGTAGGAAAAATGAATGACATAAAAAAACTTATCGTATAAATTTGGTATCAATTTCGAAGTTTTAGATCCTGGAGGAGCAAATTTTTGAGCACAGAATGGAAAATCGTTATGATAATTATGCAAATGATTAGGGTATTCTAAGTCTACTTCGAGTATATAACCAATGTCCCCGTCAATAGGCATATTTTGAAAATCTATATTTGAAATTTCTAGTTCACTTAATAACTTAAAATTTGAATGAGGTAAATAAGCGCACATAGCATAACCATAAAGATTATTACAATCAATATAAACAAGGAAGTTATCACTTTTTGCGGGGTCATAAGTTTGTAAATACTTGTTATTGGCTTTCGAATATCTTGTAGAACATAAACATATACCACCGCGAATGCCTTTTTGTATCATTCTTAATATTTCCAAGTCATTTATTAATTCTAATTTAACATCTGTTTTTAATAGCATAGCGTCAAAACTCAGGCTAGGTGCTGTTAAGTAAAAAGAAGGATCCAGTTTATAATTCGTCTTACAAGTTTTTCGAAAACTTTCGAAGACGTCCGCTAGTAAAAGTACATCTGACTTAAGATATAAATCAGTGTATTCTCCAAGGCTCCGTAATTCAAAGGTTTGCCATACTCTTTTTGCATGTTCATAATCTGCTTTTGATATGTTACAATTATGCAATTTACTAAAAAAACATTTAAGAGGAGGTATTTCTTCCTCATCATAAGAATTCCAAGTAGTGACGTATTCGTAAGGATAAACCCCTTTACGTCTAAGTAAATTAAAATGTTCCTGATAAGGAAAAAAAAATGTCAGATGTTTGAAATCAATTGTATTTAAATTTGCAACTAGCTTCTCTAGGCTTGTGCCTAAAAATTTAAAAGAATCGACAAAACGAACAGGCATGATAGCTTTGTTATTGATTTGAAAAAATTTGGTAAACGATATGTAATTTTCTTTATTTTTTGCAATCACTTGTATCCTACCGGATAATTCTCCTAACTGTCGTATGAAAAGATGACTGTCGTAACCAGCTAAATTATGAAAAAATATGGGAACGAACTTAGGCAAACAATATTTAATATTACAATAAGAATGAGCTGCACCACGATATCGCCCAGTAAGATGGCAGTGATCTTTTACTTTGTCGTCAAATAATATTTTGTTACAAAGATAGCAATTTTTAGCTTGAACAAAATTGGTTCTATCTTCATCTGTTAAGAACATAGGGATCGATGAATGTAAAATATTATAAATTACAGTAATATCAGATAGAAGGTTATCAAAAAAATGTTTCACACAGTCAGGTCCTCGATAAGACACATATTTATTAAGGGAGCTGTCGTAGGAGCATACAACATAGTAAGCAAATGCAGCTGGTACATGCTTTTGCGTAATCGTTGTGCAACTTGTTCCAGAATTTGATTCAACTGGCTCTAACAAAGATTCAAAGTCTGCGTATAAGACGAAGGGCATGTCTTGCATACGTTCATAATGTTCAAATTGTATTAGAGTTCCCTGATTAGGTAACGTTGTTGCTACACCACTGCAAACGTGAGCTTCGAGTTTAAGATTGTCGTCAAAAAATATCATACAATCCTCACATAAAAATATTTTGGAATGATGTTTAGTTAACTGCTTGCGAAGTAATTTAGATAAATCTTTAATTAAACAGTAATGTGTGCGTTTTCCATTTTCAAGAAAAAGCATGTTGACGTGATGTCCTTTTCGAAATTCACATTTGTACAGAGGTCCAACAACCTTAGTGTTATTTTTAAGGCCATAAACATTAATACTTATGTCGGGATTATTTTTTTCAAAAATTCTTATATCCGCGAACCCTACTGGAAATGTCATATTTTTGACATTAAGTACACTTTCAAAGTGCGGATATGCTGTCGTTCGGTGTGCGTTATTTTTTGCAGGAAAAAGTGCTGCCATAACACACCACAAAAAGCAGTAATCATCTGAATTTTTAATGTTGATACATGTACGTTTGTTTTTTATGACGCTAGGTAAATGTAAGTAACCCGAGGCTCTCAACGGGTTATATTTGTTTATATTTACTTCTAGATACAAGCTTCGTAAATAAGCCCAACCACTATCTTTTTCCTCAAATTCTTCAACTTTTTTACAAATTTTATGGCTAATGTTTGTGTACATTTCATCAAAATTATAACTTTGATGTAAGATAGTGTTTTCAGTAGCAAAAGATTTAATTGAAAGTGAATCATCCTTATGCAGAAAAAATTCACAAAACAATTCAAAATTTACTTTAAGGTTTGCATAAGCCTCAATTCGGGCTAAGAGTAAAAGTTTTACGCGGGAGCGTAATTGCGTTAAAAACTCAGCAGGAGTAAACACACGCATACGTTCTTCATCGTCACCGATGACGTCCTCGCATCGAATCCGGTACGACGCTATGCGACCGCGAAAAGCGCTATGAACTTTTTCGATACCTTCGCTCTCAACGACAGAACTATTATTCTTGTGTAAAATACTTTTTAAATGAGCAGAGAAAGAATTATTTTTAACGGATAAGTTGCAAGTTGAACAAAATATAGTTTTAACCATTATGGTTTTTTCACTGTGTTAAAAAATTTACAAGAGGTTAAAGTCGTTTTTAAGTAAAATGTAATATTACATATAAAATGATCTAAAACCTAACACACAATATAAAAGTAAAACCATTTAAGTCAAAATTTTCCGAAGAGAGTGTAACTAATTATAATGGACCCAGCTGACTGTAACTATTTTTTGTTTTTATCACTAAAGAATACCCCCTCTTCAGTAAATTTTGATTTGGCTAATTTAACAAATTTTTTTATAGTCAATAATTCAGGAGACTCGGCTTCGCCTTGTAGTCGAACCCAAACTATTGCCTTTTCACACCTTTCAAAGCCGGTGAGACTGTGCACCTCCTCAGCGTTGTAGAGACGCAGCTCCGCCACCAGTTCACCGCTGAGCTTCGCAGTCCGACGCGTTACCCCGCCTAGTACACGTCGCGTTAGTACGCTGTCGTTGACCTGGTTTGTCTCGCGTGGTGGCGGCAAAACTTCGTCATCTGACTCCGAATCATTTAGCCAGTTTGAAGCGGAGCTGGACGCTTCTTGTTTTTTCGCAATCGTCGTTGAGGTCTTAGGCACCGACGACGACGAGTACAGGCATTTTTTCTTAGTGCTAGAAAGATAAGAAATATAATTAAAAAACATACATTACTTTACTTATTAATATCGCCGATATACAAATAAGAAAACATACAATATGTTGACACATTTTTAATACTTAGTTTTAAAAGTAGTCAACGCAAATTACCTTATGCTTTCGTTGTCCGAGTCAAACAAATTGGTTGACACACAGCTTTTCTTGGCAGAGCGTTTAATTTGCTTGGTTTCAGACCTGAAATAACAATAAATATTAGAGACTCGATATTAACATTTGACATGACTCGACATGACCCAACATGATAGTAAATGCTAGGATGATTTAATAATAACATTTGCTGATCTAGGTCAATGCTCCTCTACAGACCTTCTATAATGACTTCTCTACACATAGAGAGAACGGACCACAGCCCACCACGCAGACCCAGTGCGGTTTGGTGGTGATAACGGTTGCAGATGCAGCTGGGATCACCCGCTTGATATACCTTCCGAAGCATATAGGTACTCGAGATGGTAATGGTCGACCACCCATCAGATGACTGACCATGCATGACACAACATATTAATAAAAAAATAATAATAATATTCAAAACTTACGAACATTATTTCGGTGTATATCTTCTGGATGATTCTCGGGGCGAGCGACGTCGGAGTACTGAAGCACTGACTAGTGGTCGAACTACTGGGCTTGGCGTGTCTACTAGTGGTCAATCTGACTTAGGAAGCACTGATACGACGACTACCATTTTTCGGGTATTTATTGGAGAAAAGTGTTTAACAAGCTATTTTACTAGGCAGGAGTGATCAACTTTTTTTTAATTTATTTTTAATTTATTTTTTTCATTTGTTTGTATACAACTAAACTACCAGTGCTAGTTTTTAATTTCAAGATTACATACACCGTATGTAAAAACTGTTAATTCCAAATACTTTTTTATTTTATTTTTACCTTTAATACATAGGTACTTAATACTTATTGGTCTTATAAAACACATCAATTCTAAGTAAGACAGGTTTAGCCGATAGTTTGACCTTCTGTACTACAATCAGTTACGTATACGATATACACATAAATGCTTGCATTCATCAAACAAAATGCTGCTACTAGCATTCAACTTGAACTGAGCCTTTTTCGCGTTATAGTCAAGTATCTAACCACTACATTAACTACCAGTTATATTTTACGAGTTATATTTTAACGAGTTTACGTTTAAGCAAAAGTATTTAATCAAGTATTGCAATATAAATAAATATGTAGGTTTTATTAGTAGCAATGAAGTATTTACAAAATTGAAGCAATGTTGAAAACCTCTGGTTTTTTTAATATTCAGCAAATTATATAGTTTATCGATTAGTGTGAAAAGTTGCAGCGTAAGTAAAGTATAACATACATATTTTAACATTTGCTGTGTAAAAAAGGTCAGCAACCTTTCGATAAAGCGCTGACAGCGATTGTCCGGATGTGCAACATTAGGACTGTTTTCACTAAGCATGAAATTTATTAATACATTCCATCTCATGATCGGTCTTTACGAGAGTTGCTTAACCACCACAATCGCTGATCGAGTTCACCACTGCGCCATCGAGCTCCTCACACTCTAAAATTATTTTCGATGTACTAAACTAGACAAATGTCTCGGTAACTTTAAAGTTAACCGCTCGGATATCGAGAGACGCAGGTTCGATTACCGTGAGGCAGTCTATTTTTATAACTTCTGTGTTTATGTATATGAATACAAAAGATGACTTATTCCCACAATAAATAAATCTAACAGTAGGTGATTATTGGGCATTCTACTTCACTTTTTCTTAATCGTTCGCTCACTCCGTTCGCTCACTGGAAAAAGCGAAGTAGAATGTCCAATAATCGCGCGATTGAAAAATCAACGCCACTCGTGTTTTGGACAATAATCGTTGAGAAAAATTAAAAATTAGTTTACTAAAAATGCTACTCACTGATTAGAATCAGGACGTTCACTTGACTTCACATTACGCATTAGGTAACACCAAAATATTATAATAAGAAATGTCTTTTACTTTAAGGTGCGTATCTGATGAGGTATGTTCTGTTGAACAAAAATCAATAGTCATTCAGAAATGAAACCTTCACAATGCAGATTACAGATTAACCAGATACAATAAATTATTTTATATGTTTAAAGGTACTTAAAACCATTGAGCTATACTTAAAACATATTAAAATAATTTTTATGTTATGTGGTAGATTGCTCAAGATTATTTCCAGCCAGATTGGTCGTACCATCGTCATACATAAGTCATAAGTTATTTTAGGTACCGGGAAATGAAATCTTCACATGGTTTTAAAATTATTTTTAAAACATGTGGCTGATTGCTCAAGACTCTTTCCAGCCAGTTTGGTCGTACCACGTATTAAGATTTTTTAAATATAGGTACCTGGAAACGAAATCTTCACATGGTTTTAAAATGATTTTTAAAACATGTGGCTGATTGCTCAAGACTCTTTCCAGCCAGTTTGGTCGTACCACGTATTAAGATTTTTTTAAATATAGGTACCTGGAAATGAAATCTTCACATGGTTTTAAAATGATTTTTAAAACATGTGGCTGATTGCTCAAGATTCTTTCCAGCCAGTTTGGTCGTACCATCGTATTAAGATTTTTTAAATATAGGTACCTGGAAACGAAATCTTCACATGGTTTTAAAATGATTTTTAAAACATGTGGCTGATTGCTCAAGACTCTTTCCAGCCAGTTTGGTCGTACCACGTATTAAGATTTTTTAAATATAGGTACCTGGAAACGAAATCTTCACAAGGTTTTAAAATGATTTTTAAAACATGTGGCTGATTGCTCAAGATTCTTTCCAGCCAGTTTGGTCGTACCATCGTATTAAGATTTTCTAAATATAGGTACCTGGAAACGAAATCTTCACATGCTTTTAAAATGATTTTTAAAACATGTGGCTGATTGCTCAAGACTCTTTCCAGCCAGTTTGGTCGTACCACGTATTAAGATTTTTTAAATATAGGTACCTGGAAACGAAATCTTCACAAGGTTTTAAAATGATTTTTAAAACATGTGGCTGATTGCTCAAGATTCTTTCCAGCCAGTTTGGTCGTACCATCGTATTAAGATTTTCTAAATATAGGTACCTGGAAACGAAATCTTCACATGCTTTTAAAATGATTTTTAAAACATGTGGCTGATTGCTCAAGATTCTTTCCAGCCAGTTTGGTCGTACCACCGTATTAAGATTTTTTAAATATAGGTTCTAGGATCTACTTTACACATTTTCAAGGTCTTCGTCTATTGGATGCAAAGGTTTTTAACAACATGGAATTACAGCACAACTTAAACTGGATGGGGCTCCTGGTCTCCCAGGACTGGATCCCCGAATAAGTTAGTACTATGAATAACATTTGTCAAAGTAGTACCTCGACCCATAGGAAAACACTTGTGTATTTTGATTAGAATCAGTTGCCAATTGTCTTTATCGACTCCGATCTACTCAACACATTTTCAAGGTTTTCATAATAGATAAACACTTGTGTTTTTTGATCTAAGTCAATGCAGACAACTGTGCAGGGAATTATTAGTTACCTTATTTATATCAATCCCACCAACAACGACGTATGCAATCACTACACACACACACTCACACACGTTACCTACGAGTTCGACTACTTCCCATTTCAATGCTGACAAAAACAATTTTAATACGGGTTATTCCCAAACGCCTCCAATCTTTTGTTTGGAAAATATAAGAAGTTCAAACATTGATTCCTAGACTCCTCCAAAGATTATTATAAAAAATATTATTTAAATATTAGTATAGTAGCACGATAGCGCAGCGGCTAGCGCGTTCGGCTTGCGATCTTGTCCGCTAAGCAACTTTCGCAATGCTGAGTCGCTGGATGGGTGATCAAATTTAAAACATCTCGAGCTCCTCCGTGCTAAGGCGCGTTAAGCCGTTGGTCTCGGTTGTTGTCGTAAGATGATAGTCGCTAAAACCCATCAACCGCATTGGGCCAGCGTGGTGGGTTATGATGACCCATTATCCTCACGTGCTATTGTCCACGTGGGAGGTCTGTGCTCAGCAGTGGATCGTTTATAGGCTGATGTTGATGAAATATTAGTATAATTTTTTAGTTCTATTGTCCTCAGAGTAGCTAAAATTAGTATTTTCTGAAGTTGTCTGCGGAGTTTGAGATTAACCCGGTTACCATTTTTTTAATTACGGAGGAGAATGAAAATCGATTAACAAATTATTATATTCGTATTTTTTCTGTGGAGGACTTTGGGACAATTTCTTGGAGGAGAATGGGAATAACCCTTTAATATAAACAAATTTAAAAAGATAAAGCTAAGTTTATACTGTTTAATTGACAAACGCATTAAACATAAATTTTCATAATAACATAAACATCACGCCATATTCCCACAAGTGGGATAGACAGAGCAACAGGTAACAATTATGTCATGCTGAAGCCACGTTTAGCAACAAGTCATCAGATAGGATTTCCATAACAGTACCTTTTCATGGTTTAACTTATTAATGCAAATGTCTATTTTAATACGTACCCATTAAATATGGTTAGATTTATTTATTGTGGGAATAAGTCATCTTATGTATTCATATACATAAACACAGAAGTTATAAAAATAGACTGCCTCACGGTAATCGAACCTGCGTCTCTCGATATCCGAGCGGTTAACTTTAAAGTTACCGAGACATTTGTCTAGTTTAGTACATCGAAATAATTTTAGAGTGTGAGGAGCTCGATGGCGCAGTGGTGAACTCGATCAGCGATTGTGGTGGTTAAGCAACTCTCGTAAAGACCGATCATGAGATGGAATGTATTAATAAATTTCATGCTTAGTGAAAACAGTCCTAATGTTGCACATCCGGACAATCGCTGTCAGCGCTTTATCGAAAGGTTGCTGACCTTTTTTACACAGCAAATGTTAAAATATGTATGTTATACTTTACTTACGCTGCAACTTTTCACACTAATCGATAAACTATATAATTTGCTGAATATTAAAAAAACCAGAGGTTTTCAACATTGCTTCAATTTTGTAAATACTTCATTGCTACTAATAAAACCTACATATTTATTTATATTGCAATACTTGATTAAATACTTTTGCTTAAACGTAAACTCGTTAAAATATAACTCGTAAAATATAACTGGTAGTTAATGTAGTGGTTAGATACTTGACTATAACGCGAAAAAGGCTCAGTTCAAGTTGAATGCTAGTAGCAGCATTTTGTTTGATGAATGCAAGCATTTATGTGTATATCGTATACGTAACTGATTGTAGTACAGAAGGTCAAACTATCGGCTAAACCTGTCTTACTTAGAATTGATGTGTTTTATAAGACCAATAAGTATTAAGTACCTATGTATTAAAGGTAAAAATAAAAAAAAAAGTATTTGGAATTAACAGTTTTTACATACGGTGTATGTAATCTTGAAATTAAAAACTAGCACTGGTAGTTTAGTTGTATACAAACAAATGAAAAAAATAAATTAAAAATAAATTAAAAAAAAGTTGATCACTCCTGCCTAGTAAAATAGCTTGTTAAACACTTTTCTCCAATAAATACCCGAAAAATGGTAGTCGTCGTATCAGTGCTTCCTAAGTCAGATTGACCACTAGTAGACACGCCAAGCCCAGTAGTTCGACCACTAGTCAGTGCTTCAGTACTCCGACGTCGCTCGCCCCGAGAATCATCCAGAAGATATACACCGAAATAATGTTCGTAAGTTTTGAATATTATTATTATTTTTTTATTAATATGTTGTGTCATGCATGGTCAGTCATCTGATGGGTGGTCGACCATTACCATCTCGAGTACCTATATGCTTCGGAAGGTATATCAAGCGGGTGATCCCAGCTGCATCTGCAACCGTTATCACCACCAAACCGCACTGGGTCTGCGTGGTGGGCTGTGGTCCGTTCTCTCTATGTGTAGAGAAGTCATTATAGAAGGTCTGTAGAGGAGCATTGACCTAGATCAGCAAATGTTATTATTAAATCATCCTAGCATTTACTATCATGTTGGGTCATGTCGAGTCATGTCAAATGTTAATATCGAGTCTCTAATATTTATTGTTATTTCAGGTCTGAAACCAAGCAAATTAAACGCTCTGCCAAGAAAAGCTGTGTGTCAACCAATTTGTTTGACTCGGACAACGAAAGCATAAGGTAATTTGCGTTGACTACTTTTAAAACTAAGTATTAAAAATGTGTCAACATATTGTATGTTTTCTTATTTGTATATCGGCGATATTAATAAGTAAAGTAATGTATGTTTTTTAATTACATTTCTTATCTTTCTAGCACTAAGAAAAAATGCCTGTACTCGTCGTCGTCGGTGCCTAAGACCTCAACGACGATTGCGAAAAAACAAGAAGCGTCCAGCTCCGCTTCAAACTGGCTAAATGATTCGGAGTCAGATGACGAAGTTTTGCCGCCACCACGCGAGACAAACCAGGTCAACGACAGCGTACTAACGCGACGTGTACCAGGCGGGGTAACGCGTCGGACTGCGAAGCTCAGCGGTGAACTGGTGGCGGAGCTGCGTCTCTACAACGCTGAGGAGGTGCACAGTCTCACCGGCTTTGAAAGGTGTGAAAAGGCAATAGTTTGGGTTCGACTACAAGGCGAAGCCGAGTCTCCTGAATTATTGACTATAAAAAAATTTGTTAAATTAGCCAAATCAAAATTTACTGAAGAGGGGGTATTCTTTAGTGATAAAAACAAAAAATAGTTACAGTCAGCTGGGTCCATTATAATTAGTTACACTCTCTTCGGAAAATTTTGACTTAAATGGTTTTACTTTTATATTGTGTGTTAGGTTTTAGATCATTTTATATGTAATATTACATTTTACTTAAAAACGACTTTAACCTCTTGTAAATTTTTTAACACAGTGAAAAAATCATAATGGTTAAAACTATATTTTGTTCAACTTGCAACTTATCCGTTAAAAATAATTCTTTCTCTGCTCATTTAAAAAGTATTTTACACAAGAATAATAGTTCTGTCGTTGAGAGCGAAGGTATCGAAAAAGTTCATAGCGCTTTTCGCGGTCGCATAGCGTCGTACCGGATTCGATGCGAGGACGTCATCGGTGACGATGAAGAACGTATGCGTGTGTTTACTCCTGCTGAGTTTTTAACGCAATTACGCTCCCGCGTAAAACTTTTACTCTTAGCCCGAATTGAGGCTTATGCAAACCTTAAAGTAAATTTTGAATTGTTTTGTGAATTTTTTCTGCATAAGGATGATTCACTTTCAATTAAATCTTTTGCTACTGAAAACACTATCTTACATCAAAGTTATAATTTTGATGAAATGTACACAAACATTAGCCATAAAATTTGTAAAAAAGTTGAAGAATTTGAGGAAAAAGATAGTGGTTGGGCTTATTTACGAAGCTTGTATCTAGAAGTAAATTTAAACAAATATAACCCGTTGAGAGCCTCGGGTTACTTACATTTACCTAGCGTCATAAAAAACAAACGTGCATGTATCAACATTAAAAATTCAGATGATTACTGCTTTTTGTGGTGTGTTATGGCAGCACTTTTTCCTGCAAAAAATAACGCACACCGAACGACAGCATATCCGCACTTTGAAAGTGTACTTAATGTCAAAAATATGACATTTCCAGTAGGGTTCGCGGATATAAGAATTTTTGAAAAGAATAATCCCGACATAAGTATTAATGTTTATGGCCTTAAAAATAACACTAAGGTTGTTGGACCTCTGTACAAATGTGAATTTCGAAAAGGACATCACGTCAACATGCTTTTTCTTGAAAATGGAAAACGCACACATTACTGTTTAATTAAAGATTTATCTAAATTACTTTGCAAGCAGTTAACTAAACATCATTCCAAAATATTTTTATGTGAGGATTGTATGATATTTTTTGACGACAATCTTAAACTCGAAGCTCACGTTTGCAGTGGTGTAGCAACAACGTTACCTAATCAGGGAACTCTAATACAATTTGAACATTATGAACGTATGCAAGACATGCCCTTCGTCTTATACGCAGACTTTGAATCTTTGTTAGAGCCAGTTGAATCAAATTCTGGAACAAGTTGCACAACGATTACGCAAAAGCATGTACCAGCTGCATTTGCTTACTATGTTGTATGCTCCTACGACAGCTCCCTTAATAAATATGTGTCTTATCGAGGACCTGACTGTGTGAAACATTTTTTTGATAACCTTCTATCTGATATTACTGTAATTTATAATATTTTACATTCATCGATCCCTATGTTCTTAACAGATGAAGATAGAACCAATTTTGTTCAAGCTAAAAATTGCTATCTTTGTAACAAAATATTATTTGACGACAAAGTAAAAGATCACTGCCATCTTACTGGGCGATATCGTGGTGCAGCTCATTCTTATTGTAATATTAAATATTGTTTGCCTAAGTTCGTTCCCATATTTTTTCATAATTTAGCTGGTTACGACAGTCATCTTTTCATACGACAGTTAGGAGAATTATCCGGTAGGATACAAGTGATTGCAAAAAATAAAGAAAATTACATATCGTTTACCAAATTTTTTCAAATCAATAACAAAGCTATCATGCCTGTTCGTTTTGTCGATTCTTTTAAATTTTTAGGCACAAGCCTAGAGAAGCTAGTTGCAAATTTAAATACAATTGATTTCAAACATCTGACATTTTTTTTTCCTTCTCAGGAACATTTTAATTTACTTAGACGTAAAGGGGTTTATCCTTACGAATACGTCACTACTTGGAATTCTTATGATGAGGAAGAAATACCTCCTCTTAAATGTTTTTTTAGTAAATTGCATAATTGTAACATATCAAAAGCAGATTATGAACATGCAAAAAGAGTATGGCAAACCTTTGAATTACGGAGCCTTGGAGAATACACTGATTTATATCTTAAGTCAGATGTACTTTTACTAGCGGACGTCTTCGAAAGTTTTCGAAAAACTTGTAAGACGAATTATAAACTGGATCCTTCTTTTTACTTAACAGCACCTAGCCTGAGTTTTGACGCTATGCTATTAAAAACAGATGTTAAATTAGAATTAATAAATGACTTGGAAATATTAAGAATGATACAAAAAGGCATTCGCGGTGGTATATGTTTATGTTCTACAAGATATTCGAAAGCCAATAACAAGTATTTACAAACTTATGACCCCGCAAAAAGTGATAACTTCCTTGTTTATATTGATTGTAATAATCTTTATGGTTATGCTATGTGCGCTTATTTACCTCATTCAAATTTTAAGTTATTAAGTGAACTAGAAATTTCAAATATAGATTTTCAAAATATGCCTATTGACGGGGACATTGGTTATATACTCGAAGTAGACTTAGAATACCCTAATCATTTGCATAATTATCATAACGATTTTCCATTCTGTGCTCAAAAATTTGCTCCTCCAGGATCTAAAACTTCGAAATTGATACCAAATTTATACGATAAGTTTTTTTATGTCATTCATTTTTCCTACCTGAAAACATGCCTAAAACATGGTTTATTATTAAAAAAAATACACAGAGTAATTCAATTCAATCAGAGTCCATACCTAAAACAGTATATTGATATGAACACTGAGTTACGGAAAAAGGCAAAATCTATATTTGAACAGGATTTCTTCAAACTTTTAAACAATAGTATATTTGGTAAGACATTAGAAGATACTGAGAAAAGGGTTAGCGTGAAGTTGGTTAATAAGTGGAATGATGAAAAAAATATAACAAAGAAAAGTTTCGGTGCTGAGCAACTAATAGCTCGACCAAATTTCCATAGTGCTACAATTTTTACAGAAAATTTTATAGCTGTTCAAATGAAACCTGAGACAGTTACTTTAGACAAACCCATATACATTGGCTTTTCTGTATTAGAAATATCCAAAAGTCACATGTTTGATTTTCATTACTCTATTATGAAACCTTTTTATGGGGAAAAATTAAAGCTTTGTTATACGGATACTGACAGTTTTCTTTATTCAATAGAAAGCAAAGATTTTTATACAGATTTAAAGTTGAATTTCCTTAGATATTTCGATACTAGTAATTATCCATTAAATAACTGTTTCGGTATACCAAGTCTTAACAAAAAAGTCCCGGGTCTCTTCAAAGATGAACTAGGTGGAAATTTGATTTCTGAGTTTGTTGGTTTAAGATCAAAATTATACTGTATAAAAACAGTACAAGAGGAATTAAAAAAGGCTAAAGGTATACAGAAACAGGTTTTAAAAAATGTGCATTTCGAAGATTACTATAATGTATTAGACAAAAATACTTTTTTAAGAAAGAAAAACATTATTTTTAAATCTTTAAAGCATGAAATATTTACCCAAGAACAGAACAAGATAGCTTTGTCAGGTAATGACGACAAACGCGTAATATTAAAAAATAAAATATCTACTATGTCTTGGGGTCACTGGGATTATATATTTTAACAACGATTGTTTTCACTGTGTTTTTAAATCTTATTATACTTAGAGCTTGAGAAATAAAAAAAATGTATTATTATTTATTATCATTACTAAGATTCATTGTTTGAATTAAAAATAATATGAACTTGTTATAAAGTATTGTAACCCGTATTTCAATATACTTAAGTACTTAGATATAATCAATATTTTGATTAAAAAATGATAATTAATTATGTAGTTGCTTTTGCTCAGATTCATTGTTTGAATAGGAAATGTAACTAATATTATGAAATGTAATGTAAATTTACTGTACCTACCCAGCTGTTTTAATATACCTAATAAAATATAAAAGTAACAAACTAACTTGCATTTTTATTTAATTTAGTATATACATTATTATAATAAAACATTGACGGTAAATAAGTAAGAAAATTCTAACGCAAACAAGTTTGAACAAGTTAGTTTCAGAGTAGGTTGTGTAATACAACTCTTCTGACTATAAGGTAATATGAAACCTATTTAATACAAATCAGGTCACGTTATTGCTAAGTTAATCATTTTTTATTAATATCAATAATGTTTTTTTATTTTGCTAAATTGCAAATTACATGTTGTTGCAAAATCTTATAATTTTCGAGTAAGCAACCTACATTGTACCTACATACAAGTGTTGCTGTGTCATCATATACCTACATTAATATAAATGGGTTTCAAATTAGTTTTAATTTCAATTATCAAAGTGTAGGCGTCAGTAGTCCAGCTAGATAATATCAACATGGTAAGTAGTTTAGATAGTTTTATACGATTATAAAATAATTTTATTCTTACTGTGATTGTGTCGCTATTTGGTGAAAAGTGGACTATGTTAGTCTCTGACTAACCCTTCGAGGATAATTGTTGTGGTTATATGTATGTAATTAATTATTTTATTTTATTTCATTTTTTAGAATACTCAAGAGAACTCGTTGTCGTTCAGCATCAACAAGGAGGTCGTGCAATCGACATCTCCGACTTTTGAACAGAACGCTCAAGATATGCTCGAGGGATTTACAGAGGAGTATCCGAATTGGAGAGCAGATGAATTGCGATGCGATTCCCCGCTGTATAACAAGGTGATGAGAAATATCACAAAGAAGAGACCTCAAAAAAGAAGTTATCTGAAGCAACATCATTCTTACGTGATGAAAAGTTCGCTGATTCAAGGTCGTCGATTAATAAAGATTGAAGTGTTAGACTTGGAAAAAAATCATACTGATCCATTATTATGTGCGCAGTATGTGGTAACAGAGCATATTGACCCCATAATGGATCAAACAGAGGCTATCATTAGCAATATATCAAAAAAAGTTTGTGGATATAGTTATAGTTTTTAAGAAATTTTCAAATAAATATAATTTAATTGAATACTAAGATCGTTTCATTCAACCCTTTTTCCTTTAGTAAATAAAACAAAAAAATACTTAGACACATTTTATTGAGGAAAATACTGTATTACAATTATAAATCAAGTAACATTTAAAGTGTACCACTTTTTTAGACACAGAACATTTTTTAAAGCACACATTTTTTTATGATATTCACAATTAAATTTATTTACATCTACATGGTAATCACTATATAATTTTAAAAAGTTAGGACAACCTTTTTCTTCTAACTCCATTATTTCGCAATCTTGACATAGCTCGCGAACCCACATTCCTTTTTCCAATCCCTTTACTAATACCTTCTTACTGCTTAAATAAGGAACTATTATTCGTCTAAATTCGCGGTAATCAATGAATCCCTCGCTCCATTTGAGCCCGCGATTCCTTTCTAACCAACGGACTTGCTTCTTTTCTTCATCTGTTAGATTTTTAAAAGCATATGGTGGCTTAATTAAGAACGTCTGCGTATGATTTTTAGTTGCTATTGATAACTCTTTTACAATAAAATTATTTTTCAAATCCTTAAATCCTTGCATATCCACTATAATAGTTTCGTTATTCATGATAGCTTTTTCACAATGCTACTCAGCGGTTTGTATTCAAATATGCAATCGTTCAGTATAAGACAATATGCGGCGGTCTGATCAGGTATCTCTTGATCTGTTTCGATTTCTACTCTTACATCGATTGATCCCTTTAACATTTCTTGTTGGCGAGAACAGTCAATAACAAATAAAGGAGCAATATCTTTAAAATCTTTTAAACTCAACAACGGTTCTGATCGACGTCCGTGATAATACTGTTGAAACCTTGCGTACTGTTCGTATATTAATAGAAACTTGTTGTCAGAGAAATTGATGTTAAGTCCTTCGTAGGGGTAATATGATGAATTTAAAAACACTCTTACGTCACGAACATTGCAATGGTCGAACTCCGCCATTGACATTCCAGCATTATGTTTTCGGTTTGTTTGTAAGGCAATAATAACAAATCGAGGTTTCTCTGTTTGCGATGAAGTTTTAATAGACCAAGTATGCTTACGTGTTTTGGGTAGTAACGGATATTCATACAAGTCCCAATTACGAAAGGCCAGTGTGATGGCCCGATCTTTTTCTAAATGTTTTAATAAATTAATTCTCTCTCGATCTGACACTTTAATATGCGGAACACGCCAAACGATTTTATCTATAGCTATATTTTCCACAATTTGTTCTTTGCTCAATTTTAATGCATTGACATTTGTGTTGCTTCTCAACAGTACTAACTCATGTTTACAGTTTATTAAAACTTTTTCATAATCTTCTGCAAATCCCAATATTTTATTTAATGGTATTGAGACAGAAAAAACTCCGCTTGTAACATTGGTTATTCCTGCAGGAGACCAACCCCAAACTTTTGCACTTTTGGATTCATTTTCATTCAGCGACAAATAAGACTTCATTGTCGTCGTGATACCTGCATTTTTTATTTTATCTATTTCTATTCCATTTAACTCATATCGAATATCTTGAAATAGAAATAACATTGGATTGTTTACAAAATGCATACTTGTTACCTTTTCTTTAGTGGTACTGTTATATACATCAGCTTTACCTTCAATATACAAAGTGCTGCGTGACGGCAACACATACAAATCTTGCTGATTGATTGGTATTCTTATTTCATCATTATTGTTGAAACTTGTTACATAAGGCTTATACGAATGATATTCAAAACTCTCGATACTGTTGTCGTATGATGTCGGCTGAGATATATTTAATATATTCATTTTAACAAGCCTACTAGCTTTAGGAAATCTTTATTATTTTTAGTAAGTTTCTTTTTTAATAAAAGCGGTGTTCTTTTATTAAATGCACCTTTGGAACTGACTTGAACACCTGATGGGGTAGGGTTTTTATTGAAATTTATCATTTTTTTCTAAAGTGCAAGTATAGTTGTACTTCTTCACCTCGTAAATTGATTTGCTTATTATGACCGTCTAGTAATCTAATATTAATCGCACTGATTGAATTTTGGTTGACTGGAAAATATATTAAGTTTTTGGGTATCTCAATAACTCGATAGCCTGGTGGCACGTTAGGTACAAATTCGTAAATTATATGGCTTGCTTTTCCATTCACGAATGATCCTCCAACTACGTCACATTCGATGCGCACGATAGTTGTAGATAAAATGCTGACTGGATACCGAGATTCGCAACTTATATTAGCCTTTATTGTTTCCCTAGCAAAACCTAAAATTTTACCGATGGAATTACTTTTCTCAAAGTGAACATCTTCTGAACAGAATATTTTGGTTTTGAGTGTATTATTATTACAACTCAATTTTAATGCAGTATTCTTGACATTGCCTTTTAAAAAATCACAAATGTCTTGAAGTTCATATGATCCTTCTGGAATTTCAATGACCTCATTATTACCATAGTAAAACTTATTATTTCTTTCGTCTATATTAGGAATAGAATTAAATGTAGAAAAGTACAGAAGTCCACACTCATATTCTCCACGTAATTCTAAAGTAGGTGAGTAGTTTGTTACGAGGGAGGCTCCCTGCCCAGTTATGGATACAGTGAAAGACATAATTATACTGTCAAGTTATTTTAATTTTAACCTTTATATAAATGATTTTTCCAATACTTACTTAAAAATAATAAACAAAGATGACCGCAGTTCGTAGTGCCAAAAGTTTGATACTGTTTGTAATTATAATTTATGTGTATATCTTTCAAATACTTTATTAATTCTAACGGAGGTTTTAAGTTACCAAAACTGTTAAAATATTCACAGTATTCATTTTGCTTGACATAGGCTACCCAGTGAGTTCCCGGATTTCTGGAACTATCTAAATTTAGAATAGCACATTCAATTTTTCTTGGTTTTGATGGTAACGTATCTCGCATAAAAACGCCACGAAAATATGGAATATGAACTGAGTGCTTTAATATATCTAGATTAGTAAGTGCTCGTTTGGGTAACCGTTTAATTAGTTTTTTGGAGGTTGTAAGTACAAGCCCGCTCCTTTTTTGTGAGACTTCAAATACAATCCTTTCCCAAGTGCAACGGCTTCCATCATCTTGTTATGACGTTCAGATTCTTGAAGATTTTTTTGAGCAACCTTGTAATCGTTAACAGCCTTTGTTATACCTGCAGCACCTCCAGCGAGTGAACCAAGAGCTGATAAACCAGCAAAGATTGGTATGAGGGGTAACAACCCACCAGTTTTCGGAACAGGAATGCAGCGTGGGAAGCGTATTCCTTTTATATTAGAAAACACTTTTTTTGCAGCTGCATGCGCATATTTTATAGTCGTGCGGTTGTCATTACATTTTAATTTTTTCATTTGCTTTTGAATTTTTTTAACACCTTTCATGAATGACCGTACTCCTGCTCCGGCTTTAAGCTTTGTTTTCATTGCATTTTTTACTATCCATGATGCAATCTTTTCTCCTTTCCCAGCATCTTTCGATTTCAATCTTTTCTTTGCCATATTTAAAAGTTCTAAATCGGCGTTATGTCTAACGTTCCAATCTTTATTATTGTAAGCGATATCGTGGTACATGCAAGCTTCATCCAATTTATTTATACCTCGTTCGCCCCTGAGTAATCTTCTCTTAAGTTTTGTGCCTGGACCACAAAATTGATATCCAGGTAAATGTAACTCAAACGGAATGTTATTTATTAAGTTGTTAATAATACCACTTCCTTCCGTCATCGATGATTATAAAGTGAGCGTATAAATAATAATGCCTAGTTTATATTAAAACACCAATGAATTTTTATCAACCCAACTGTTTTCACCATCACTGAGACCTAACCATTTGACAAAGAGTTTGTTTCCTTTTCTTTTTAAAACCTTTTCGATAAGATAAATATCTGGAAATTTGGTTCTCTGTAATTCATGCTCGTAAAAAGATCCTAAAATTCTCTGTTTATGTTTGTCTTCCAAGTGATAAGTAACTGGGTTTGTATGATTGACTTTAATAACATAAAATATTTCTGTTGACCAGTTTGGAGTATAACCTTTGTAGAAATCCCCTTTGTATTTACTTATCCGGACTTGATCCCCAAGATGGAACTTAAATTTTTGATGTTTTCTGGTAATTTGTGATTTAATAATGTTAGACCTAACAATCAACTGGTTTTCTTTGCTAACATCAATAGGCCTAAGTTTTGTTACACGGTGAATAGTATTATTGTAGCATAGTACAACGTCTTCCAAATTTTTTTGTATCCATTGATATTTACCGCAGATGCTAAATAATTTGTAAAGATGACTTTTTAGAGTTCTTATTACTCTTTCAACAATTGCAGCTTTTTTTACAGAGTAAGTGGAGTAATGATTTATGTTATATTTTATCGTCAATTGTTTAAAATTTTCATTGTAAAATTCTTTGCCTAAATCTGTTTGTAAATTTTTGGGCTTTCGAGATGAAGTGGTTAATATATTTTGCATTGCATTTGTAACGCAACTTTTATTCTTTGACTTCAAAGGATTAACCCACACATATTTTGATAAAGTATCAATTACGACTAAAACATATTTATATCCTTTATTAAACTGTGAGTACTTTTGAAAATCCATAAGGTCTGCTTGCCATAAATCATCTATTCTTTTTATAATTGTACTTCGACGTGGAAAATTTCTTCTCGCCGCTCTGTGAAGTTCGTCTACAATTTCTTTCTTACTCATTTTTGTTTGGCTTGAATCATACGGTCTATTTCTATTTTTGAGTAAAACATAGAAGATAAACGGTCTGTTCTCGCTGATTCCAAGTTCTTTAAATAAATTAATACACGACTATTTACTTGGCTTATTTCGTTTCTCAGCTCTTGAACTGTTTTATCCAAATATGCTTTATTTACAGCTTCATCGTCCTTGTCTGGAGACGACAAGCCTTTTAGTTTGGATGATTTTAAATCGTATTCTCCCGTTTCAGACTTCTGTAACGTATCGTTATAGATATCAATATGTTCAGATAATCGTAAACGTTTATGAACGTGATGACCGAATTTATCTATATTCATTGCGGTCCCGATGCTTTGTTTACTGTAAGTATACTGCACAAATTTCCCGATGCTATTTGTTTTTATCCTTTGTTTATGATACCGGCTTCGTGAAGTTCCTCGATGATTGCAATAATTTCATTATCTAACCCAGTGTTACCAGCATCTCGTGATGCGAACAGTAATTGCAGTCGTTTTACTAACTCGTTAGGATCATCCCAGTAAACTAAATCTGTATTTCTTTTTACTTTTTTTACAAGTTCAATACCTTTTCCTCGAGGAATACTCACTGTACTAGTGGTTGGTTTTCTAGAGATTTTGAATAATGGCTTTATAATATTCATGTATTTAAATCCCTTGTTGCTATTTATTGGTTTAGATGGATCATAATTACGTCTGTGTGCATTAGTATCGATAAGTAGTAGTTTATAGTTTTCAAGGTCGTTATCTGTGATATCATCTAGATTTGGTTTCTTTTTATACAATAGTTCTTTTAAACCGAGAGTTTTTCTCAAATTATGATTTCCAATTATTAGAGTGGTGCCGTCATCATAAACGCGACTTTTTCCAAGCATAAGTTTTCCTTGTTCATTTCTTATTCCAAAAGGTATAGCACTAAATACTTCAGATGATGTAGACCATGATAAAGATTGACTTTTAACGTTTGGCGATGATTGTAGCGATTTGAACGAACCTTCACTCACATCATGGTCTTGAGTAGGTGATACAGTAAGGGTTTTGTCGGTTGTTCGGAATTGTTCATGATTTTCTTCCTCATCTTCGCTACTTAGTTCGTTAAATTCTTCAATAGACGAATACGACGCTTCGCTTTCATTATTCTTTATTTTTTTAAATACGGGGTTATAAACAGTCTCTTTGTCATGGTGCTTTTCATCATTTTTATTTGCTATCATATTAAGAGGGTCAACTATGGGTTTAAATATTGTTTCTAACGTATTATTTCTTGTATTTTTTGCATCCTTTATCATGTCAAACTTTCTTTTAACAGCTGATGCTGATTTAATGATTTGTCTCTTTAGATCTCTTTCCATTTTATTGGGTTTCCTTTCACCTCCAAATCTCATGTGGAAATGATTTATAAATATTATAACATCCGTATATGTAATTATTAATCTACGACTATAAATGTATCAAACGTCATTCTATAGCATCCTTTATTTCGCTCACAATCCTTATTTATGACAATATAATTGTATGGTGTTTTCCAAACAGTTGAACACATTTCACGGAATTGAAGCCATGACATATCAGACCCTACATGCTCATCATAAACATGTTTTAAATTTACGTCGTCTTGTTTAAACAATATAATCATGTTAGAATTGTCTCTTACGAGTTGTTTAGGTATTTTGGTGTAAGTTTGATTGATATAAAAACAATCAATATTCCTATGACGCCCCATAGCAAAATAGTTACGGATGTTGTTTTGATTTTCACAAGCAACATCATCGAAAATAATAATGGAATCCGGTGACGCTTCGTGAGGGTTCAATATTTCGCTATTATGATTATATTTGTGAAATGATGTACCTGGAACCAATTCTAAAACTTTTTCGAGAAAAATGTATTTAGGTTGATACAAAGATTTTGAATACACGTACAGGTTTCGAAATCGTGGACCATCTTTATGTAATAATAAACTTATTACTATGTTGGTTTTCCCGCAATTAGATGGACCGCAAACAATACAACGAATTGTATTTGGCAATAACTTTCCATGTCGACTTGCCCCTGTCAATGAAGTTGGACAAATACATTCCAATTTTAACGATTCTTTTTGTTTTAAGAATTTCATTATATTTTATGATTAAAAATTAAATTTGACTGCAGTGTTAAAAGGATTTTTCAGAAATGACTACATAAAATGGTTGCTACGCTTAAATAACGGAAAAGCTAATAATCCATATCGATTATTGGGCGTTCTAATTCACTTTTTCGAGAGAGCGAACGAAGTGAGCGAACGATTAAGAAAAAGTGAAGTAGAATGCCCAATAATCACCTACTTCTAACCATATTTAATGGGTACGTATTAAAATAGACATTTGCATTAATAAGTTAAACCATGAAAAGGTACTGTTATGGAAATCCTATCTGATGACTTGTTGCTAAACGTGGCTTCAGCATGACATAATTGTTACCTGTTGCTCTGTCTATCCCACTTGTGGGAATATGGCGTGATGTTTATGTTATTATGAAAATTTATGTTTAATGCGTTTGTCAATTAAACAGTATAAACTTAGCTTTATCTTTTTAATTTTGTTTATATTAAAGGGTTATTCCCATTCTCCTCCAAGAAATTGTCCCAAAGTCCTCCACAGAAAAAATACGAATATAATAATTTGTTAATCGATTTTCATTCTCCTCCGTAATTAAAAAAATGGTAACCGGGTTAATCTCAAACTCCGCAGACAACTTCAGAAAATACTAATTTTAGCTACTCTGAGGACAATAGAACTAAAAAATTATACTAATATTTCATCAACATCAGCCTATAAACGATCCACTGCTGAGCACAGACCTCCCACGTGGACAATAGCACGTGAGGATAATGGGTCATAACCCACCACGCTGGCCCAATGCGGTTGATGGGTTTTAGCGACTATCATCTTACGACAACAACCGAGACCAACGGCTTAACGCGCCTTAGCACGGAGGAGCTCGAGATGTTTTAAATTTGATCACCCATCCAACGACTCAGCATTGCGAAAGTTGCTTAGCGGACAAGATCGCAAGCCGAACGCGCTAGCCGCTGCGCTATCGTGCTACTATACTAATATTTAAATAATATTTTTTATAATAGTCTTTGGAGGAGTCTAGGAATCAATGTTTGAACTTCTTATATTTTCCAAACAAAAGATTGGAGGCGTTTGGGAATAACCCGTATTAAAATTGTTTTTGTCAGCATTGAAATGGGAAGTAGTCGAACTCGTAGGTAACGTGTGTGAGTGTGTGTGTGTGTAGTGATTGCATACGTCGTTGTTGGTGGGATTGATATAAATAAGGTAACTAATAATTCCCTGCACAGTTGTCTGCATTGACTTAGATCAAAAAACACAAGTGTTTATCTATTATGAAAACCTTGAAAATGTGTTGAGTAGATCGGAGTCGATAAAGACAATTGGCAACTGATTCTAATCAAAATACACAAGTGTTTTCCTATGGGTCGAGGTACTACTTTGACAAATGTTATTCATAGTACTAACTTATTCGGGGATCCAGTCCTGGGAGACCAGGAGCCCCATCCAGTTTAAGTTGTGCTGTAATTCCATGTTGTTAAAAACCTTTGCATCCAATAGACGAAGACCTTGAAAATGTGTAAAGTAGATCCTAGAACCTATATTTAAAAAATCTTAATACGGTGGTACGACCAAACTGGCTGGAAAGAATCTTGAGCAATCAGCCACATGTTTTAAAAATCATTTTAAAAGCATGTGAAGATTTCGTTTCCAGGTACCTATATTTAGAAAATCTTAATACGATGGTACGACCAAACTGGCTGGAAAGAATCTTGAGCAATCAGATAGATAGATAGATAGATAAAACTCTTTATTGCACACACACACAGATAAGTAATAACACAACAAATTTTTTATAATAGGGTGGGCAAAGGCGGTCTTATCGCTCAAAGCGATCTCTTCCAGACAACCTTTGAGGTATAGGACAACTAAAAGAAAAAATGAAAGGCAGTAGTGCACTAGTACAAAGCAAAAATAAAAAAAAATAAAAAAAATAAAATTCATTAATTAAATATACACATTAGTATATATATATATATATATAACTTATTATATAAATACACATATATATTACAATAAATAATACTAATACATAAATATACTACATATACCTATATACGGAAGAGTTGTTGCAAACTAAGACTTAGTCAAGAGATGTGAATGGAGTTTAGTCTTAAAAGTGGCAAGTGACTTGGAGTGACGGATATCCGGCGGGAGGTTATTCCAAAGGCTTGTAGCCTTGACCGTGAAAGAGTTTCTGAAATATTCAGAACGAGTCAAAGGATGTTTCAGCAGGTTGTCAACCCTGGACCTAAGCTCACGATTGTGATCCGTACCAAGAAATTGGAAACGTTCCTTAAGGTAGGGAGGGGTGCGAGGGTCATACAGCACGTTAAATAAGAGCGTTAGAACATGCTCCTCACGTCGCAATCTGATTGGAAGCCATCCAAGTTTGGTCCTGAAATCAGACACATGATCGAACTTGCGCAGGCCATAAATGAACCTTATGCAAAGATTCTGCAGACGCTGCAGCTTGTCCAGAAGATCCCCATTTAGGTCAATGGCTGAAACGTCAGCATAATCCAGAATGGGCAAGAGAAGCGACTGCGCAAGCTCGATCTTAGTCTTCACAGGAAGCAGATTCTTCCACCTCCGCAACGAACCGGCGGCAGCAAACACACGCCTACTAACCTCCGCGATATGAGGAGACCAAGAAAGAGAACAGTCGAAGAGGACACCGAGGTTTTTGACAACACTACTGTAGGGAAGAGAAACAGAATCAAGAAGAAGTGAAGGAACACGGACGTGCTTTAGTCTGGCAATTTGCTTTGACCCGCCAATAATGATCGCCTGCGACTTGTGTGGATTGACCATGAGGCCATGGGTTCGACTCCATTGGTGTATAGTCGCAAGGTTTACATTAAGGCCTGCAATCATGTTGTCGATTTCCTCAATGGGAGCACGAGCAAAGATCTGCAGGTCGTCAGCATACAGATGATACTGGCAAGAGAGGAGAGGAGTAAGGAAGTTGATGAAGATAGAGAAAAGGAGAGGGGATAGGACGCCACCCTGAGGCACGCCAGCAGTGACGTCACGAGAAACTGATAGTTTGTCATCAACTCGGACACACTGCCTACGGTTGACGAGATAGTTGCGGAACCACTCAACCACAACGTCCGATCCAAATACGACCCTAAGCATTGCCAAGAGTACATCAAAATCAACAGTGTTAAAGGCGTTGCTAAAATCTAAAAGAATCAAAGCTGTGAGCTGTTGATTCGACATACCCTCACGCACACCATCAGCCACCTCTGTTAAGGCGGTCACAGTGCTATGCCCAGGGCGGAAACCAGATTGGAAAGGACTAAGTAACTGGTTAGTATTGACAAACACACTAAGCTGGTGTAGGACAAGGCGTTCGAGGACTTTGGAGAGAAACGGGAGAATAGAAATAGGTCTAAAATGAGAGGGCAAAGAAGGGTTTGAGGTTTTAGGAATAGGAATAACTACAGCCTGACGCCAGCAACACGGAAAAGTACCGGTGTCAAGCGAAAAGTTGAAAATGTGACATAGAATGGGGATAACACCAGCAATGCAAAGATGAATCATGCGCCGGCCAATTCCGTCAATTCCCTCTGCGTTGGACTTGATAGCCATAATGTTTTTTTCAACTTCACGCTCAAACACCGGCCTAAACGAAAAGGTAGAATGTTGCAAAGAAGGAGTGGAGGAAAGGGATTGCAGCGTGGCTTGTTTAATGTGGTGGGGAATGGAGGAAGGCGATGTGAAATGGCGGTTCAAGGAATCGGGATTAAGATTGTGAGGAATACTCGACTTAGGCTTGCCAAGACCAAGCGAGTTGAGGAAAGACCACACCTTCGCAGGATCACCATTAGCGACTGACGCATGAATGTGACGACGCTGCGCATCCCTGCACATCCTACTACAGCGATTGCGGAGCTCCTTATATCGACAGCGGGTCACATCTGAAGGGTTATTTCGGTATTTAACCTTAGCCACATTACGCCTCAGCATCATGGCCTTAATTTCTGCAGTAAGCCAAGGAGCGGGAAGATGCTTAAGTCGAATAGGCCGAAGCGGTGCATGGATGTCGAAGAGTTGGATAAGGATCGAGTTAAATATTTCCAACTTCAAATCGATAGTTGGAGCCTCCAGTACCGCATCCCAGTCAATGTCCCTGAGATCAGCCAATAAGCGCTCACCGTCGATATTTTTAAAATTACGCTGCATGACCACCCGGCGCTTAAGTTTAGGACAACGGATTTTATATGAAAGAAAGATAAGGTCGTGATAGGAGAAGGCTTCGGCTGGAAGTTGTCCATGGGAACTGACGTGGTCCGTGGAGGAAACAATGGCAAGATCCAACAAGGACGGCTGACAACCAGGGAAGTGATGAGTTGAGGAGGACGAGAGAATGTCAAGATTAAGGGAATCCACAATTGAGCACAGACGGGAAGAACGAGAATCCTGCTTGAGTAAGCAGGTGTTAAAGTCGCCCATTATGATAGTGTGATCAACCGTGGGAACCAGATTTTCCAATAGGGACTCGAATTTGGCAAAATAGTCAATGTGGAGATTTGGACTATAGAACACCCCTAAAAGAACCTTAAGGCTACCAAAGAGGACCTCTATAAAAATATGTTCAGACGACTGAGAATACAAAGAAGGAGATTTATTTAAAATGTTAAAGGAGAAGTGACTCCGAAGATATATGGCCACACCCCCACCGCCCTTGCCAGTTCTGTCATTACGGATAAGATGGAATCCAGGAAGGGAATATGATGCGGATGGGAGACAAGGTTTCAAGAACGTCTCCGAAACAAGGATTGCGTGAACGTTATGGTTGTTGGAGAAGGTTGCAACTAAATCAGTATAGTGTGCAGGGACACTTTGTCCATTTATATGGACAACATTAAAGTTCTTCGGAGTATCTGAAAACTCAGACGCAATAAGTGAATCCAAGGGTTGGGTTGCGCTGTGAAAACTACAATTGGAAGATGCTGAAAGATAATTCGAGCCGTCATCACTGAGAGAGTCATCGCCATCATTGTAAATAGTTTGCAACATTGTGTGTAAATAATAAATAAATAATATTAAAAAGCTGTAAATATAAACCTAAAATAATAATAATAAAAAATAAAAAAAAACAAAATAATAATAAAATAAAATAAAATAATGAAAACAAAAAAACAAAATAATAATAATAAGATAAGAGCAATATAGCAGTCCTATACCACTCGCCAGCAGCGTGGAAGAAAACCACTTTTAGAAAATACAAGACACATAAAATGAAAACATCAGTATTGCAGTAAATTACACAAAACCAAAATTGTAAAAGAAAAATAAAATAGTAATAATAACACAACAAAACAACACGGAATGGGAATACAGAATGGTAATTAAAGACAAATAACTTAAAAACTCACAATTTAGTGCGTTTCCGAACGTACATACGAAACGTCACTGTCAAATGCCGTGACACAACTGACAGTGACAGTCACAGTACCGTAAAATGAAAAATCGCCAAACAATTATTGTTAAATGTGGTACTTAAACAAAATATTTTAATTAGCTAATGTGGGTACAAGATTTGAAAGAAAAGTTAAAGCGATCCAACAAAATTATACAACAATAAGAAAAGTAGGCACCGCTACAAAACTACAAAACCGTGTTAAGATGAGGGCGCTATTCTTTGGTAGTTGCGGTACTTGTGGAAATAGTGCAAAGTTCCTTTAAAGATTCCACTTTATGTCTTCTGCCATCAGGAGTTTTGATGTTGATAATTCCGTCCAAGGTCCAGCAGTTAGTGATGCCAAATTTATCCCTCGCCGCCAAAAAAACATCATGTCGAGACTTCGTCAAAAATTCAGAGAGGGTTATCTTGGATCCCTTCAGCGCAACCTTGCTTTTCCACAATGCAGCGCGCACGGATGCATCAGCGAATTTAACAACGATTGGACGTGGCTTGCTATTACCCTGTTTACCCATACGATAACTTGCGGAAACGCTGCTTGCAGTGAGACTCTGGATTTTACACTTAGCCCCTAAACAGGAGACTACCTTAGTGCATGTGTCTTCGCCCTTCTGTTCTGGGACTCCGTGCACCAACAGCATTTTTCGTCGGAAACGCATTTCTACCCTATCCATACGGTTATGAAGGGCATCCACTTCTGCACGAAGGACAGCCAGGCCGTTGCAAACAAAAGTTTTAAAATTAACAAATTCAGTGTTGAGTGCAGCAATAGAATTAGGGCTCTTACGTGAAGTTGCTTGATTCAGCTCAGCCTGGAACTCTGCCATCTTCGTTTCAAACATCTTAGTCATATTATTCATATTAGCTTCCAATAGTGAGTGGTCCATGATGTAAAGTTGGTGTCTTGTGATGAAGGAGAGGAAACGGAGGAAAACAAATACTACAGGCGAGTGGTACTACTTATGCCTAATAATGTGGCATATAATTAACGGTAAATATTAAGTTAAAAGAATTTTAAAAGGCAAATTAAACGGAGCTAGTAAAATTTGCAGTTTACTTGGCAACTACCCCCGCTTTTTTTTTAAATCAATCAGCCACATGTTTTAAAAATCATTTTAAAACCTTGTGAAGATTTCGTTTCCAGGTACCTATATTTAAAAAATCTTAATACGTGGTACGACCAAACTGGCTGGAAAGAGTCTTGAGCAATCAGCCACATGTTTTAAAAATCATTTTAAAACCATGTGAAAATTTCGTTTCCAGGTACCTATATTTAAAAAATCTTAATACGATGGTACGACCAAACTGGCTGGAAAGAATCTTGAGCAATCAGCCACATGTTTTAAAAATCATTTTAAAACCATGTGAAGATTTCATTTCCAGGTACCTATATTTAAAAAAATCTTAATACGTGGTACGACCAAACTGGCTGGAAAGAGTCTTGAGCAATCAGCCACATGTTTTAAAAATCATTTTAAAACCATGTGAAGATTTCGTTTCCAGGTACCTATATTTAAAAAATCTTAATACGTGGTACGACCAAACTGGCTGGAAAGAGTCTTGAGCAATCAGCCACATGTTTTAAAAATAATTTTAAAACCATGTGAAGATTTCATTTCCCGGTACCTAAAATAACTTATGACTTATGAATGACGATGGTACGACCAATCTGGCTGGAAATAATCTTGAGCAATCTACCACATAACATAAAAATTATTTTAATATGTTTTAAGTATAGCTCAATGGTTTTAAGTACCTTTAAACATATAAAATAATTTATTGTATCTGGTTAATCTGTAATCTGCATTGTGAAGGTTTCATTTCTGAATGACTATTGATTTTTGTTCAACAGCACATACCTCATCAGATACGCACCTTAAAGTAAAAGACATTTCTTATTATAATATTTTGGTGTTACCTAATGCGTAATGTGAAGTCAAGTGAACGTCCTGATTCTAATCAGTGAGTAGCATTTTTAGTAAACTAATTTTTAATTTTTCTCAACGATTATTGTCCAAAACACGAGTGGCGTTGATTTTTCAATCGCGCGATTATTGGACATTCTACTTCGCTTTTTCCAGTGAGCGAACGGAGTGAGCGAACGATTAAGAAAAAGTGAAGTAGAATGCCCAATAATCACCTACTGAGACACACTTGCAAAATCGCATCGCTTATGCACCGCTTTTGATGTCCTCCAAAAAGTTTTCTGACATTGTGTTATAAAAACTAAAGAAACTAAAAAAAAACTGTTTTTACGAGTGCAGTTTTACCAAAGACTAAATAAATGGCTGTGTTGTAAACCTTTTATCGGCCACATAAAGGCGGTTCGTCGGATTGAGTTCTTTTATAGCGCTATAGCGGATCAAATGCTCTGGAAATGATACACTCTGTGATGCTTCGGTTATTTATTACTGTTTTTACGCAAATAGACAGTTTTGTATTGGCAGTGTCAGTGAGATAAATGCCTAAATAACCTGTCGTGCATTAGTACATTTGGGCATGACGATGCAGTATCTGTATCGTTTCTTGAGTAGCATTATAAAATAGCAATGCTTTTGTCGACCTCCATAGCCGAGTGGCTTTAAGTGTGGCTTTAGGTGTCGCTAACTCTGAGGTCCCGGGTTCGATTCCCGGTCGCGTCAATGTCGAAAACGAACTTTTCGATATTGTGTCGGGTCTGGGTGGTTGTGGTACCGTCGTTGTTTCTCATTTCCATGAAACCAGTGATTTAGCTACTTACCTTGGGATCAGAACAAGGTATGTGATATTGTCTAATACTTTTTTAGAGAGATCGGGAGTGGAACAACCCGTGGGCGCCTCTAAAGGCTAGGACCTCGGTTCGGGTTGGGTCGTGTGGGGATAACAATACTTACTACTACTTTTACTATTAAATAGGTAATCGATTACAATATTATTTATTAATAATTGTATAAAGCAGGAAGGCTTTATAGTATTCTTAATTTTTTTTACATACATAATTTTGACACATATTATACATAAATTGTATTTTTCGAAACTCTTTGTCCATATAAACTTTAGGTTAACAAAAAGGTTAACGCACTTCGCCGGCAAGCCATGACAGTTCGATAGTGATGTGTCATCTCAATAGTGATGTGACATTTTTTATCATTGCCAATTAGTTTTTAATTTTTACTGCAACGCACTCATTGGCCTTTTGGCCATAGTCTTTTCCGAACAGTTTCCATAGACAGACTCGCAAATTTTCTGTAGGTACAGTTTGAAACTGAAACTGCCTGGCTAAAGCCGCATGTGCCGTTAAGGTAATAAATGGTCTAAATATTGGGTCCAACTCAATGTACAGTGCGATTTAATTCAATTGATTGTGGTCGATCGAGTAAACAGCTTTCAGAGCTTTGAGAGTACTTTTATATACGTTACAGTCCTCGTAATGTATGTAGGTAAATAATTTTAATTTGCTACAAAATATTAGTTGGCCGTGTGGCAAATCGCTCGGCAAAATATCCGGAGGATCTAAGTTCAATTCATGGGTCGGGTAGTGTGTTTCAGGTTTGGTTGTAAAACCCGGATTTGTGATCACCACCCACTCCTATTGTGCAAGCGTAATGATTAAGCCTAATACCATGATTTATTTTACTTACGAGTAGGTATTAATATCGATGGACGATGAAATTAACAAAAAATGAGAAAAAAAATATTTAAAATATTTAAAAAAAATTATGTAGACAATGTACATACTGAAAGCTAAATATTAGTCGGTAGGTCCTAGTGGGCGTGTGAAATTTCCATCAAGTCAACCGCTATAACATAATAAAAATGCTATTTTACATATTTACGCAGGTTAACGTGCGCCCAACGATTTTAATTTTTTTGTCTGATCAATGCCCTAAGTTGATGAGGAGAGTGGTGTGATGACTGGTACCTAGAATCTACCGACTTATTTTTTGGCTTTTAATACATTGTCTACATATATTTTTTTTAAATCTTTATTTTCAATAAAACGATTTAACTTAAAAAAAAATTAGTTTTTTAATTTTTTTAATAGTGTAATCTATTCTACTAGTCAAGACCGATTATTTGATACCCATATTAAAAGGGTTGTGAAAAGAAAAAAAAATAACCTGCCATTTTGTTGGCGGCCATATTGGATATTCATTTTATTTTCATAAAGAACTATTCTAATAATCAAGCCCTTTTATTGGATACCCATATTGAGGTAATAGTGATAAAATATATGTAACCCGCCATTATGTAGCGGCAGCCATCTTGGATTTACAATGAAACCGAATATTTTGAATTATATTATCATCAGACTCAAGGTGTGTACCAAATTTCAGATCAATCCGTCAACAGGAAGGGGGTCAAATTTCAATCACCTACTAGATTTGACCCAAACAAATAAACAAATAAATAAACAGGGCAAGCTAAATAAAACCGTTTAAAAATAAGTTAAGTTGTCACAAAAACCAGTTGACAGTCGCAATGAATCTGTCAGAAACACACACTCAATTTTTTTTTCTTTTTGTTGATGGCTTCGTGCGATTAGCATATTTAGCCAGTGTCAAAGTAATTTTTCTAACAAGTAATACATAAATAAACAATATTTCTTTTCTGTAGGATGATGATGAATGATAAAAGAAATGAGAAGTGAGAAATGATATACCCCCCAACCCCTCGAGTATCTCAGTAAAGATGTGGGGCTTTACTCAGTCCTCGGGCGGACTTCTTGAGACAATTTGAAAAGCGACGTTGCACTGTTTTGTTTCATTTGCCAACACTCATGCACACTCACGAACACTTAACGGTCAATAATCCACCATTATTTCACATTAATATTCGATATAACACAAATTTTAGAAAATAAAACAAAACCGCAGACATGACTCTTTACTTTCCTGCCAAGAAGCCCCACACACAAATTCAAACGCAATAAATTTGTCAGAGACACACTAAAAGAAAGTATGGTGCCATCATTGCAAAAGGTAAAAAAAGTTCTAATTACAAAAAAAGGTTTTCCAAGTATATTGTATGTAATCAAAAGCCACAATAAGCACAGTAGTAACTGTAACACTTAACACAGTAAATATTTGTTGCTCCATATATATTCAGTATAATTTACCACAGAATTACCACTAAAGAGGGTTGTAGCGGAAATTCAACGCGTACAAATACGGGAACGGAGCCGTCGGTAATGCGATAAAATTAAATTGTCTCTATAACGCGGCTAAAATATGTCATTGTACCAAAAATTGGCGCTTCGCCCTCAACGCAAAGCCAAAGCAATTCCGAGCGTAATTCCTTTACAATTACAATATTTTCGTTGTTGCCACTTGTAATGGGGACTTCGCTAATTTACGATTGGTGAAATTTTATGATGCCGATGCCGGTAGAGAGAAAGGGGTGCGCCATTTTTTTAAATTATTATTTTTTCTCTCCACAATCATCAACCTGTCCAATATTGCCACCAATATTGTCTGTGGGAGACTGGAGTCTTAACTAGGCAATGTAATCTACCGGTATTTTAAAGTATCAGGCCTCCAACCCTTAACGTTAACTATAAATACTATACATAAGTCTTTAATCGCCGTGGTGGTCACCGGTGACCGACAAACAATAAATTTTCTATTGTGTCTGGTTCTGAGACAGTCAACATGTTAAAAACAAAGCTTCTTTTTCTAATAAGTATTGAAGAGAACAAGATATTATTAAATAACAATGTGTTTGCGTGCGTGTGTGTAAATGTGTTTATTTTGTGTAAGCGTGTGTGTGATGGGCACTTATTTATATTTTTAGTTTATTTTTAATTTAGTTTTATATTTATTTGACAATCAATTAATAAGTATCTACCACCAAGCCGCACTGGGCCCGCCTGGTTGTTTATGGCCCAATCTCCCTATCCTCGGAAGGCTCGTGCCCCAGCAGTGGGGACATGAAATGAGCTGATGATGATGAAACATATGTTTTATTCAAGAGCCATTGTGTTACAAATTTTTTGCATTCAAATTTAGATTTTGCATACACATTAAAGTTTTTATTTTCCTTTTTTACAGTTTTGTAGCTTATATATAAAATAATCTCTTGGCAAGAGAGGTACGGGATCTTTCGACTGTACAAACCTTTAAAAATGTCTACTGGATTTCGAGTTACTTGGCGTATAATCTATTAAGTTCTGTTTAAGTAGACTCAGAATAACAAAAAGCTGCCTAAAAGCTGCCTATTGACGACTGTCTTCGTTGTTCTTATCAACCGTCTCTGTGGTCTAGTGGTTAAGACCACCGGTTTAGACCCAGAGGTCCCGGGTTCGATTCCCAGCGGGGGGTACATGTTTGTGTACACGGTTTGCTTGGTGATAGGGCTTGTTTGTCCGCCTGGCTAGCTACTACCATTTTATCTAGATATGTCGCCATAACATAAATGTTTGTAGCATTATTGAGTTCCGGCAGCTAGAGAAAAGATAGCCAGTGGCTCACTAGTTGAGGATCCCGGGTGAAGTGCGCTTCCATCATTGGCCTTATCATCACTTAACATCAGGTAAGATCAAGGCACTGTGCTTACCCGTTAATATAAAAAAAAAGTTCTTGTTCTTATTAACTCAAATCTATTACTTCCCACTTTTAGGCATATCCATTGCCATCCCATCCCATGCTAGTTTGGGACTTGAAAATAATGTATCAGCTGCTTTAACTTCCCGTGTATGTCGTAAAAGCCGACTTAGGGACAAGGGTTCCAAGGGTTCAGACGATCGGCTAGCAACCTATCACTGATGTTATCTACTCCAGCTCGAAATCTTACTTTGTTTATTGCTAAATGTGGTGCCCGTAATGGCGAGTAAAATGAAAATTGGTGCTTTGAATGCTCTTTCTACCTACCTCTTTTTGGAAGTTGGACGTGAGAGTGTGTATATGTAGATATATAAGGTCACATTTTATTAACCGCAAATATTTTACGCTGCGTTGCAGCACGAAATGGGCCAGCTCGCCCGGAATAATACCACCCTCTCACAGAATATCGGCGTGAAACAATGGCACTCGTTACTGTTGTGTTTTGTCTGGTTGTGTCTTGTGACCCGCCTGCTCGTTTGCCTCCTTTTAATATAAAAATAAATCTTAAACAACATAATATGTAAATAAACTATTTTTAAGAAAAAACCTTAAATTTTTATACGCTAGTTTTCAAGAAAAACGTCAAAAGACATTTCGTTTAAAAAACACCCCCTTAATGCACTTTCGGTAGTTTTAAGTCAAAGGAGCCGAAACAGAGAGGCCGCAATGCCTACACCGCTTACACGTGACCGTAGTTTCATTCAAAGAAAAGAAAAGAACAGAAAGGTCGCAATGGGTGCTCTTAAAAATATTACAATTTTTGTGTTAGGAAAAGTAAATATAAAAACTAGCCTGCATTTTTTTTTTATGCTAGGGCCCTATTTCTCTGACATAATTAGATGTTTTGTCAAAATATTTGCGATTGATAAAATTTGACCTTATATGTATGTTTAGGCGTAGAGTTTCCTGCATAAGTATTTATTTGCTTCTCCTTGTGTGTTAGGTGTTAATTTATTAGGAGAAGTTATTAAAAGGTTTCTATATTTGATCTCTATTATTTGATCTGGTTAGCAATAAAAATTTGTTATTAAATCATTTGGAAAGATTTTGCAGGCTGCAACTGCAACCCTTTTATCGTAATTATTATTTTATGTTATTTTTTATTGCTATCATCATTTCTATTGATATTAGATAGATGCATACATACTACTAGCTACTGAAGTTGCGCTACGAACGACACTGGTAAGGTCAGCAACGATCTATTGACAACTTCAGTACCTTATCACATTAGCTTTACCCGAAGTTGACCAGAACACGTTAGGTTATTTAGTTACTTTGACAAAGCAGTAACATTTCAGCGACTTGCTGAAAACTAGTGCTGGTTTCATTCGCCTTTCGATGACGTTAACGAAAACAAGAATTTGTAAGTCTTTATAAATTGGCCTTACAAATTTTTGTTTTCGAATTGTAACGAGAACGAAAGGCAAATAAAGCTCTCACTAGGCGTTTAGTCTATATTTAATTCCCATAGTTTCAACCTCCAATAAAAATATCTAATCACTAGCGGCCGCCCGCAGTTTTACCCGCGTGGTTCCCGTTTCCATGGGCATATCGGGATAAAAAGTATCCTATGTGTTAATCCAGGTCATAAACTGTATGCCGAATTTCATCCAAATCCATCCATCCGTTGCAGCGTGAAGAAGCAACAAATATACACACATACACACAAACTTTCGCATTTATAATATTAGTGTGATAGTTCCATGTTCAGCCCTAATTATTGTCCATATTCAACACCTAGGGGTTGCCAATGGATTTCAGTACAATGGCCATGTTTTCTTTGTCCACGTTCAACTTTTGGACTTTGTTTTTTTTGGAGAGAGTTTGCTGATTGCCTCAGTCGGCATTTTCAGCTTCACCGAGCTTTATTGGGGGCGGCGAGAAACTTAAAGGGTTCCTCAAGCCGTGTGAAACGAAGTACCATCTGAGGTTTTCTAGAGGGAACGGCATCACGCACTAGTGCCTGCCCCGTGCCCTACTAGATTCTCCGAGGGGTTCGGATCGGATTGGGGTCCTTGGACTTGGGGATTGAATGTGTACTAAACGGCACTACACCAAAGCTCTAAACAAGCTAGGTAGACATAACAAGGTGCGATTGATCTGGGTCCCAGGCCATATGGGAATCCACGGCAACGAGATGGCGGATGCACTTGCCAGAGAGGGCTCAGAGACCCAGCTTATTGGTCCAGAGCCGTTCGTGGCACTTGCACCAAGTACCATCAACAAGGCCTTAAAAGATTACATCAAAAACAGGCACGGCATCGAATGGAAAGAGCAGCCGAGTATGAAACACTCCAAATCCTTCCTAGGTGAAAACGCCTTAGGACGGAGTAAGTTCATATGCGGAGGCAGTAGAAGGCAGGCCCGATTAACCATCGGTGCCTTGACAGGGCACTATGCCACAAAACAAATGCTCCACAGAATGCATTTATCAACAAATAACTTGTGTAGGGCATGTGGAGAGGAAACGGAGTCAATGCAGCACCTACTGTGTGACTGCGACTCTCTGGCTAGGAAAAAAATGGGACTCCTGGGGTCGGCTTATCCGAGACCGGAGGACTTCAGGCTCTTCGCTCTTAAGGACGTGGCCAAACTTATGGCATCTATCTTTACAGAGGAAGAAGAGTGAAAGGACGGGGTTGCACAAAAGATCCCGATGGGTCGAAGTGCTACTGCAAGAGGGAAACCTCGGCACGCCCCACTAAGATAAGATAAGATAACGGCACTAAAGTATAGACTCTACAAGGATCTAGTTAAATTTAACTAAACATTTACATGAACGCGCAAATATATATGGGACAAAATAATTTACTTATATGATTGTAAAGGACAAATTACTATCATACTCCCTTGTGTCCGTCCGTAGATAACTTTACTCGTGAATATATTAAAAAAAAAATATCAATCTCTGACGCCCGCGGTCTCCCGACCACAATTTATTCCGCTCACAAACGCGAACTGCGCTGATTCAATATTGACATTGGACGGCTGTACCTAGGCTATTCCCCTGTGCTTCGTAGAGACTAACTTCAGAGATAGCCACGGCTTTGCGGGAGATTTTTAGTTTGCAAACATGATTTACCCCTTTCTGAAGAGTTACCACAATGACCTTACATACTTATACGAGTATAAGTCACTAAGCAAAAAGTATTTAATTTAATCCGTACAGGTAAGCACCTGCCTTCATCTTACCTGATGGTGATAGTAAGGTGGAAGATGGAAGGAAGCGCACCTCAACTCTTCCGCATAATAAGTTGAAGAATTGAACTACTAGACAAAAATGTATTTAAAAAAAGTTATTTCAATGGCTCTTACAGCACAAATTTTACTCCATTAATGAGTACATGAATAAAAATTTTTAATAATAGGTTTAAATTACTTCATTGCAATATTAATTGACAAGTTGTAGTAGATTTATAATTTGTATATTCTATTGACATTTCATTATATAATTGTTTAAATTAATTTGCATTTATTTAGGTATATGCTTTTTTTAAATTTTATATTATGTTGAAATTTGCGCGCCTACAAAATTAAGGCAATATTGTGCAAATAAATGTTTGACTTTGACTTTGAAATGAAAGATTAATTTAATTTAATTTATTTTCTTCAACTTATCCTCAAGTGTCCTTTTTGCGTCTGAGGAGACGCAGATTGATATGTAGGACTCTCCCCCGATTTCCCATGCTATGCCCTGTTCCGAAGAGCTGCGAGAGGGCTACTTGTCTTGTTACCAGGGTGGTATGAGGCTGCACTAGGCTACTAGAGTTAAGCAGGCAGCAGTGTCCTACATTACTGTGTTGTGGTTTAATCCTGGTGTAGGATTTTGCCCGTAATCCGACTGGATAGCGACCACCCTAGTGCAAACAATAGTGAGCTAAGGTGGTCTTATCTTTAAATAGATCTCTTTTAGTCAACCTAAGGTAAAATGGGAGCTTTATGCTTAAGTGAAAGCGACAAAAGTGCTAACGTATCAATTTCTTATAATAATAATACAATAGGGACATAATGTTATGCATTACGTATTTATTTAAAACTACTCAGAGTGATCAAAGTCCATGTAAGTATTTAATATCAAGATTGAAGAAAGGTTAAAGATTTTGTTGCTCAAAGTATTTTTTTATCTGAATGTAGGATTCATCATCATCATCATCATCATCTCAGCCAAAAAGACGTCCACTGCTGGACAAAGGCCTCCCTCAAGGATAAATAATTTTGAGGGGAATTTGCCATAATCGCCACGCTTGGCAGGCGGGTTGGCGATCGCAGTAAGGTGGGAATAATCACAGAGAGACGCTGCTGCCCATCCTCTGGAATGGTCCCATAGTCGCCTTCTACGACACCCACGGGAAGAGATGGGGTGGTGCAATTCTGTACCCCCGGCACCACACGGGGATGAATGTAGAATTATAAATAAATAAATAAATAGTAGAGCATTGGACCGATTATCCAAAGGTCGTGGGTTCCATTACCACTCGAGCTTCCTGGGACTAGTTGATTTTTTCTAATAAATTTAAAAACATATATATATATATATATCTTGAAACTATATTATTAACATAGCATTGTAAATCATCATCATCATCATCAGCTCATTTTATGTCCCCACTGCTGGGGCACGAGCCTTCCCTATGGATGGATAGGGAGAACGGGCCATAAACCACCACGCGGGCCCAGTGCGGATTGGTGGTTGTTAACGACTGCTAATGCAGCCGGGACCAACGGCTTTACGTGCCTTCCGAAGCACGGAGGAGCTCGAGATGATAAATTTTTGGTCACCCATCCGATGACCGGCCTTTGCGAAAGTTGCTTAACCGGAGTTCGATAACGCAGTGGTTAACGCGCCCGGTCTGCGAGTGCTGAGGCATTGTAAATGTACAATTAAAAATAATAAAAAAGCATATGTCTAGATTAATAAGTATTACGAGTATTGTAAATTGTAACGGATATCAGGCAATGTTTAAACTAAAAGCACCTTCAGTTCATTGACCGATACATTTAAAAGTAAAAGTGTCATTTTAATTAATGGCAATAAAAGTCAATTTACTTAAAACAATAATTTATCAAGTCCACCAGTTAGTAAAAGCTTCTATCGAGCCGCTTTATTAATTACAAACAGTTAAAACGCAGATAAGAGTACGAATCGATCGCTGAGCGTTATCTGATCGGTGTCGCTCTCAAATGAACGCAATCGCTCAAAGTCAACGGTAATCCTAACTTAATGAGTTCAAAAGCAGCAATTGTTGAGGCTTACGTGGACCTAAACCCTCGTGTCCCCTACCACGAACATGCTAGCAGCTTCTCGTTGGGGGTTACTGTAAACTCGTCACAAATTGAATTCGCATTTTTTATGTAACCATATGTTTTGATTTTATATGAAAATTAAAAAAAAATCATTATGTTAAGTTGTCATTGGTGCTCCGATTTTTAATTTCATTTCAAAAAAGTATCCTCTTGAGCGTCGATCGACCACCAGGTGGCCGATAACAATTAAAATTCTATTGTGTCTGGTATTTGCGCGCTCGAGCTCGTAACCTCTTTTATTTTACACAGTCTTTTTTATATTATTTTGGTGTCTGTGGCAAATTTACATGATTATAGTTTTTGATAATTGTGGTGAGTTTACTTTCAATGTATGGTAGTTACAAAAATGTGAGAGATTCTCTTTGTGACGAGTTTACAATAACCGAGCAATGGAGTAGTACGTTCGGGTTGCGATGTTGCAAGAAAAGATTTTGATATAATATTAACCAACGTATTTGTTTTTAATTAAAATTTATTTTGCATGTCTGAAAAGACTAAAAGTGACATACGAAAATGTGTATGACCATCAAATAAATATGTAACTAACCACTTTTATTGGAAATAAACTAAAAAAAAAGCGACTTTCGCATTACCAGGTCACCGGATGGATGACAAAATAATCAAACTCACACTCAATCCAAGCTCACTCAAGTGACAGAACTACTTTCGAAAGCAAACTCGCACTATCGAGATAAAGTAGTTTTAGACGAAATTAGATTCAATTAATTCCGCTATTCGTACTTCGGATTACAATTAAAAAGTAGCACTTGACTTAATTTTTGTGCTACAATAACCGCACTATCACAAACGAGAAAAGTGTGAGTAAGTTTAAACTTGTAGTAAGGGCACAGGGGTGTCAACGGCTAACTTTCCGAGGGATGTCGCTTTCCAAACACATTCCTATGGGACTTTGTATAGGAATGGTGTGATGTCATGGAATTTCAAATTAATTTCACTCGTGTTAGATGTCGTGTATGTATGATTTATTATACCGCAATATACCCTAGGATTTTACACTAACTACATATAAGCAGTAGTAGCCAACAACATAAAAAAAAACACTTTTAAATAACACAATGTAGGCCGGAAGTTTGTAAAGTCGTCATTTCTTTTTCCTGTTACCCGTTTCCGTTTCTGTTTTCCGGTACCTTAAAATAATCTCAAGACAACATCAAGTTGAGGCTTAAAGGGAAACCCTTAAGTTTATGTTGTTTGCTAAATAAGACCATAAAGCAGCCGGGCCAATGGCGAATACCTTACCTCTGTGACAGTTAAAAGCACATTCCGTCTTGGGTAAGAGTTAATTTGCCCTATCTCACCTATCTAAACTTAAGGTGAACCTTAGGAATATCAGATATAGCATACTGCATACTGAATATAGTTACTGAGTCATAGGCCATTGGATTATCACAGTAAAATGAGCTTTGTTGTGCCCAGAAGTTAAGAACATAATAAATAAATAAAATAAACAAATGTGTTCCACACTCACACCAATTATCTAGCCCCAAGAAAAGCTTCCTTAAGAAACTCGATATAAACATACTTAATATACTTAAATACATACTTATTAGACATAGAAAACACCCAGACCCGAAACAATTTAGAAAAACAGGTACTTCTAAATTGATCCGACCGGGGATCGAACCAGGGACCTCAGAGATGGCGACACCATGAAAACCGGTGTGCAAGACACTCGACCAAGGAAGTCATCAAATAATACAATAAAATATAAACAAATATTATGTTACAATGTAAAACTTTCTCTTAAAAATATATACTATTTCACTATTTATTACGAGTACATAAACTGGCAATGAATAACTTCAAAGATGAAGGCCTTTGCCCAGCTATGGGATTGTAGAAACATAGGCTAATAAGATACTATTTTTTTTATTAAATAATAATTGTTTACTACTGTGGGTTAATGTATAATTAAATATGCTTATCACCTGTTTTATAATAAATAATAGAAAATATAAAATTGAATATTAACTGTCATGTCTTGTGTTTATACAAATATACCATTATTAAATAAATAATTCACACAGAACGATTTCAAACAAAAATCCGCTAACACCTGGTTTTTTTATATAAAAAAAACTTCGCTTGTTTGTTTCATGCTACGGAAATCACGTTAAGCCTTTCCTCTCAACTGAACAAAATTGACGTTTTGTATGAAGATTTTTTATAAAATTATATTTTTCATACTAACGTTTTGTTTTAATTTTCTTAGCATCTATTTGTTGTTAACACTATAAAAAATGTAGAGTAGTGTGTTTGTTACACTAGCTAAATATAGCAGACATTAAAAAGAAAAAAAATCAAGTCCCTTCAAAGCTAAAATGTCAATTCCGCGAAGAAAAAAATAAGTCAATTTTCAAAAACAAAATTGGGCGATAAAGACACAAACTAATAATCATTGTTATTATTGAAGTCTAAGTAACATAGTCCTAATTAAAGGTGTATAATAATATTAACAACCGGTATTGACTTTTAGTAGTAATACACCTATAAATAAGTGAGAAAAAAACTTCAATTTCATAGATAAGGACCCAATAATAGCGCTAATTTTTCATGTCCCAATATTTTTTAAAGTCCAGCAGTGGATCATTTACTTAAAAGCTGTAAAAATCTTTCAAAGCGATGTCGCCACTAAAATTTTGTACAAGACAGAATTGCCAACACAACACATCACCAACAGAAATCATGAAACAAAATGTGACAAATTTGTAGAGGAGTAATGTGGGTACCCGCGGGACCGGTTTTCCGATAAAAACCTCCTTTGTCCTCCCTCCTATGATTAATGCACTCTCGGCGTGTCGCAGACGCAAAGAGATTTGCCACGCTCCGAGTCGCGCGTCCCGACCAACACACGCGTCTAAAAAATTACTGTACAACGGAAAATTTGGAATATATTATGATGGTTGTTGGTATTGTGATTAATTGTTGTCTTGTTTCAGGGAAGCCTCTGGTTTTTCGGCAATTGATGACTCCTTCAATCCTTGTCGAGGTGATTTAATCAGCTTTTTAAAGCTTGCCTTTTGAAAATGCTGTAGTTTTGAAAATTTTACAGGGAAACCGAGATGACAACCGGTAGCTTTGCTGACAGATCTGTTGACCGGATTGACGACGTTGTTGGTTTGAGTATCAGTTTAGGTAAGGATTTTTTCAAGTATATGTATCTCAGTTCTTGTACTTCGGAGTGCACGATAAGTTATTTAAGATAAGTCAAATGGCAATTTAGTTTCTACTAGCTGCCGATTTTTGTTTTTTTTTTTATAGAAAGCTCGGCATATTACTCCATCCCATCTAATTATAAGTGGAAATGGAGTCCAAACGCGAAGATAACTGGTGCAGCGTGAAAACAAACGTAGCATCAGTTAACCTCACTCTGCCGGCCCACAAGGTGCTTCTTCACGCCTCCTTTGAAGGATATCATAAGAAGGAGGGAAAACGTGTGCTGGTAGACTATTCCATCTTTTGGAGGTGCGACAAAGAAACGAGTCACCAAATATCATTGTGCGCGATGGAATATTTGAGACAGTGAAGCGGTTACTCCGAAGAGAAGTACGTGTACTCCTATGAAGGAAGGGAGAAGGTGGGATAAGTTCAAAGAGCACTTGGCATGGTATAAGCGGTAAAACATGCTGAGTGACGCAGCATCTCTACGCAATTGCAGAGATTCGAGAGTATTTGCTACTTCTGGATTGCCGTACAGCGCGACGCTGCAATCTGTCTAAGGCATCGAGAAGGTACTTTGCGGAACCGTCCCATATGTGCGAGCAATACTTCACGCAAGACCGTACCTGTGTCTTGTACAAAAGGCACAACTGGTCAGGCGTAAAGAATCACCGCACTCTGTTCAGAACACCAAGTTTTCATGACTTTCGGCCAAATCGTCATATCATCAGCATCAAAGATAAAGACCAAGCGTTCGCTCAAAAGAAAATAAGAAGTAAATATAAATTGAAAGCGATTGCAATTTTGATCGAAATACCAAGATTAATCCCACACTTTACGTTGATATGAAATCATCAAAATATTGTAACATAAAAGCAGAGTTGGCTTCCAAAGTCCCGTGTAAAGATAATGTTTGTGTTACGGATTTGTTCCAGAAACGTCATCTGCCATGACTCAATGGAAAGCTCGGTTCATCCATCACGGAGCCGATTTTCATTAAGCCCGCCTCACGAAGATTTGATGGTCCGGGATTAATTATTATTTCTGGAACTGAGAATAACCTCCATCGGCATTAAAATTAGCTGGGCTGTTTACGTATATAGCTAATACCATTTATAGACTGCTTTATCTTTTTACATCAATCACAATTAGTTCTGGTTTTCATAGTCGACGCGAAATGTTGTCCGCTATTCAGAATTCGTACGTTCGTTCGTTCGTTAGTATGAAGCTTAATTTGTATTCTCGTCTCGGGAAAACTTCTGATGCAATAATGGATTAAACCTTTAACTATTTTTAAATGTTGGTGTTATTTTACAAATGTTACTCATATTAAGCAGCATTATTAAGCATTGCTGTGTTTCCTTTAAAATCCCTCAAACTGTTTGACTAGTTTCTTCTTATTAAGTAACGCCTCAACAGTAGCCTGATTTTATTAGGACTATGAGAAAATTGTCTAAATCAGTCCGCCGAAACACAATCGTATTTCCGTGGCCTTACTCAAAGTTTTTGATGATGAAAGATTTCACCGCAGCTTTAGCAACGCGCGAATGATCAAAACAACTGGAAAGGCGTCGTACGAAAATGTTGTTAACAAAAATAAATATCAAAAACAACAACCTCACACGCCCAGGTGTGCACTTATCAAAAGCATGCGCACATTAACGTCGTTATAAACGACAATATAAGTCACTATAAAACAAAGTTGGTTTTGGGATGGATTTGGGAACATTGTTTATCTTAACTCCCAAAGGGACGGCCGGGAGGAGAAGGGAATCTCCGAACAAAGCCTCCCAGATTTAACAAGCTTCGCCGACAGGGGAATGTGGACGTTCACTCAATTTTTTTTCATAGCAATTGTAAGTTAACATAGCAGAAAATGTGGGCGTTTATCCCAGATCGAACTACGTCTAAATAATAGTTTTGAGTCGATTGTTCGTAAACATTCTGATTAATGATCTGTTGTCCGGGCCAGGTGCCACCATTAGGCTATCGTGGTAGTATACTACTCGTACTTGCGCAAATTTAGTCAACTCTATTCACTTAATTGCGAGCCAAAGTGATTCTCCTTCAATGTCAACAATTACATCATATACATCCATTTTTACTTTTTGTACTAAAATCAATGATCAATTAAAAATTAATATCATCAGTTTACAAATGAACAATAGATAAATTTGAGATTTTGATGCAATGTTTACACACTTTTGGGAGAAGGACGTTGTATGTATGTGTGTATGTAGGTATGTATGTATGTATGTATGTATGTATGTATGTATGTATGTATGTATGTATGTATGTATGTATGTATGTATGTATGTATGTATGTATGTATGTATGTATGTATGTATGTATGTATGTATGTATGTATGTATGTATGTATGTATGTATGTATGTATGTATGTATGTATGTATGTATGTATGTATGTATGTATGTATGTATGTATGTATGTATGTATGTATGTATGTATGTATGTATGTATGTATGTATGTATGTATGTATGTACATATGTATGTATGTATGTATGTATATATGTATGTATGTATGTATGTATGTATGTATGTATGTATGTATGTATGTATGTATGTATGTATGTACATATGTATGTATGTATGTATGTATATATGTATGTATATATGTATGTATTTATTTGTGTATGTTTTATGTATGTGTGTACATATTATATTATTAGTTGGGCCTAGAAGATCCTTGTCTCTTAGCCTTGTCTTACAGAGTCGGCCATGCAAACAAGCATACGGCGAGACTGATGGATACAGCAGCTCATGGCCGCTTACAAAACTATTAGACAACATGCGCGCGTTGTAAATTTTTTGTGATAATAACCCCCATATTCATAAAAACTATTTAAGCATAATTTAGTTAATCATTGTTTTGTCTCTTTTTCTCAAATTCAAAATTACGTTTGTGTGTCGTTGACAAAACAATATTGAACTAAATAATGCTTAAATAGTTTTTATGAATAAGGGGGTTAATAAATAAATTGTTTGATTTTCAGCTTTTTTTCAACGACCCAACAATAAACTAAAGACGAGTAACATAGAATCACACCCAAGAGGGCCACACTAAGGGCTCTTTTTAATTTAACTGTCGCAATCAAATTCCCATCTCTTTCCTTATTCTTAATTTATTTGGATTAAAGTTCCTCGAAATTTTTGCGTTGGAAAGCCATCCTGTGTCGGCGAAAGATCTGTTTGTAAAACTGATGATACGTTATCTAGATTGTTTTGGTAGATAGATGCTTGTAACACAAAACTGGAGATAGTAAGTTCTCGGTACAAGGTCTCTACTCTGTAGGACTTACAAAGCTAAGCCAGCTTGTGAAGTTCAAAAAATACTTAGTGTATTAAAAAACTAACTAACTAGAATGGCGCAGCGACCCAAAGTGAGTCTTGGCCTCCGGTAATAAGAGTCGCCATCTGGATCTGTCCTGCGCCACCTGGTGCCAGTTGTCCGCGTTGAGCTCGTGCAAGTCCTTACAGACCTCGTCCTCCCAGCGGTACCTAGGCCGTCCAACCGGTCGTCGGCCACTATGACGTCCCGTGTACGATCGTTTTACAGCACGATCCTCTCCCATCCTCTCGAGGTGGCCGAGCCAGCGAAGTCTGTGGGCCTTTATCTCCCCGATGATATTTGCTTCGTACACCAGGTCTTCCAGCTCTAAATTTTTCCTCCTCCTCCATATTCCGTCCTATGTACGTACTGCGTACTGACCCCAGAATCTTCCTCCAGATCATTCTTTCCGCAACCAAGACTTTGGTCTCTTCTTTAAGAGTTAGTGTCCAGGCCTCGCAGCCGTACTTTGTGTATTAGTTATTTTTATTATTTTACTAAATGTGCTTTGAGAGTTCACTGATCCTTATTCGTGATAACTGACCTTTCGTGCCAGTTGTAAGTACATACGCCTGCACACCACATCAAACTGTCAAATTTTCACAATAAACTTTAAACTATGTTGGACTTCTTGGCGGGAAAATGAAGAGTCATGTCTGCGGTATTGTTTTATTTTCTAAAATTTGTGTTATGTCGGATATTAATGTGAAATAATGGTGGACTATTAACCGTTAAGTGTTCGTGAGTGTGCATGAGTGTTGGCAAATGAAACAAAACAGTGCAACATTACTTTTCAATTCTCTCAAGAAGTCTTAGTAAAGGAAAGAGGACTTTGTAAAGCCCCATATCTTTACGGAGATATTCGAGGGGTTGGGGGGTATATAATTTTTCACTTCTCATTTCTATTATCATTTATTATCATCATACATGAAAGAAATATTCTTTATTTAAGTACTGTGAGACTTTTTCATTGGCTAAATGCTTGTGCAAAGCCATTAAAAAAAAACTGTCGTTATGTGAAGAAATTTGTTAATTTTGGGTAGTCTGGTAGGATAGTCTGTGTAGGCGTCTGTACTTAGTTTGGTCGTTAGGTTCTTGTAAATCATAGTTTAGTTTAGTAGATATAAACGAGTGATTAAATAACGAAAGTTGCCCAGATCTGGGTTTTCTTTTCTCTTCTGGATGTTTTCAAAAAGTAAGATCTTAGAAGCGCACCGTAGAAGATTCAAGATAAATACATAAATAAAATAATCACAAACAAAGAAAGATGCAGCATTCAAAAAAATGTATATATGGCAGCATACTTCCGACGTTTATTACATTCAAGAAAATAATTAAAAAACATATTAAATAAATGTTTTTTTTTAAAATATTAACCATTAAATTTCTCGAAAAAAAGTAAAAGTAAAAGAAGGTTGTGTATAACCTTCAAAAAGATCTTTAAAACTAATCCTTTGCAATGTTGCAGTAGATGGTTAAAATAAATCACCTAATGACATAAATTCGTCACGTTTATAGAATTTGCATCCACGCCATCATCGCCTATTGACGTAGCGGCTATAAATTGCAAAAAATTGCACCTACCATGTCATTTCTGCATTGTTGACTGGTAGAAAATGCCTCAGGCTAATGCCGGACTTAATAGTCCGCCATGTAATATAATACAATTCAAAAGTTTAAAATAAATAAATAAATGAGTTTCAAAAGCAATCGTCGTCAGGCGTTGTGACGCATCCTGTTGTTTTTCTATGCCAGTTTAACGATTTAGGGCACAACCCTAAAACGTGTTAATATGACTTGTTCCGATTGAGGAACTGCTACAATTGACATAATTAGTCTTGTTATAAACGTGCTGGCATCTGGTATTCCCTCATCGATGGACATATTTATCATATCAGGTCATTATCCATCCTCATCAGCTCATTTTTATGTCCCCACTGCTGGGGCACCAGCCTTCCCTATGGATGGATAGGGAGAACGGGCCATAAACCACCACGCGGGCCCAGTGCGGATTGGTGGTTGTTAACGACTGCTAATGCAGCCGAGACCAACGGCTTTACGTGCCTTCCGAAGCACGGAGGAGCTCGAGATGATAAACTTTTGGTCACCCTCCGATGACCGGCCTTTGCGAAAGTTGCTTAACCTCAGCACTCGCGGACCGGGCGCGTTAACCACTGCGCCATCGAGCTCCTCAATTTTATCGTTCATATTCTATATATTATTATTTATTCATTCATATCATTATCCATCACGCTGACTCAATGTGCATAAGTCGGTTTTAGATACTGCGACCGCGATCAACGTCTTGACACGCTATCCAAAGCACGGAGGAGTTCAGGAATTTGTTAATCCATCATTATTTGTGTCACTATATTACGAAAGTCGCTTCACTTGCAAGTTTACAATCATAATGCGATAGGCGCTGTGCAAACGAGTTCCTTGGAGTCATACTTACCTACACTGAATAATTTGACAAAGTTTTAAGGTTTTCAAAATTTACTAAAATAAGTTTTGGAACAGCTAAGAAATACCTTTTAATCGTATTTATTATTCATAGAAATTGTTAAAGCTTAATACTCGCTACAGATTTCTTTAAACACATTTCATTGAGTAAGCCATTCAATATCTAAATCTAATTTCTTTATTACGAAGACGTATCCAAAAAAAATGTTTGCATAATAATAATAAGCAAATTTCTTGAGCCCTCGGACAGAACGCCGCTCCAATATAAATCCGAAAGGATCTACAAATAAAAGAGAAAGGTCTTGTCTATCGTGCCAATTCTGAAGTATTTCGGGTTAACGATACTCAAACCAATTGGAGACCTAGGCCAGCAGTTTGTATGGAAAACAGTAAAAAAGAATAAACTTGAAAACCTTAAATTTCTTCTTCAAACTTCATATAGTAGGATTTTTTCATTTATTTTTAGATCTAAAATAACATTATTGATACCAAATTTTTCTAGTATGTGCTGCCCCCCAATTCTGCTATTTATTTTGATCTGAAACGAATCTGGAACGCTATTGTTTCAACGTTTATTATTCTGTTAACTAAGAAACTATAGAGTTAATTTCGTAGTTAGCAGAATACGATTACGCTATAGTTTCAACATTTTCGTGTTCTGCTAACTACTAAACTAAAGAGTTGATTTCGTAGTTAGCAGAATAGCGAAAACGTTGAAACTATAGCGTTTCAGATCCGTTTCAAATAAATAGCAGAATTGGGGGGCTGGTTAGTATGTGTTGGTATGTGCATTAATGTCGACTTTAGAAACTACATCAATAATTCATGGGTCGAAGCATGTTAATTATTAGTCCATACAAATACTTTAGCAAAATCCCGAAAAAAAATATGTTTTTTTTAAAATGTGAAACTAAGGAAAAACTATTAATGTGCATAGATGATTGCATATATAGTAATACTAGCTGTGCCCTGCGGTTTCACCCGCGTTAATTAGCGACTGTTCCACTCCTATTAGTCATAGCGTGATGTAATATAGCTTATAGCCTTCCTCAATAAATGGACTATTCAACACAAAAAGAATTTTTCAATTCGAACCAGTAGTTCCTGAGATTAGCGCGTTCAAACAAACAAACAAACAAACAAACAAACAAACAAACTCTTCAGCTTTATATATTAGTATAGATTATAAAGAGGAAACCTTTGTATTTTTGTATGTATGGTGTTTGCAACGAATAAACTCAAAAACGACTGGACCGATTTTAAAAAAATCTTTCACCATTAGAATGCTACATTAGCGTTGAGTAACATAGGATATATTTAAAAAATTAAAAAATCCACCCGTGCGAAGCGGGGACATAATAAAAATACGTGTATTGACATTCCTCCGATTCTCCACTTCCGAAAGGCGACTAAGTTTTAAGTTCCTTTAAAAATGTAACACCTTTTATACACTTCATCATCATCATCATCATCATCAACCTACACACGTCCACTGCTGGACATAGGCCTCTCCAAGTGCACCCCACTAAGTACGATCCGCGGCTACTCTCATCCAGCTCTTGCCAGCCATTTTTATATACACTTAGTTAGCAATAAAGATTTTGATTTGATTAGGTATTCAAAGCAAATTTTATAGTCTTAAGCGTAGGTAAGTACTATTAAATGTTTTATTTTTAAATGGCGACTAATAGAGTAGCTATCCTTCTAGCAACTTAACTGAAAAGGTAACTTTTTTACCGTTATTTTTACTAGTACCATGTTGCCTGTTCGTTAGACCATTTTATAACTAACTATAAGAAAAGAAGAAATCAAGTAAATTAATTTACATTTTGTCGTCATTACGGCTTATTTCCATTCAGCTGTTCGTAGTCGCCAGCGCCAGTTAGATTTGCAATTTGTACAGTCACGAGCATTAAGAATCCTTACTTCCGCTGTCATAAGGTCGAATATACGTAGCGCCTGCGACGATTGAGACCGCTTAGAAATAAACAGAATCTTAAAATAAGTACCTATCTATTAAAAAAAAATGCAGCTACTAAATTACGAATATTGATGTTATCAACGTATTAAGAGGTTTCCAACCATACAAATTAAGTAATTTCGTTGTAATTTCAACTATAGTGATTTTTTAGATGTGTTTTCGAACATAATTATGATCGAGTTAAAATTGTACAATCGTGTAGGTATATGAGCTAGCAGATTCAAGATAAAGACATGAATTTACCTATATTTTATATATATATTCTATATAACATTTCAGATTCGTTAGTCTTATTATATAGTCTTAAACTATTCGAAGAACATTGGTGCATTTTTAGGGTTCCGTAGCCAAATGGCAAAAAACGGAACCCTTATGGATTCGTCATGTCTGTCTGTCTGTCTGTCCGTATGTCACAGCCACTTTTTTCCGAAACTATAAGAACTATACTGTTGAAACTTGGTAAGTAGATGTATTCTGTGAACCGCTTTTTTTTTAAACTGAATAGTTTACTCGAGAGACACTTCCAAAGTGGTAAAATGTGTGCCCCCCCACCCTTGTAACTTCTAAAATAAGAGATTGATAAAACTAGAAAAATGATATGATGTACAACTTTCACTTAAAATTGGTTTGAACGAGATCTAATAAGTAGTTTTTTTTAATACGTCATAAAGTACGGAACCCTTCGTGCGCGAGTCCGACTCGCACTCACTTGGCCGGTTTTTCAGTGAGTCGCCTTAACATGTAAACACTTTTTAATCTTATTCCAATGTAATAAGAGTTACATTGTTTAAATGTTAATGCTCGTGTACATGTTCTGGGTATCGAACCTTTGGGTAGAAGGCAGGGTCACTAACACGACGCCAGACGGTCGTCTAGCTTCATGATCGAATCGTAATGTGAGACTTAACATAAACATGCTACATGGTAGGTAATACATACATCGCTATCGAATACTTTTAAAAATATTGGACATTCAAATACAACAGAAAAACAGAATCAATAATACCGTTAATAATTACTGTAATGCTAATAATAATGAACACGATATAATAAGCCCGATATTATTAATCTATATACATATAATGACTTGAAAATACATGAAAATTGGTATTTGGCTTTTTGAAAGGAAATAAAGAATGACGTGTTTCAGGAATTTTGTTTATTTTCTTTTGAAGGTTTGTTTTGGGTCAGTTGTTATTTTTAAAGTATTATCTAAAAAATTTATAATTTAATTGATATATAAAAAATATTTTTCGATAAAAATAAAGAATGACGTGTTTTTGCATTTTCGAAAAATCTTCCCTGGAGGGGTGAAATAAAGGTGGAAAGTTTGTATGGAAATCTATCATTCCTTAAATTTCGGTATTAGGCCTGGATAGAAATTATGAAGTGTTTCAGGATTTTTGGAAAATGATCCCTTAATTAGGGGATGACAAAACGGACCAAAATTACTTTCAGAGTGATCTTTATTATGTTATTTTGTGTTAGACACTTTTTACTAATTCTAGCTTGCATAGATGGGCTTTAAATTAAAATCTTAATGTTGAAATGTTGTGACATGTTTAGTTGTCTAACTCTTATTACTAATTCCTTTATGATATTTACCTTTAATAAGTTTGGGTTTTATGACGAATAAACACAAGTCGCGAAGCCCACGTGAGCAAAGCCGCGAACAAAAGTTAGTAGATGATAAAGATAAATATATAGGACATATAGTTAAACACAATATATGACATATGCATACACAGTGAATTTATAACGAGACATTGCTGATATTAGACCGCTCCTAGATAACGCTGTATATGTTGACTCGTTTTATAATTCGCTATTAAGAATTTAACTTTAAACTAAATACGAAAAGTATATACCTACCATAAGAACAAACAATAACACATATACTCCCATTTGATCAATTATAATTTAATTGAGAAATAATGGGAAAACAATATTTGGAATAAATTACAATTCGAAATAACATTATTTGATATTTACAATCTACCAGTACCACCAGGGCTGTGACTTGTTTTTGATGTGACGTCACAATATAAATATTTAATTAAAAATTGCAAAACAATCAACGTTAATAATTATGTCTTAGTAACTCTCTCTGCGTACAAGATCTAGATCGGATACACTTTGGATCTTTTTAATTATACCACACCTTTTTTTTTGAGAGAGTTTGCTGATTGCCTCAGACGGCATTTTCAGCTTCACCTGGCTTTTTTTGGAGGCGGCGAGGAACGTAAAGGGTCCTTCAAGCCGTGTGAAACGAATCACCTTCGGAGGTTTTCTAGGGGGAACGGCATCGCGCACTAGTGCGCGTCCCCGTCCCCTACTAGATTCTCCGAAGGGTTCGGATCGGATCGGGGGGCGGAACCACCCGAGGGCGCCTCTAAAGGCTCGGACCTCGGCTCGGGTAGACCGGGCCGTGAAGGAGCAGAGAAGCGCCCAGGTACATGTCTGTACCTGGTATAGGGCGCGTGTGAACCGGTTCTTCGTACCCTTGTTCTACGAGTACGGTGTCTTGGACCTAAGCTAGTGTGCATGTTTAGTGTATTCTGTAAATGTGTAGTGACATTTAGAGGATCGGGCGGGGCCACACCTTTCTGTTACACGTTGTATATTTACAACATACTAGAAAAAATCCTCAGACTGGTTGACTCAACCTCTAACCGGTCCAATGCTCTGGGTGCCAAGTGCGAGTTTCATTCGCCATTCGATCACGTTAACGAAAACAAGAATTTGTATGGAACATTTTAACTCATCTCGTATGTCGCTAGGAGGCGCTGCTTCAATACCATACTAATCTTCGTTTTCGTAAACGTAATCTAATGAATACGGATAGTAAACAAAATTCACACTAGGCACCCTGACCGTTGAGCTACCGAGACCGAAAGGTCATCCAAAGGTCGTAGGTTCGATTTCCGCTCGTGCTTTCTGAGACTAGTTGATTTTTCCAGTTATTTTTTTCTTGTAACAAAACTAAATAGTATTTACTAATTTATTTATTTTTATTTAATTACTTTATTTTTAAGGAAGGCTTACAGCTATTTATACAAAAAATATTGAACTATGTAAAATCTTAAAGCTCATTACAAACGGGGGTCTGTAATTTTGTGTTTACCAAATGTTAGGTTAACACAAAATTACAAAAAAAAAGAACGACAAAAACAAGTAAATATAAATATACAACAAAGAACACTACCATGTCAGTGTCAAATACTGCTGTTCAGTAATACGTAATAAATATAGATATTTTAAAAATGTTAATTGCTGCCTAAGAAAATAAATTTTGACATACAGTTCTTTTTTTTTTATATTTACGGGTAAGCACAGTGCCTTGATCTCACATGATGTAAAGTGATGATAAAGCCAATGATGGAAGCGCACTTCACCCGGGACCCTCAACTAGTGAGATACTGGCTATCTTATCTCTAGCTGCCGGAACACAACAATGCTACAAACATTGATGTAATGGCGACATATTTAGATAAGATGGTGGTAGCTAGCCAAGCGGACAAATAAGTTCGCCTAGTAGTCGCTGTGCTTAACAGATCCAAGTCGTGTTCAGTGCTATACCTGTTGTAAGTAACACAACCGCGCACTAAGAAAGTGTTTTCTCGGTAATTTGTACGAACAAAAGGTACCATGTGAAGCAATGGGCGCTGACGCAGCAGTATATTTGTGCGAAGACCAATTTTTGGCAGTAATTCCAAACAGTCGATATTGCCGCTAACGAGTTTAGATGTAAAACAAGCGTCATTCACTTCTCGTCGAATGTGAAGAGGTAAAACCGGCCAAGTGCGAGTCGGCCTCGCGCACAAAGGGTTCCGTGCTTTATGACGTATTAAAAAAAAACTACTTACTAGATCTCGTTCAAACCAATTTTCGGTGGAAGTTTGCATGGTAATGTACATCATATATTTTTTTTAGTTTTATCACTCTCTTATTTTAGAAGTTACACACATTTTACCACTTTGGAAGTGTCTCTCGCGTAAACTATTCAGTTTAGAAAAAAAATAAATTAGAAACCTCAATATCATTTTTGAAGAACTATCCATAGATACCCCACATGTATGGGTTTGATGAAAAAAAAAATGTTGAGTTTCAGTTCTAAGTATGGGGAACCCCCAAAATTTATTGTTTTCTATTTTTGTGTGAAAATCTTAATGCGGTTCACAGAATACATCTACTTACCAAGTTTCAACAGTATAGTTCTTATAGTTTCGGAAAAAAGTGGCTGTGACATACGGACGGACAGACAGACAGACATGACGAATCCATAAGGGTTCCGTTTTTTGCCATTTGGCTACGGAACCCTAAAAAGTGATATCGTTTGCAACGGTGCTCGTAATTAGAAGTCTGTTGTCTAGCCTTGAAGTCAAGGTATCGTAGAAATCTTTTTTGTATTATCTCTAAACGATTAATATAAACGTTATACTGCGGATTCCACACTTATGATGCGTACTCAAGATGGCTACGCACGAACGCACAATAAAGAACTTTAATTGATTTCAAAGATTTGAATTCTTTGGACATACACATAATGCATACGATATTAAGTTTTAAAGTTATATAGTTACATGACTCTAGAAAATCCAAGTTGCGAGAGTTTTTAAAATCTTTCGCTAGTATTTCACTAGAAAATATCGAATTCCAGCACAATACGACGTTTGTTGTGGCCGTAAATTCATATTTTCCAACATCGAATACCATTTTCTCTGTCCATACAGAGTTACAGAGAAAATATTTCCAGTACCACAAAGTAAACTACGTACCCACCCACAATACACGACGGACATCCAATAAATATTTAATGTGAAATGAGGAATATGTATTCTATCTAAGTTTAAAAATATAGTTGTGAAAAGCAATCGTTTGTCGAGCTTGAAAGTTTTGAAAATAAATCAGACAAGTTACCTAAAAGCGTCGGGCACACCAGTTTGTTATTGGTTCTCGATTCCTAGGGATGTGCTGCTATAAAAACATTTCAATTCGAAATATGTAAATGAAACCCTAGTTCTGAAGTCCAACTTAAATAAAATGTATGCGGAATCGGAATTTGTGAAGTCCAACTATTGGATCAGTCCGCTTTGAAATTGAAACTGTTTTCAGATATGTATAACAATCGTACAAGAAATTATTTTTATCATAGTTTAGAAAATCATACACGATGTACTTAGATAAGATTGAGATATAATGAGTTTTAATGTTGGTAGTATAAACTTCCTCCTCCTTATACGGAAGTCCTCTGTGCTTCAGAAGGCACGTAAAGCCGTTAGTCCCGGCTGCAATAGCAGTTCTTAACCATCACCGATAAGAACGTGGTTTATGGACCGTTCTTCCTATCCATTCATGGGGAGGGCTCGTGGCCCAGCTGTAGGCACATAAAAATAAGCTTGTGATGATGATGAATATGAATTGTACAGTTCAATATATTTTTTAACCTAAAGCTTATTCTAGTATTAGCTTTCATGCTTATGTAAAGTTTAAGGCTCTACTGAAAAATGTGAATATATAAAAAAGGTTGCTCTACAAAATGTAGCCCACTATGAAAAGGTTTATATTTAAGAAAGTTAAAATTAAGTGAAACTAATTCACTGATGATTCTTCAAAAAATTTTAAGGTTCCTATTTTCACTTTCAGAAATGAGGTGTATAACTTATTTTGAAAAAGGTAGACTCACTTTATTAACACTAAGTATAAAATATTCTCAATTCTATTTCACATCACAAAGACCTTCATATGTAAGTAAAGTGTCATAAGATAACAACTTCCTTTCCAACAAAAAAACTCTAAAGTACCTTGCTCGAGGAATGTTTTTGGGGAAGTATTTATAAAAAGACTAAGCTTTCAGGCGAATCCCTAAGTTCTTAAATCTAGATAAAAACCTAATCTAACATCGTTACCTCATTGTAATCTCTCAGTACCCAGCCTACAACTTTTAACTTGATAGGGAGAGAATTATGTTTTAAGCAGGATTACAATATAGATTTCCGATTCCAAGGCAATTCGCTCAAACGGTTGAGAGTTCTTTCAACTACTCCACAAATCTCTTAATGACTCAAGGTACTGAGAGACATGCTTATTGCAAGCACCAAAGCATGCCATTTAAGCAATGGCTTCATAGTAGTATAGTTATATACATACTTATTTGGAGTATGTATAAAAAACAACAGCAGTCTGATTTTCAAGCGAGCCACCTGAGGCGAGGGTGAAAGGCGGCTTGCTTTGAACGCGCAATTGTTTTATTGTGAAATTTATTAAAAAGCGTGTTTTAAACTAGCATGCGTATAGCTGAAGATCATGCTTGCTTATGAATAATGCTTTTTTATGAGCATTTAAGTCAGTATTAAACAAAAATGTAATTGAAATATGTAGTGTTAATTCTGCTAGTTTAATTGTTTATCAAGCTTAGATGCATTATGCAAGCACGGACATCCCGCCCTCAAATATTAGGTTCTTACCTATGAAATTTACATTTTGTATGATGATTTTTTATAAAATTATATTTTTCATACTAACGTTTTTTTTTAATTTTCTTAGCATCTATTTATGTTAACACTATAAAAATTGTAGACTAGTGTGTTTGTTTCACTAGCTCAATATAACAGACATTAAAATCAAGTCCCTTCAAAGCTAGAATGAAACAAAAGGTCAATTCCGCAAACAAAAAAGAAATCAATTTAAATAAAAAAAATTGGGCGATAAAGACACAATATAAATAATCATTGTTATTACTGAAGCGTAAGTAACATAGTCCTAATTAAAGGTGTATAATAATTTTAACAACCGGTATTGACTTTTAGAAGTAATAGATCTATTAATAAGTGAGAAAAAAACGTCAATTTCATAGGTAAGGATCCAATATATGCACATGCAAAAAGAGCAATAAACGCAGAAACTGCTTTTATAAACGGCATTAACACTACATTATTTGTTTTAAAGATAATTTTTGTTTGTCAAAGATTTACGCTATGTACCGCCTACTTCCATTAAGTATCATAGCATGGTTACAAGCACGATTTTCTGAGCATGTAAGTCAGTACTTTGTTTAAAAAATGTAATGCTCCTCCCCTCACTAGTGCAGTCTAGTGTGACAGTATTCAGTAGTAAATCTCGTAGCACGTCGTGCTATCTGTTGCGACATGTTTGGCAAGCGCACCGAGTTACCAGCCAACTGTGACAATGCCTCCGTATGTTGCTGACGATAGCTTTGGCTCAGATTAAGAGTTGCTTACTGATGCAGATAATGTTCGCGACCTACTTATTGCTAGCTGAAGAGTATTTATTGCAGTTTGGGATTAAACTGTTTCAAAAAGCAGGTTAGGAAGAATACTGTTAGTGTCGATGTCACTGACACGAAACGAAGGAGAAGGAGAAATGTTCGTGGTCTTTGAAGTAAATGAAAATCTTTCTAACATTGTGACAGATTTATGATATGAATTTTATTAACTTAAGCGGTCTTAAATAGGTCCTACCATCGACCAAACAGAAAAAAAGAACTTAATTTTTTTTAATAAACGTGTATTGTAACACTATGGAGAAAGAAACAGCCTTTGCCGAGTTTCTTGAGGCTTGAGGTGGACAAGGTCTCCACCGAAGGGTTTACGAAGTCATGGATTCGAATTGACGTTCAAAAAACACTTGTAAAAGTTCATTTTGAATAAAAATTTAGATTTTTTTGTAATTTTGAATATATCCCACTGGGAATCGAAGCCAGGACCTCTAGATCTAAAACCGTCGGTCTAATCACTCGAACATAAAGGCGGTAAGACGAAATCTGAGTCACTAGGCATCACTCAATATATGAATACCTTTGAAGTTAATCGGACACCACAGAGCTATCACCATTGCCTTTCCATTCATTTATCGACAATAGCTTACGATGCATCTTTTGTTATGACATGCCTTTGTCTAATTCGAAAGGTCCTCATACATCATGAGCTCTACTCCAAACAAGTCACGAATACTATTATTAATATTGTAAGCATTAGGTACATTGTCGGCCATTATTTATTGTGGCGATCGTTCATTTCGTGTAGCCAGCTAGATAGGTAACTGGAGCAGTTTTTACAGAGCACAAAACTATCATGGGCTCCTCACGCGAACTGGCAATCACGCCTTTCATGTACTTTTGCTTCTGACTGAATGCACCAAATCGAAATGGTTAGCTCGCAAAACACACCCCTTAATGTGTACAAAACTACCCACGTAGTGTTGTATTGTATGTCTTTAGAATATCAGAAATTACATCACACTAATATTATAAATGCGAAAGTTTGAAAATTTTTTTTTCAACATTTGTGTTTTTGTAAGATTTTTTTTAGTTATAATAAAGTAACGCTTCGGTGGCCGAGTGGTAAAGCGCTCAGCCCAATACCTGACGGTACCGGGTTCGATTCCCAGGTCGGGCAAAGTGTGTTTCGGATTTTTCGATGCATAGTCCGGGTTTGTGGTCACCACCCCCCATTTGGCAAGCGTGGTGATTAAGCCAATACCCATCAATTGTAGCGAAGACTTGATTTCAATGATGGAAGCCCAGCCCAGCAGTGGGACAGTATAGGCAATTTACTACTACTATAATAAAGAAGGCTCTTGGCTTCCGATTCAACGATTTCCGGAATGCCCGAAAGTTCATGTGTAGTTTCTTAACTACTGACCATCTTATGTGACCTTACGGTTGGAACACGACATCGACGCTAACATTGATGTTATGGCGAAACCAACGCAACCGTGTACACAGTAACCCTCGGTGAGAATCGAAGCCGGTACCTCTATGTGTGTGACCGGTAACTCTAAACACAATGTCATAATAGTCATCGGTGATTTCAAATATGAGTTGAATAGCATTTGTAATTGATATCGTCGTGTGAAAATTATTAACACCACAACAAAAATCGCACTTTAGAATATGCGTGCTAACTATAAAGGCGCTGTTGTCACTAATTATTAAAAAAGCAGCGCAGTCATTTTTATTTGCTGACTTTTTAACAGATGCGGCTTGCAAGTTTTCTGTTCAAAGATTCCCAGGGTCTGGATTCTGCTATTTTAAAATGGGTTGTATTTAATCGACGACCAAAGTAACCTAACGTAACTCACAAAAATACTAAGTTAGCACCTAAAAATACGAAGTTAGCACCTAAACTACATTTTAGATGCTAACTTACCATTTTAGGTGCTAGCCTACTATTTTTTTGTAAATCAATTTATTATTTCTCTTTTAAAATATCTATAATGGTGTCTCAATGACCTAAATGTGACAATTTTCATTAAATTTACATTACTATGATATCTTAAAGCAGTATCAAACGAGATGGGTTTCCCTACGCCGCTGCACGCGTCTTGTTTCCACAACTGCAATGAAGGCAGCTGGCCAGTTGCCTCTGAGACACGACAGACATTGACCCCTGAAACGCAATTGGAGTTTTGGTTTTGACTTTGGTTTTGGAGATTAATACGCCAAACTTATAAACCAAGGACTATAGAAGGATATTTGCGTTACTGTATCTACTACTATTTCACTGCGCTGTTACTATTTAACTACTAATACTATTAACTACTTCTATTACTATTTGCGTAACTGTAACCGTTATAAACTAACTCGCTGACCCGGCGGACTTCGTACCGCAGATTTTTTTATGTTTTTTAGTATAGCCTATGTTACTCAGCGCTAATGTAGCATTCTAATGGTTTTAATTTTTTTTAAATCCGTCCAGTAGTTTTTGAGTTCGTTGCAAACATACATACAAAAATAGAAAACTTTCCTCTTTATAAAATTAAGTAAGTATAGATTAGCTGACCCGGCTAACTTCGTACCGCTTTGACAGTTTCTATCATAGACTATGCATAATATTGGATGTCTATGACAACAAAACAAACAAATCGTTAAATAGTTTACGTGTGAAAGTGTATCAAACAAATAAACAAACTCACTTTCGCATTTATAATATTAAAGATCACACTTTCTTTGTACCTATGGTTATTCAAACGAATGCGTAATATTTTATTTATGACTTTTTTTTGTTTTTATTTTTAGTTTATTTGGGAAACAAACAATTTAAAATACGTGCAGGTTTTACAATTAGACGTAACACAGTTATCATTAAAGTCTCCACAATTACTTAAAACAGACAAATTGTTACAGGACAAATGACAAAATAAATGCATAGAGCCTACCTATGTTCATTATTATAAAACTATTTTAAAACTAAAGTGATGGCAAAAAGTTACAATATAACATTATTTAATTAATTCTCGTATTTGATTTTTAAACAGTAAAATACTACAATTAAATACAAATCAATATCAATATCAAGTTATAAGTTAAGATTTTCCATATTGTTTTCTAAAGTCTAACAAATTGTTGTTAGCACTATTAATATTTTAAGACAATTCGCAACAAGAAATGCACATTAATTATTGAGTAAAGAATTTAAACGGGTATTAACGCAAACTAATTAGTAAAAAGGTATCATACCTTCTTTATACCCGACGTGTTGTTTGTGTGTGGCGGTAGTTGGCAAAATAATGTGACGGTGGATGAAGACTCTGCCGCGCAAACGGAGGCGCAACATCGCGACAGCAGTCAACCCGTGACCACGGCCGCTGTAACTCGGTCGAAACGTCGGGTATAAAGAAGGTATGATACCTTTTTACTAATTAGTTTGCGTTAATACCCGTTTAAATTCTTTCGCGATTCGCAGTAAGCGCTTCCCCTTTCGCCCGTTGAGGAAAAGATTAATTGTCAACAGCTGCAATAAATTTGTTTTGGGTCAGATTTTCTTATTCCAATTTCTTGATTCGAGGTCAAGTGGAATGAGCGTTCGAACTTTTCTTATTTCATTTGTTTGCTTATTAAAACAGTAGGGGGCACTAAAGCACTAAAGTTTTTTGTGACGTTTCTGTTTATTTGCAATCTCGTTTCGCGGTTTCTTTTCGGGTTGTTTACATTTTGTCTGTGGTTAGATTAGTTTTGGTTAATTCATTGTGTGGTAATAGATGGTTTGGACTTCTTGGCGGGAAAATGAAGAGTCATGTCTGCGGTTTTGTTTTATTTTCTAAAATTTGGGTTATGTCGAATATTAATGTGAAATAATGGTGGATTATTAACCTTTAAGTGTTCCTGAGTGTGCATGAGTGTTGGCAAATGAAACAAAACAAATTGTCTAAATAATTTTTAACGCAAATTTTGTTGCGAACAAATTACAAAAACACAATGTTGAAAAATTTCCACGAGCAGGATTTTAACCTGCACCTTTCTGACATACCGGGTCAGGTGCTCCTCCAATTTTTTTTGTAACAAAACAATGCAACATCACTTTTCAAATTCTTTCAAGAAGTCCGCCCGAAGACTTAGTAAAGCCCCACATATTTACTGAGATACTCGAGGGGCTGGGGGGTATATCATTTCTCACTTCTCATTTCTATTATCATTCATCATCATCATCATACAGGAAAGAAATATTGTTTATTTATTATGTATTACTTGTAAGAAAAATTACTTTGACACTGGCTAAATGTGCTAATCGCACAAAGCCATCAACAAAAGAAAAAAAAATGGATTTTGTTTTTTTTCGATCAGTGCTTTATTTTTTCCCGCATTTGGCAATTGTGGTGATTAAGCCAATTTAGCCATCAATAAAATTGTACCTAGTGATGACTTGATTTCAATGATGAAGACCCTTGCCCAGCAGAAGAACAGTTACAGGCATTTACTTTACAGTGTTTTATGGCATTATAGGTAGGTACCTATAGTTTTTTAGTATATGATATATCTATATTTGTAATATTACACATACAATGACTTACGTCTTTGTGTATGCTGTTTTGTGATGGAAAATGCCTTAAGCGGTAACGAAGCCATTTATCAATACTTCTCGCTAAGTTTTTTGCCGGCTCTTCTTTGCACAAATATTTTATGTGGTAAACTTACGAACCAATGTCGTCATAACAGCTCAAATTGTGCTCAAAAGTTGATTAAAGATTTAAATTTTTAAGTGTAATTTTTTACTTCGGTACATCATTTAACTATATCTAGTTTGTCATATACCAAAGCTTCCCTTTACACGCAAAAACGTCTCACTTTAAATTTCACAGAACAAAAACGTTGAACAATGAGTACAATTCAACAGAAAGCTATCAATTTACCTCCTCGAAAAAAAACACGATCTAATCTTGACAATGACATGTACCACACTTTAGAACTCAACCCTTCACTGATACACAATTGTATCAAAGAGCGGGGGAGACAAATTATGGCTGTTCAGAAACATTGTAAAAACGTATGCCACGGCACAAAATAAAGAGACTGCAGAATGTAAGTTTCATAGAAACGCGCTCGAGGAACGCTTCTCACAGACACGGACTCTCGTAACACTTAGCTGCGCTCGGACTGGGGCTCTATTTTTGATTCCTTTGCCCCGAGTCGAGCGCTTGGTTTCTACTGACTTTCGTTCGATATTTGATTTTCCATATTTTTGAATCCTTCGACCGCAACGAGTGCTCTCACTCACTCGTTGCAGTCGAGCGATACAAAGCGATTGATAGAATAACCGTCAAAATCAATACGCTGTGTCAGTGTCATTTCACTCGTTTATTTGTGTCATTGATAATCTTTTCTATCAAAAAGCAAAGGTTTTTTACAGCCAATGGATGGATATTACGTTTCGTTTTCATTGCGGTTGTTACCGGTTTTTTCTAAATTATGCGTGGAACGGATAACATCTCCAACATATCGTATATGTTTGCAGCACCGGAAACGAACGATTCAAAAATACGGAAAATCGGCGTCATGCGACTTGAAAGACGAGTGTGACTTAAGTCGCATGCGACAACACAATATCATACGTGCGATTCAAAAACAGATCCCCTGGTTTGAGATGATGTCGATGATTCCGTGTCCGTGTGCGTTGCTGGAGCGCGGTATGTGGTATGGTAAGCTTTCCTTCTGGGAGTCTCCTTATTTTGTGGCTACGAAAACTTGGCGGAGACCAAATAATGGCGGATGGGAACGTATGTGACGTAATTTATGTGTAAAATTTTCTCTTAAAAACTTCGTACCGTGCTTTCCTTAACATCGAGCGTTTCAAGTGGCCCCGCCTGATACCGCTGTATCATTACAGGCCGGGGTTTTAAAACGATCGGCCCTTACCTTTTTTTGTTTTGCATTTTATTTCTTGAGTGCTCCCTGAAGATCCTTTGAAGGTCTTTAACGTTTGAGACTTTTAGCAGCGCTGCGGAGTAATAAGGTGTGGTGTTCAGACGAAGCACTGTACAGATGTATGTTTGAGTGGTTTTTTTTGGTATGTTACAACGGGAGCGCTTTGCCTTCATTTCGCCTAATGGTATGTGTGGCGTATTTCGTACTTCAACAAGAATTTTTAACCTTTGAAGATCTTGACCAAAAATTTATCATCTCGACCTCCTCCGTGCTTCGGAAGGCACGTAAAGCCGTTGGTCCCGGCTGCATTAGCAGTCGTTAACAATCACACTGGGTCCGCGTGGTGATTTATGGCCCGTAACCTATCCATCCATAGGGAAGTAAGGAAGCAGTGGGGACATTGAATGAGCCGATGATGATGATGATGATTATGAAGATATTGTTGTTACAACAATGCCATTGACATTGTTATTAGGGACTTGTTTCACACATACCACAACCACACCATTGCAACAAAAGGTGGTCAAGCTATGGTTACGTGAGAACAGTTACTACTTAATAATATCGATTTGGTTTTTTTTTCCTGTTTCGTACCATGATGTCACTATACAACAGAATACCAGTGCAGCAGGCCCGGCTTGCTGCGTATACTGAGCTGTGCACAGTGATGGCATCACATATCAGGGCGCAATGTAAATTGTTATTATTTTTTATACTTTTTGTTACATGTTGTATGTTTAATTGTGTGTTTTGTTATGTGATTCTAATAAATGCTGTGTTGTGGTAACTACGTGTGAAACAAGTCTTAGATAATATGGATAGCTATATCATCTAAGTCTGACTAGCTACAAAGCTAGCCAAGTAGAATTAGAACAATCCCTAACGCTGACCATACCGAGTACTAACTAAATCAACTGTTCTGGACCCAAAGCTTTTGTTTTTGAAAATTTGTGTTGTGTTGAATTACGTGTTCATGAACGTGAACACAACTCTCTTAAGAAGTCCACGTGAAAGCTCAGTAAAGTTACACATGTTTATTGGAACTCAACATTGCTATCATCACTAACTATCATCTTTCCAATATATAAAACCAAGAAAAACTTTAAAAATATCTCCCTACTTTTGACATTGGCTAAACGTGCGACCACACGATGCCATTTACAAAAAAAATCAAGAAAAGAACAAGTAACTAATGACAACGTCAAAGTAAATGAAGTGCGATAACGCCGAACAATTACAAAGTACCTAACCGTCGTCGTCGCTCGGAGTCTGTCAAAAGTTTTTAATGAGTCGAACGAAACATTGAACGGTTTCGCCCCTAACATGCCCTACTAACTCCAAGTTCTTGTCCATCATAAGATATAGATTGGGCAAACAAAGGTTTCTGCCCTATATCATTTATTCAACAAAGGCATGGGAACCCTGGGAGCTGCTGAAGTCCATGGGCTGCGAAGACTACTTTCTATCAGGTGGCTTGCCTGCTCGTTTGCCAACTTAATTAAATTTTAAAAAAACGCTCCTCGAACATGTCGCCATAACATCAATGTTGTAGAATTAATAAGTATGTATTTAAGCATTTTAAGTATGTTTATCCAATGTCTAGTAACCATTTAACGAGTTTCATAACGAAGCTTCTCTTGGGCTAGATAATTGGTGTGAGTGTAGGAGGGTTTATTTACTTATTTATTTATTTATTGTTATGGCATTGTTGTGTTCCGGCAGCTAGTGATAAGATAGCCAGTGCCTCAGTAGTTGGGGATTCCGGGTCACTTAACATCTGCACTACTAGGTAGGTAATTTAAAAAAAGACACTATTGTATGTAGCCAATCAAGTTTTATAAATAAAAAGTAACAAATTAACCTATAACGTGCCACTAGGTTTTTTTGGAAAAATACTTTTTTTAAATACTTCTTTCCTACTGTTTGTGCAGCAAAGTTGCAATTTTCAAGCCGGTAAGATTTCCTCATGCGAAGGCTGCACTCTGTAGGTGATGGAATCATAACGTTTCTACTCCACTCCCGTTTTGTACGATGCGGTCGAGCGAATACAAAGAGCGGGCGTTAGCGTGCTCGGTACTCGCGTTACTCGCGACCTGTGATATTTTATACTACGTTCTAATGATCACGTGAACTGGTTGTCACTGTAAGTGTAGAACTATTACAGATATTCGAAGAACATAGTAAACCAAACATTGGTTTCATTTTGTGCAGTAATGTATTAATACTTACTGGTTGGATGATGACTGAATGATGATCAAAAGATCATCATTATAACCATCATCTATGTCTGTTAATGAACAGCCGGTATTGACGGTGTGACGCTCCTTTCGATGCACGAAGGCACATGAGATATTTTAATTTGATATTTTATGCGGTGACTCAGTGTTGCGATAGTTGATTATCTTGCAATATTGCAGCCCGTACGTTTAAACCGCCATCGAGCTTAAACTTAATTATGGTTCTATGTATGCGTTGTATTGCAAGTGAATTAGGGACCTACTACATTATTATCATTAGATAAAATATTGATAAAAAAAATAATTTAAAAAATTTTGCTACCACGTATAAATTACTTGATATTTTTAACTCGTTCCTAAGCTCCACGGGAAGCATCCGTCACTGGTTCGCATACATTTGAGCCTCATTATTTCAGCCCAAGTCCGCTTCCTTCCAGCACCGAATAAATGTTATTAAAAAGTTAAAGTAATATTTTTAAAAGGTTAAGCGTCGCTGCGCGTGTGCAATTAAGATTTACATCGTGTTTATGAAATGCATTTCTCCTCTTTGACTGTTTAACTCCTTGCGTAGTTGGTTTTAATCACTCTGCGTGCTATTTATTTAAAAATAACTTTTTGAGACTATGTTCGTATTTTAAATGTTTTTTTATATAAAATGTGTATTTATAATTTTTCCGCTAAGAAGCAAGAGTAGACATCGTCAGTAGATTAAATAATCTGTAGTACACAAATTCTTTAATTGATTGACGGCAGTATGACGACCTCCTTGGTCGAGTGGTTTGTACATCGGTTTTCATGGTGTCGCCATCTCTGAGGCCCTGGGTTCGATCCCAGGTCGGGTCAATTTAGAAATTATTGTTTTTCTAAATTGTCTCGGGTCTGGATGTTTTCTATGTATAATAACACATACGTGTTTAAGCATTTTAAGTATGTTTATCCGTTGTCTAGTAACCGTTTATCGAGTTTCATAACGAAGCTTCTTTTGGGCTAGATAATTGGTGTGAGTGTAGGAAAGTTTATTAGTTTATTTATTAGTTTATTAATATACGATTAAAGTAGATATTCTGCTTAATTTTTAGACTAGTTTAATACATGCAATTGACTGTACACACGGCTGCAGATCAACCAACTACAAACTGTCCTCCAAGAACAGCTCCAACAAACTTCAACAGACTTTGAACTTTATGTCTATGACATATGGTTGAACATTTATTGAAGAAATTTAACAGTTTTTGAAAGTCTTATGTGCAGGCGTCTATACGTTATCTTGATAGTTGTAGGAATTAGTGACTTCACACAAAAAGGTATTGCAGTTGGGTTCAGTAGCTCTAAATTTTCCATAAACAGCGTCCACCGTTTGTCCAGAACCGAGAAATTTAAAAAGTTCAACTTGGTTAACTCAAAAGTAGAATTGAAACATAATTCCATCGAACGAAACGGAAAGGAGGTTCGATCTCGAGTCAATACCTTAAACTTTTCGAGTTATCGCCTGCGTAACGTAACAAACTCTGCTCGTTCAGTTCAAATCAGATATTTTTGTGCAACACCAATAAAGGTGCGGTGCCAGTGAGAGCTGTTAACTAGTAGTAAGTCCATTCAACGAGGTGTGAAAAATCGATTTACGTCGGCAAGGTGAGGTACAATTCTGCTCCTTCAACTATCCTCACATCTGGACTCTGTTTCTGCTAACATCAGGTAAAGCGGAGTCGTTTGACAACCTTTTTTTACTGGAGAAAACGCCTAGCGCATATTTCTGCGTCCGGGGAGACGAAGTTATTTATGTGGGACTCTCTCTTGAACCTCCATCGCCCCACCTATCTATATACCTACATAAACTCCAGTATCTATGAAACAAAACAAACGCTAGAACCATCGCCAATACGGGTTTCGGTCGAAACTGTCAACGGTTGATCTTCTAGCGTTCGTTACACATCTATGGGGTGAGGCTATTGATAAGCGTGGCGATTCGGTGGCTGTTAGCCTTGACATAGCCAAGGCTTTTGATCGGGTTTGGCACAAAAACTAAAAAAAGAAGCTCCCGGCATACGGTCAGCCTGCTTAGTTCTGCAACTTGGTCGCTGGCTTCCTACATGAGCGTATAATTCGAGTATTCTCAAATTAATGCGCTTCGCGGTTCATGTCAGTGAACGCTGGTGTCTCACAGGGGTCCATTCTATCCCACACGCTATTCCTTCTGCATATCAATTGCTCCTACTTGGAAATATTCATTGCTATGCAGATGACAGTACAGTGCACGGTGAGTATAACGGTCACCCAGCGGCTAGGCAGGTCGAGACTGAAGAGAAACGAGTAGGTAAATTTTGTCATTGAGCTTAATTGGGTATTGGACCTCATATCTAAACGGGGCTCCAATAATCTTATTGAATTCAATGCCAAGAAAACACAGGTATGCGCGTTCCCGGCAAAAAGTCACCATTCGCCTGCAGAGCAGTATTAACATGCTCGGTATGGATATTAGCTGCGATAAAAACAGCCACGTAAACTCGGTGCCCTGAACAGGGTGCGGCGATTCTTCACGCCAGATCAGTTGTGCCTTTTGTTGAAAACGCAGGTGTGGTCTTGCGTGGAGTATTGCTCGCACCTCTGGGACGGTTCCGCAAAGTACCTTCTCAATGCCTTAGATAGATTGCAGCGGCGCGTTGTACGCATTATCGGCAATGCAGAGGTCACTAATGCTCTCGAGCCCCTGCAATTGCGTAGAGATATATTGTCACTCAGCGTCTTCTACCGCTTATACCACGGCGAGTGCTCTGAAGAACTCTTTGACCTTATCCCACCTTTTCCTTTCCTCCATAGAAGTACGCGTGCTGCTCTCTGGAGTCACCGTTCCTAACCTAACCCTAAATTCCATCGCGCACAAAGAAATTTGGTGACTCGTTTCTTTGTCGCAATTCCAAAAGATGCAATAGTCTACCAGCACACGTTTTCCCTCCTCCTATGACATGGGGTCCTTCAAACGAGGCGTGAAGAGGCACCGTGTGGGCCGGCAGGGTGAGGGTGAATGCTGCTTTGTTTTCGCGTTGCACCAGTTGCCTTTGCTACTGGTCTCCGTTTCCACTTAACATCAGGTGGAGTGGAGTCATTTGCCAAGCTATGTATAAAAAAAGAAGCTACGTTGTAGTTTAGGAAGAGCTAAACTGCAATTCGATCTGCAAGGTGAGACAGAAATCAACATCATCAACATCATCATCTCAGCCAAAAGACGTCCAATGCTGGACAAAGGCCTGCCCCAAGGATCTCCACAACGACTGGTTTTGTGCTGCTCGCATCCAATGGCTTCCTGCGACTTTCACTAGATCATCGGTCAAAAAATAGCAATACAATAAGTTATTTTCGGATCACATTATAAGCTACTACAACTTTAGCTCAGCTATGTGTTGCAATTTCTGTTTAACCTTGTAAATCAAATTGCAGTTAAGCTCATAAGCTCTTTTAGAACTACTAACTCCTAGATACTAGTTTATCGCTATCAATAGGACCGCACACTAATTCCGGGTGCCGAATTCACGGCGGGAAAGGAGGGGACTTCCAAAAAGAGCTTGATTGGGGTAACGAACTTTCTAGAATAGTAATTAGGACACCCCCTTCTCCCTCCCCATCTTGAAACTGTAAGATTTTCATAACTGGGTAACTTTGAATTTGTTCCTCCGAAGCGTAATACAGTTTGTGAGTCTACTGGCGGGTCCGCTTTGTTATCCTAAGATAACAGGTAACGTAGATAATTAAGTGAAAAAATAAAAAAGTGGGTTATTTAAAAATAGGGAAGATAGAAGCTGGGGCGGGCGAGATCGAGTCGAGTCGAGGATTCCATCACTATACAAACTCCTTTACTTTTTCCTACAAATACTGATCGCTAAGTGACGACCGGTTTTCTTGGAATTCCTTTCTTTACCCTTTCCACCGATAGGGTGATTTATAGATAACGATATTTAATAAACTGATTAATTTGTTACACACCGGGGAAGCACCTTGCCATTACCTGATGGTAAGTGACGATAAGATCAAAGAAAGTGCACTTTACCTGGAATCTTTAACCACGGAGGAACACGTAATACCATACAAAATATTGTCATTCTGTCGTAGGTACTGGGGCCTGCTGAGGTTTCCCTCTTGCAGTAGCATGTAGTAGTATGCCGAATAATGGTCCTCAAAGCTTAATTGAACTGTTTAATAAGACCGCAATTGTCTGGTGAATAAGGTATAGAATAGAGATGTTATAAGATTATTAAATCTTAATATTTGTAAGGAAAGAAAGTTTCTTAATGAAAATTGTTGTGTTAATTATAGCTAATGTAAACTAAAACGTAAACTAAAACGTTAAAGACTTTCTCTCGGAGTAAAGTTTTAAAAATGCAAGCGAACATGTAAATGTGAAATATACTCCTCCCGCTACCTGAACTTCCAGCTAGATTTCAGCAAAAAGTCTGAAAGAACTCTATGTACGTGATTCAAAAGAGAGTACAGAGTGCTTTTAAATAGGTAGAGACTTTTACCTACTCTCAATTACTTTTTAAACTTTTTTGTTTAACAAAATTTTGTTTCTAGGTCTTTTTTTAAACTGAAATCTAATAAACACCGTTAAATTCATCGAAGCGTGTCGTTAGCGGAATAAACGGGTTGAACACGAGAAATCATGGTTAAGTAACTATTTTAAATATGGAAAGATTTATTTTACACTTCTTACGGTTAAGGCCAAGTCTTAACATTAGGTAAGGTGAATTACCTGAAGTTAAGTGATGATAAGGACGAAGATGGAAGCGCATTTTACCCAAAATCCTCAACTACTGAGGCAGTGACTATCTTATCTATGTCTTCCGACAATGCTACCAATATTAATAATGCTACCAAGATGAGCAAACATTTATTAATTAACACTGAAGCCATACATAAAAAGACTGACTGATTAACCGATTACAAAATCGTATATCAAGCAACATGTAGCCGAAGGCAGGGCAAAAACTTAACATGTCTCAAGGCGTCCATTCCGAACAAAAAGGCTTCCTTTCGCCGTCTGAGGGAAATTCAATAAGAGCGAATTTCCCCTGATTTACGACCACTATTTCCTCGTTAAGAGTTCAGTCGCTCGAGGTGAGGCGCTATTGTAAAGACAATTCAACGTGTAGAAAAATATGCTTTAAGATACTCTATTGTTGCTACGTTTGTTTTGATGTACTCCTTTTCCTTATACGCTTTGTTACACGTTTCAGAGTACAATTGTACTGGTATTAGTGTTACTGGTATAACGATTTTCTAAAGTAGGGCATTACAAATAAACAAACAATAAGATCCGAATAGTTATTCCGTGTGTTGTGTCTTTTAAGGTGGATTCGATCAAACTTTAATTTATACGAGATTAACTTAACCCTGAATATATCTATAGGAGAAATGAGGGTACTTATGTTTTTAAAGTGTGCAGAACCGTCGGTTCTGCCATTTAAAACAATGTAATTATCAACGTTATTCGTCTAGCAAAACTACTCTAGAGATTTTAACACTAATAGCAATATCAAAAACTTATTACTTTAATTTCTTAAACTTAACAATATTTATCAAGAACAGAATAAAAAGAACACTAAAGCAGATCAATTATTTTTATTAAAAGTAACATAGGTTCAACTTACAAGTGTGTTCAGCCCAAAGTTGCGACGCAGAATGGCAGACATTCGTTAAACAAGCGCTTAGCACCGCCATCTTTCCCGCCAAATGAAACTTCCGTTCAACCGGTCAAGATGGCGCTAGTAGCGCATCTATTTACATCAAGTTTCTATTAAATTAGCAAATAACTATTGTAAAGCAATTCCTTAATTCATTTCTTTTTTATTTAAAGCTTATTCACAAATTGTCAAGCTAGGTAACTTTGTAATAGAAATTAAACGACTTACTTTTAAAACACCACAGTTGTTTGTTGATCAAAAAAATTGTTCATTATTATAATTTAAGAATTCAATTCACAATTTACTTTTATTATAACTAAATAACGTGTTACGATTTTACAAAAGAGTTTTGGATTAAATTACTCCCTTTATAATTTGATAACAAATAATCAATAAACAGTCAAGACGAAGCTTTAAATGTTGAGTGCGCGGCGACATATCTATTCCACGATTTTATTCTCGAATAAAGAAATGGTCATTTTGGAATTGTTATTCTTTATTATTGAGTGAATAGCATGTGAATCGTGAATGAACGTATTAACCATTTACCATATAACCATAGGCCGAAGCCAATGGCCAATGTTCTACAAACGAACTATTTAAAAGGCAAAGTCTTGACAACTCTATTTTGTCGTCTAGAGCATAACTGTAGCTGTCAAAGTCGAATGTCAATGTCATGTGGTACGCGGACGCCATTAAAATATTCTCGGATTATCTCTGTTATTCCACGCTAGACGGTTGTAAGTGACCATTCCCGAATAGGCAAGATACTCCGAGAATAGTGCGTGGTAAAACGAAATTTCGATTTACTCTCGAACAACTGACGATTTAATCTAAGAATAAAAGTTACTGTCGCTTGGTCGAATCCACCCTTACTCTAATTTGAAATGATGTTTGCATGACAGTAACAAAACACGGAATAACTATTCGGACCTTATTCTCTGTTTATTTGTAAGGAGGTTATGGTTTGTTTGGACAATGTATCGGTTGCAGATGTGTGCTGTGCTCTTGATTGGGACACGGAATGTCGCTGCAGATGAAAATCAATCAGATACGCCGTGCACTGGACTGGACAGGCTATGGCAGAAGTAGTCGAACATACGTAAATAATTAATTACGTTTGTTATTCTGCTCAATATCGGTAAAGTACACATAGACGAATAAACTACAACCACTAACCTCAATAATTAGTACATCAAATTAAAATTATCGTAAATTAACAAAATTAATACCTATATCCTCAAAGAAATAATCAAAAAAGTAACTTTATAAAAAGGTTTTTTTTAGGTTTCGCTTTAAGAAAATTCGTCTTTATTTTTTTGATATATTTTAATGAATTTTATTTTAATGGACAAGCATACCTACTCAATCTCAAAAATATTTTTATCTTACTTCACTAAAACGAAAACTACATAATGCTCCAACAATAAAGAAGACAGTAAACCTATTAACTAAACCTATTCGCTAACAGAATCTGAATATACCGCTACAGAAAACACAACCGCGACAAATTACGAACAAATTTATCCCCCTCCAGACTCTCCAGTACTGTACTAAAACTTGAAATGAAACGTTGTTGATATTTACCTATAGTTTGCGGCAATAAAGTAATTTACGAGTAGCTGACGTCGCGGCAGCTAGGCGTCGTCCTCGCCAAGGCGGACCGTCATGAATATCAACAAGGAAGGGCGCCGTCATGGGGCCTTTATGAAGCGAAACTTAGGCGCGATAGCCGCTCGATGGCGTGTGGTACAAGCCACTAGAGAGAGTGAACCAAAGCCGCTAAAGAACATTCACTACCAAAGAATACTGCAGTGCAACTAATCGAATAGGTAATATTAAATCTGTTAGCAACTACTTGCCTGTAACATAATGTGTGCATGGAGTCTTTATGGTACGCAATGAATGTGCGTTTGCCAATAGGAAAAATAGAATTGCGTATAGTGATACGTCATAGTCTTTGGTAGTGCGTACTCTTTGGTGGCTTTACACTACATGTAGTGACCATTGGAGGAGGTCGATGGCGCAGAGTTTAACGCGCTCGGTCTGTAATTGCTGAAGTTAAGAAACTATCGTTGGTCATCGGATGAGTGAAAAATGTATTAGGTCCTTACCTATGAAATTGACGTTTTGTATCAAGATTTTTTATAAAATTATGTTTTTCATACTAACGTTTTTTTAATTTTCTTAGTATCTATTTATGTTAATACTATAAAAAAATGTAGAGTAGTGTGTTTATTTCACTAGCTATATATAGCAGACATTAAAAAGAAAAAAAATCAAGTCCCTTTAAAGCTACAATGAAACAAAAGGTTAATTCGGCGAACAAAAAAGAAGTCAATTAAAAAAAAAATGGGCGATAAAGACACAAAATGAATAATCATTGTTATTACTGAAGCCTAAGTAATATAGTCCTAATTAAAGGTGTATAATAATATTAACAATTGGTATTGACTTTTAGAAGTAATACACCTATTAACAAGTGAGACAAAAACGTCAATTTCATAGGTAAGTAAGGACCCTATATAATCTCAAGCTCTTCCTTGATTTGGAAGGCGCGTAAAGCCGTTGGTGCCGGCTGCATTAGCAGTCGTTTACAACTACCAATCTGCTTATGGATCGCCTAGTTGTGTATGATCTGAAAACAAAAATCTTGGGTTGGTATCACAGTTCGTATCATCACCATATCATTTTATGTCCCTCCTTCTGGGGCACAATCTTTTCCTATGGATGGAAACAACAAAAGAAGAATGAACAATAAACCATCATCCAGGCCCAGTGCAGATTGGTGGTTGAAAACTAAGTACATAAAACCTATATACACACTCTTAATCCATCGTCTGCTGTGAATACAGACACAATAGAATTTTGATTGTTTAGGGCACTGATCAGTGCTCGCCGCATATGAGTGGTTAACATACCTTAAGTATACTTATCTATGTTACTAATTCGCTACGTTAATAATTACTTTATCTCTTGTTACTTATACCAAACAAAGATCTGGCCTAACGTAATCTATTATAAATTCCAGAAAGTCACCAATTTTTTTGTCCATTATTAGAATTAAATCTATTGGCAGCCGTTCAGAAATCATGAGTATTAAAAATTGATTCATAATCTTTCAATAATAAAATCTTGTAATGAATACACATTCAATATCCTGCAAAAAAACTTAGGTGACTATTATTAAATCGTCTCTACAAATAGATTTATAATTATCAATACATAATTGTGTAAATTTATAATGAACTAGCTGACCCGGCGGATATAACCTACATAGGTTATATAAAAAAATGCGGTACATTACTCAGCGCTAATGTAGCATTATAATGGTGAAAGAATTTTTTAAATCGGTCCAGTAGTTTTTGAGTTTATTCGTTGCAAACATACATACACACAAAAATACAAAGGTTTCCTCTTTATAATATTATAGTATAGAAGAATAGATTAAAGATGACTGAGTGAATTCGCCAGAACAGTACACACGCCTGCAGATCAGACTTCTAGAAACTGTCAAATTGTCTCAATCGACTTTTGACTTTATTGAACATTTAATGAAGAAATTTGACAGTCTTGGATAGGTTGATGTGAAGGCGTCTGTACATTATTTCTTATCCTTATGTGATTATAAATAATGTGCAATCATCATCATCATCATCAGCTCATTTTATGTCCCCACTGCTGGGGCACGAGCCTTCCCTATGTATGGATAGGGAGTACGGGCCATAAACCACCACGCGGGCTCAGTGCGGATTGGTAGTTGTTAACGACTACTAATGCAGCCGGGTCCAACGGCTTTACGTGCCTTCTGAAGTACGGAGAAGCTCGAAATTATAAATTTTTGGTCACCCATTCGATGACCGGCCTTTGCGAAAGTTGCTTAACCACAGCCAGCACTCGCAGACCAGGCGCGTTAACCACTGCGCCATCGAGCTCTTCCTCATCGAGTTAATTAAAAGTAATGTGTAAAATAAACGCGAGTAGATCCGTAAAAGTTGTTTCATTTCAATGTTTGAGTAAACTTTAGAAAACAATATGTCATAAGCTTCAAATATCACTTTCTCGAACTGTGTCATGAAAACGCGTTTGTTGTCAAATAAATAAATAAACATTGTTCAAGAGTTTTTTGCATGCATACATAAATATATCACATTAAGTGGCTACACACATAGTATTTAATTATAACATTGTATCTAATATAAAGGAGTTTCTCCCTCTTTTATTTTTTTTTCGGGTAGTTAGGCCGGTCATACTACCAGTATGAACGGCTTAATGAAAAGGGGCATTAGGCCGTTCATACAGGAGAGAAGAGGATTCTCTCCTTGAAATGTCCCCAATCCGATCCGAACCCCTCGGAGAATCTAGGGTACGGGGGACACGCACTAGTGCGTGATGCTGTTCCCTCTAGAAAACCTCCATAGGTGCTTCGTTGCACAAGGCTTGAGGAACCATTTAAGTTTCTCGCCGCCCGCCCCCAAAAACGCCCGGTGAAGCAGAAAATGCCATCTGAAGCAATAACTCTCTCCAAAAAAATCCTTGAAATGTAAGTATCTATACATAACAAAAAAATCGCATCGCTTGCCTTTACAGCATTCAGTCAAGTAAAGTTGGTATTGTTAGCTCTTTCTTCGGCCATGTCGGTAACATTTAAATACCTATAGCCTGTGTCGTGTATTTCATTTATTTTAAATATGTTTTTACAGGTTAGCACAGTGCCTTGATCTCACCTAATGTTAAGTGATGATAAGGCGAATGATAGAAGCGCACTTCAATCTTATCTCTAGCTGCCGGAACACAACAATGTTACCTACAAACATTAATATTAAGGCGACATATTTAAATAAGATGGTGGTAGCTAGCCAGGCGGACAAACAGCCCAACCACCAACCAAACCGAGTACACAAACATGTACCCCCCGCTGGGAATCGAACCGGTGTGGTCTTAACCACTAGACCACAGAGGCGGTTATTTGTCATTAAAAGTTTTTGTAGAATATGATTGTGGTCTATCACCAGCACTTACGCTACAAAATCTACTAGAATATTAATGAAGTAAAAAGGGCCCCCGAGCCAATTAACCGGCAAAATTACTGATGCAGCGCCTTTAAATTATGAACCACTTATTGACACGTCTGGATAGCTTGATTAATAAAATTGTATGAAATACAACACCTGTTCAGATTAAATTAAGTCTTTATTAGCTGGTTATGCAGTGGCTATCAAGATGAGTCACACAGGGTTGTATGTAAGGTGATCAATTGTAGTGTTTATGTGTGTGTTATTCGTTATCTGTAATGGATTTATAAATTAGAAATCCTATTAACAGCAACTTTCGCAATGCCGTGTTACAGAATGGACAATCGAAACTAATAAATAATATTAATAAATAAATATTAAAAAACATTACACACATTGTTCTGATCCCAAGGTAAGTAGCTTAAGCTAACAACGATGGTACCACAACCACCCAGACTCGACACAATATCGAAAAGTTTGTTTTCGACTTTGACTCGACCGGGAATTGAACCCGGGACCTCAGAGTTAGCGCCGCCCAAAGTCAGCCAGTGTAAGCCACTCGGCTACGGAGGTAATCAAAACTAACTAACGATCTTTTTATAAATTTCTTAAAAAATAGGTTATTGTTAATATGCTAATTATAAACATTCTAGCTTTTGCTCGCGGCTCTGCTCCCGTGGGCTACACGACTTGTGATTGTTTTTAATAAAACCCAAACTTTATAAAGGTAAATATCGGTGGGATAATCTCGAAACACTTCATCATTTCTTACCAGGACAAATACAAAACTTTTTCCGTACATAAGTACTTTCCACTCCCATTTCACGGGATGTTTTTGAAAAATGCTAAAACACGTCGTTCTTTATTTTTATTAAATAATCTAAATATCGATTAAAATAACACATTTTAAAAGTTCTTTCTTAAAAAATAACGATATCCCCTTTTTAACTCCATTAAAGGAAAAGATATAAAATTCCTGAGACATCTCATTCTTAATTTCTTTTTATAAAGCCAAATACGAATTTTTATGTATTGTACTTCAAAACTGACGGACTTTCATACTAACTTTCTACCCCTATTTGACACCGTTTTTGATTTTTTTAAATCCTTTTTTAATGGCTACAGTCCAAATTTCATCTAATTAGCTTCAGCGGTTTCGGCTCGGCAATAATGAATCAGTCAGTCATTATATGTATGTGTCATTATAAGAGTTTTCATATGCTTGTATTTTTCTATGACAACAGAAATTAAAGTTTTGAAAATTACATTTAAACATTTAAAAAGTTCAGAAGCATAGATTACCAACAAGTCACAAGAGGCACACTCCTTTCCACTTCCATTTTCCCACCCTTTCATATTTTCATTTCCTTTCAATAGCAAAGCAATATACAATAAAAAAGAAGTCTGATTTCATACCGAGCCTGCCGAGAATGCCTTGAGTTTTATAAAAAGAAAGCTTTTCATGGTATTGTTGCCCCATGTAGCATTAAGCATAGAAATAAAAGAGAATAAGTAATTCAACAATGAAAGCTCCATTCAGCTGTTAATGGCATTTTGTGTTTACGTGCAACGGGGCCCGCTGACGAATTAAAATCCTTGGGTAATTCCACGAAAGAATATCGTGGATCAGCGTTAAAAATATTTGATTAGGCACTTAGTTAGAAACATTTTGTTAATACTTTGAGGAGTACTTTTCAATCAGCAGTGTAGTTACTTGAAGCTGCAAAATGTGCTGAATGGGTTTCTATCTAATAACGATAACATCATTATAAATAACACTTAGGTAGGTACTGACTTACTATCCTGGCGCTGTAGTCCCAAGTGAGCTTTGGGCTTTGATATAAGTCGGCGCCACTGGTTCCGGTTCTGAACTGCTTCCTGCCAGCTGAAGCTTTTCTAAGGTCCTCTCCGGTCCTTCGTGACTTTTTACGAATCACAAATAAATAAAACACGATTAGGATGAGGAGCTCGATGGCGCAGTGGTTAACGCGCCCGGTCTACGAGTGCTGAGTTAAGCAACTTTCGCAAAGGCCGGTCATCGCATGGGTGACCAAAAATTTATCATCACGAGCTCCTCCGTGCTTCGGAAGGCACGTAAAGCCGTTGGTCCCGGCTGCATTAGTAGTCGTTAACAACCACCAATCCGCACTGGGCCCGCGTGGTGGTTTATGGCCGTACTCCCTATCCATACATAGGGAAGGCTCGTGCCCCAGCAGTGGGGACATACAATGAGCTGATGATGATGATGAAAACACGATCAAGTTTAGAACCTTATCTCAACTGTGCTACTATAAAAAATGTTTTGAAATTGACAGTAAACAATATTCTCAACTTTATATTAACTCGGACTTACGGAATCATTATCATGATATCAGCCCGTGGTATTTCTTTAAATATCCAACTGCTACCAGCCACTGCGTATATCGTTGTTTCTCGCCGGAGTGAGGCTTACTCTTTGTTTGCCAAGTCGCGTGTCGTTATCAAAATTTGTGGTATTAATGCTCTATCTACCTCTTTTTGGGATAAGGGTGTAAGAGTATTTATATGTATGTATCCGTATTAAAAGCATTACAGCCTTCTCCAATGGAATGTCCACACTTCCATGTGATTGCGCTTTCAGCCCCGCTTCGTTATCAAGTTGGCACACGCAATGCCACAATCACCGCGAGCACTGAATGCACATCAAAACTAAGTATTAACACCTCGATAATACGCTAACTCCGCTCTTACCAACGTTTTACGTGACTTTTCAACTCTACTGCCTAAGTCGATTTGTTTTCTGAATATCGCTTCGTGGTGGAACGGAAATGAACTCTACTATGTACGGGATAAAGTGCTTAATAATTATAAAGCGAGTTTCAGTGTTAGTTCAGTATTATACCCGTTGTCATATCTTTCTAGGAAGTACACTTTGGTATTTTCGATACCTGTCTAGTATACCGATATCAATCAGTATGCTAAAGGTCTTTATTATTGGCACTAACTATTAAGAACTCTATAAGGCTCTATTGGAGATATACGATACTTATTATTATACCGATAGTATCTAAATAAGTTTGACAGTATCAAGGTTGTACGCTTCTGGAGCTTGAGGAGCTCGATGGTGCAGCGGCTAACGTGCCCGGTCTGCGATTGCTAAGGTTAAGCAACTTTCGCAGAGACGGGTCATTGGATGGGTGACCAAAAATATACACATCTCTAGCTACTCCGTGCTTCGGAAGGCACATAAAACCGTTGGTCCCGGCTAAACGACCACCAATCCGCACTGGGCCCGCGTGGTGGTATAAGGCCCGTTCTCTCTATCACCTTCTATGTTACGCTTTTGAAACATCTTAAACTAAACCGGCCAGCACCAACGTTTTGATGTGTCTTCTGAAGCACGGAGGAGTTTGCGATGGTTGGTTTGCTCACCCAACCAGTGACCCGGCACTGCAAAAGTTGCTTAATCGAAACTCCAATTCAAAATGTAAAAAAAATGTAAAATTAGGTTTTTAAAGTTACAGTTAACTCTTGAATTTTACTTAAAATGAATAATTTTTCACCGAATGACTGGTAATTCCAGTACCACGTTCACGACAAAGTAATTGTAGCTCACAAAAAGTGAGATCAAAATCTCATGCACTTCTAACGTTTAGAAATGGAATTCACTTGACAACTAGTAAGTTTAAGTTTAAAACATTAGTAGTAGCTAATTTAATTTGAAGCACAAAAATCAAAAACATTTCTTTAAATTTTACTTTTTATTTTTAAGTGCTAATTGCTGCACTGAAGCTGAATTAAATATTCCTGGCTGGGTCGGGTAGGCATTTAATTTTTTCACTGTATTTTATAAATATTTAATTCAAAAGCACTTAAAAATAAAATAGTTAAATTTACTATAGTGTGTTGTGTTATCAAATTTGTGGTATTTCATCTGTAAAGATGAATCTGCATAGCCATCGGTTGCAATAACCGTTGGATAGATGGTACTCTGCCGCTAAAAAGCAGTCAAAAAAAATAATCAAAAAGCAGTGAACAAATTCAGTGCTTACGTCAGCCTTCCGGGTAACATAATGGTCAGTGGATCGCGGAGGACCCAGGTTCGATTCCTGGCTGGGTCGGGTAGGCATTACATTTTTTCACTGTATTTTATAAATATTTAACATATCTTTATTCAAATCATTTTACCCACAGCTGTTATTTAATTTTAATTATCAGACTACCAACACACTAAACTTTTAGAGATGCTATTGACAAAACAGAACAGACTTTATAAGACAGCTCTTGACCTCGATCTCGCCTGATGGTGAGCGTAGATGAGGTCTAAGATGGAACGAGCTGCCCCAGAAGATGCCTATTAACTCTCGCCTTGAAGGAATTCAGGTTATAAGTTTTTGGAAACACAGACGATGGCAGAGAATTCCACTCCTTGCCAGTGCGCAGTAAAAATGATGACATGAAGCGCTTAGCCTTTCCTCTCGCACTGTTATACCACATACTACACATTCGCACATCATCTTTCCTTCCCAGGCAGTTGGTGCTCAGCCTATGAGATATTCATGTTTGCTACAGTTGATGGAAATTGGCTTAATCACCACGCTTGCGAAATGCGAGTTGGTGATCGATCACAATACTGGGCTATGCGTCGGAAAATCCGAAACACACTATGCCCGCCCTGGAAATTGAACCCAGGACTTTCGGGTGTCGGGCTGAGCACTTTGCCGGTCGGCCACCGAGCGTTAGCCTGAAGAGATAGAAGGTATCTTTTTTATAGACTGAAACTATTTGTATAACGTGTTACCTTATAAATATTTAGTTTAATTTCGGAAAAGTTGTTATACAACCTCCAATCTGATGCGAAGTGAGCGTGATAGCCACGCTAATGGCATCCAAGTGGCAAGTTATAAATAATGTATCCCGTCCATAGTCACAAATTTATTTAGGCATTAAAACCTGACCCGGAATGGACTCATAAAATTCAACAGTGAACTTTTTTGTTAATTGCGGCACTGTTAAACTTATTGAAACATTCTTAATTAGATCCAATTGTCAATCGTCTGAATATTTGGTCGAAGATGGAGCTGGTTTTCGACTAGATACCACCATCATATCTAAGTCTGTCGACATAATAGTAATGTAAATTAAATTGTAAGTACCTGCATGACCGAGCTTTGCTCTGTATTTTTTTACGCATAAAACGAATTTTTCTAGAAATTAAACCTAGCTAGATGGATTCATTGCCCCCGAAACCCCCTGCACAATAAATTTCAAGAAAATCGTTGGAGCCGTTTCCGAGATTCAGATTATATATATACAAGAATTGCTCGTTTAAAGGTATTAGATGTTCAAACAGTTAGACTTTCAGACTCACATTGAACTTTCCGTAAAACTGTTCTACTCGTAATATACCTACCGTGAATTATAACTCATGAGTAAGAACAACTTGTTGTACTACTCGTAGACTAACGCTGTAATCTTTTAAAAAAAACTCAGCTGTTCCATACAATCTCGGTAAGTAATAAGTATTGTTTGAATGTAAAAAGTTGCACTTATTCATACGTTGCAACTAGCACCTGCTTACAGCTGACTTTTGTTGACTGTAGCAGAATGCCTCAGACATTAAGTCCGTCATGTAATGTATGTTACAAAAGTATAAATAAATGAATGAAGGCGAAAAAAGTAACAGTGTATATTTTTTATTTATAAGCTGCTTTTGTACCATGAAGTACAAAACATTAATAAATAGCCAGCTCCTAAGTAGTATAATAATAAGAATTCCGAGAGAAGAGACAGAGCTCTAGCACCTTTGGACTTATCTTCACTTACCATCATTAAGATAAAGGCCGTACGATTCCCTATCGATGTGGAATAAAAATATTTTATTTGTATGTCAAAATCATATAGGTGTATCTACCTAGAGTAATATAATAATAACAATAATTATAAGGCCTTGTAGCAAGGAGTCTTGACCAACATCTCAAGAGGCTTTCGCTGGATGGCTGGATTAAGGGTCAGATACAGAAGGCAACACTCCTGGACACGGCACGCATTGTCAGGAGATTTCTTTCTCTGCAGCCTTAATCGCTGGTAGCTTGAGTCTTGTTCCGCTGCTGGCGACGTTCTAGGTTTAGGTTTTTATAAAAGTTATATTTTTGAATGATATTTTGTTATATTTTACTTTTTTTATAAGTTTTTATAAAACCTAAAACTAATATTTAAAATAAATAAAGAGTATATTTATAAATAATAATTCGTTTATTCAGGTAACTTACACCCATACAAATTACAATAAAATATCAAATTAACAAAATAAAATAAAAAATCAGAATAAAAATCAAAATTAAAATTTAATAAAAATTTAAAATCAAACAGAAATTCAATAAACTAAAAGAATCAATTAATATTTAATGTAATGTAATGGCTGTAATGTAATGTAATGACACCAGTGTTCGACACTTAATGCCAGACAATTTGGCCAAAATTTTTGTTGCCAAAAAATAACAGATTTTCATTGAAATGTTTCGTGATGACAGCAAGAAGACTAGTGGTCGTTATTCAATTGTCGCTAAACACTGACATCAGTTGTTGACCCTTATGTTTAATGATTAAAAGACAAACATGTCGATCATTGGTTCCCTTCGAACACTGCGGTGCCACTACCCAACATAGGTAAGGTCTAGTTAATAAAAATATTTCTTTACATATACCAAACTATGTAGAGAAATATTTTGTCCATTAAATCCTATATGGCAATAGAAATAGAATATTAGACCGTTTCTGTTCCTCAATCCTCACAATGACGCCTACGTGAACGTATAAACTTCTAAAATAAATGATGACATGTATGATGGATTACTATCGAGTAATTCCTAATGGTCAAGAAGGATTTCTCTCACAGACTACACACTACAACACAAAACTCATCTATAGCAATTTAATGTTGTAACTTTCATTATACTTTGTAAACAAAATCAACTTTACGAAAAACTGAATGAATTAACGTTTACTCATAACAATATAGACAACGAACGCTACATTGACAAAAAAATGAAAACTAAAAGTATCATGACAAAAGTGATACTTTAAGTACTTTTGTCAATATAATATAATATGTGCTGAGTCAACCAAAGGGCACCGAATATCATCAAAGTTCACAGTTTATTGTCGCATAATTGAGATTAATTGAAGTTTCGGTTATAAACTGCCTGAATGGGGGTTTAATTTGAATTTGCGCTTTAGGAAGCAACACAAAGCCTGCATGGAAAGGGTATTAATAGTGGCTTCGATAAACGGCCCAATAAGTTATGTAAAGTGCGGATGCATAGGGTTACATTACAACCCCTACATGAGGTTGGACGCATGCGTGCTGTCCACCGCGCACGGCATATGCGGAATATTAAAGGAGGAAAGAGAAAAAAATTAACTTGTGAAGCCATTTTCGTCTATCGGCCCCCTCGCTACGGGGCTTCGTCGACAGAGAGCGGCGCGCGACCGCACCGAACGTACGCCCCTCCGCGCTCGAAGCGTCTCCCTGCGATCGACAACCGGTCCGGCCGGTCCATGTGATCATTCCTTGTGTGACCATAATAATTGTGCAGTGCTATACGACCATAGACAACTCCAACCAAACTTAACGAACTCACGAAGTTAGTGCGAACCTCTCAGTGAAGTGCAACAATTGCGAAAGTTGTTTTCTTATGACGTGTGTATCAGTTTTTGAAGTGATGAACATTGGAATTTGAAATTTTTTAGGTTTCTGAAAGTGACGTATTTATTTTCTGTTGTTCAGTCTTGTTTACCAGTTTGGAGATTGTTGAGCTTTCCGCTTTTGTAAAGTTCAAACTTTTGTTGGTTACTTTGCAAAAGGTGATCTCGGCAAGGCATCAACGCATGACAACAAATAAACAGGTAACTTTTTACACCTTTACTACTTAGTTTTAGGATAAGTTTTAAAAAGCCATTATAATAGTTTTAATTTAACTGCTTTCTTTTTTATTTACAATGACGAAGTTTTTATTAAAGTTGTTTGAGTTCAAACAAAAAACAAAAATAGATTCGATAACAAGCGAAGCATTTAATCTTAAGCCTGATTACTAAGAAATAAAGACATCGGTTAGACATCTGCCAAGAATGTCAACATTAAAAAGTCACCTGTATGTAGTAATGTCACTTATTTTAAGTATTTTATTTTATCATACAAAATATTCGAGTCATTTCACCTGCATCTAGCTCAGCTGTCTCACAACCGGCTCAAATATCAAATTCTAAATGCCACGTCCAAAGTGCATCAATTTAGATAGCCCTTATCTCTTCAAAAGTAATCTAAAGGACAGACCATGAATTGTAGGGGACTTAGAGGTATTCTCACTGAACTTATAATGCAAGGATATTGTAAATCAAACTTTTTTATTTACGATCTAATAACGCTCGGTGAGAGTGCTCTCTAAAATAGACAAGCATAATAAAAAGCTATAGTACATCAATAAATTATTGGAAGACGTTCTTTTTATTGGAGTAACGAATGGTGGGATGAGTAATGGGGCAACTTTGCCCTTTAAATCATACTTTTCTGGAGGAACTCTTGCTTTGGGAAGGAGCGCGATCCCCCAGCTACTCTTTCTGATACACTTATCAGGAGTCTGCGATCGCAGCCGAAAAATAGCGAACCGCGGAAGTTATTAGGTTGCTCTTTCGCTAACTTTCCTCAAACAACTGCGTTGTGGCTATGAAACATTATTTGCAGGATAGAGAATGATTGGATTGTAACTGTTGAATCAGATATGTTTGTTCATGAATTTACAACAGAAACTTAATTACTTATATATTAACTAGTTCTTTACATGTAACTAGAAATATTTTTTATCGAACCTTATTAAGTTTTTGTAATAATTTTTCACGATAAACAGAATGTCAACATTGTTCATATTTTTAGCTAGTTCAATTGGAGTTGACTAGAGTACTACTAGTACATGTTTAGTAACACTACTCATAAATTCATAATGACTACTGTCGCCTACTGCTTAAGAACCACAAGACCCAACTAGAGGTGACGTTATTGACTCAAATTAAAATTCTGTGGTTTTTCACTTTTGTTTTTTATTTCATTGGGCTAAAACTGTTCTCGTGTTCCAATCTTCCGAATGAGAACAATTTTAATTTTTTATCGTTTCTAAGAAGTTTCACTAACGGCGCATTAAAGTTTTGCTATAGTCTAAAGAAATGTTGTCGTAGTTCGTCATGCGACTAAGGAATGTAACTGTATAATGTTACCAATTACCTAGTCTCTTTAAATTATTAATACTGTAGACCGTAATTTTATTAAGGCTGCACGGATTGTATCCTTAGCAATGAAAAATTAAAAAAGATAGAATGTGAGTTTGGATTGGCATTGACAGATTTCGGCTGCTTCCTCTTCCATTTTTGAAATTTTTGAAAAGAGTATATATGCGTGTGTGTCAAATACATCGTAGTGTGTGTAATGTTTGTTTTATTGGTTTAATGTATTTTTATGCATAATTAAAAAAATATATTAACATTCTGCAATCAAAGACTTAAAACTAATCAACATTGTTTATAAAAAAAAAAAAAAAAAATTAAAACATTGTTTATTATTTTCTTAATAATATTCTGCATTGACTCAAAAGCCTCTTCTTTTTCAAAACTTCAAGCACTACTAACCCAACTGTATTAGTAATGGTTACGGCTGTCTTTGTAAGTTTACCACCTAAATTAGGTACCACATTGTTAGAACGACCGGTCGACTGGCCTGCCGATGACCGTGTCGATAATCGAGTTAACGCAACCTTACCTAAAGTAGGTACAAAAATTGGAGTAAAACGGGAAGTGGCAATTACACAGCTAAAACAACTGCTACACGGCGATTAATTTGAGTAAAGGGTATGTGGGGTGAATCGACCGGCCAGCGGTATGTGCTGGCCAAGAAAATAGACGTGCTAAATAGGCGAGAAGCCGATGGTCCGTGAAATGACGTGTCTGTGAACCGATCGCATTTGATGAACTATTGTTTACGACCATAACGTCGGGTGGGTGGATTCGATCCGCACTTCGACTTTCTATACACCAAGCCGAACGGGGCTATACGAAATCCATTCGGGAATCCTTTAATAAATGTTACGCGTTCCGTATCAACCGATATTCTGTGAGTATCAATACCTTTCTACATAGAAATACGTTGCTAAGCCAAACCTGTCGATGTCGAGTTATTAATAGACCTATATTCAATTTGCGTGCTCATAATTTTAACCCGTTTGTAGACTACTCGAATTGTTTTAACGCTATCTAATAATTTACCATTGGATAAGATCTAAATCTTTTATCGATACGTCGAATTATTATAAAACGTAGGCACTTAGCACACAAACATACTGAATTATGAACGAGGATGGCTGCTCTTTCTCCTTTATTACTATTTGAGTTACTCTTATTATAGGCCAATGGCACAACATTGGCATGCGAATATAAATAACTGCCAATGTCAAGAGCTAATTTATTTTAATAGCGATTGTCAGTTATTTTTATTACACAACGAGCTATCGGTAGTGTGCTCCTCGAGTAGGTATCGAGTGTCGGATTATCGATTCAATGGACATTCCCACGTTGCCGGAAGCTAGTACTGGACGGACACGCTTCGGTACTTTTATCTTTTACTGTTGTCCCTTTGTCCTTAGTGTTCCAAAAAAGCGGCTCTCTACTCCGCGGGCCTAGTTTACCCCGCTTAATTCGTATTGCATCATTCGTTCCACACCATATTCCTTTTTTTGCGTTGGATCGATCGCTTCGGTGGTCCCCTCGGAGCGCACGCTTTTGACAACGTGATAGAAAAAATGTGATAGTTAAATAGATACATATTTATATTCGTCATCGTTGAATCTATACTAATATTATAAAGCTGATTTATTAATACGTAGGTATAAAAGTGTTGGAAGACAAGTGTGGAGATAGTGTTGATAAATCTGCACGGATTGGATATAGTCACGATAGCCTAATTAGTAGTAAGTATGTCTGACCCGGATTTTTAGAAGGCAAGTGGACATTTTTAGATTATCAGAAGTCATACATCTCAATGAATGTTCAACTATCTGCACTAGTGAATAAATCGTATTTTGTATTATTAATCGAATGTTTTAATTCGTTAGAAAACATTTTTCATTAACAATAATCTGAGTCTTCTGAAGTAATATTACATATCATATCAATTTATTTCACTCCACTAATAGGCCCTTCGATTAATATCCTCAGGCACATACAGTTAATAGCCTCAATCTAGCCGCTACAGGGTTCAAGAGCACGGAGACCAGAAACACAAGTGAAATTTGCATTCCCGCTTCACCTCAACACAGTCAACATAGAGTGGACCACCCGCGACGCCTCAGGCAATCAAGTAAATATGAACTTTATTGCATCGACACGAAATACCAAATCAGTATCTTCAGCAACTCCCGTTGCACCTATCGCTTGCAATAAGGCGGTCTGCAATCTAGCCTCTCATACTCGTATCTCAATACGTGCGCAAGGAATATTATTGGACTCCTTCGACTTACAAAAACAAAGAAAGGTTTTTCAATTTGCGGCGTGATATCTGTTCACCGTAAGCGAACACTTTTTTTAATCTCAACCCAAGATCTTAAAATACAGCTGCAGCATTCGAATCTCATTAGCAAGTGAAACAAGAGAAAAAACGTTGAGTGTAATAAATTTTAGCAAACCCAAGCCGAAGCGTTTTGTAGTTGCTTTTAATTTGGTTGCCATTGTCGAGGCGTCCCGCTGGGCGAGTTTGTTGGATTTCTTGCTGGAATTCCAGCTGTTTCAAACATTAGTTACTTCTTATTAGTCGATTATGAATAGAATTAAACGTCCCAAATGGGAAATATTTATTTAATTATAACAGTATAAATCAAGGAGTCCATTGTTCGATCGCCTCTCTGGAAGTATCGAATTTCAAGCTGTAAACCCGTGTTTCGTAAATTTCTTCTACTTAAGTTACTTTTTTTATGGGCACTTAAAACGAAATAAACTATAATAAATCCTGAAGATAAAAATAAATACTATTATTTTAAATGTTGCCGTACGCTAGGTAATAAAAGGTCTAGAAAATATATATTCTTATTTGATTGAACGTGTACTCACAATTTAATACCCCTTAACATAATTAGGTTATGTAATGAAGATAATCAATAGAAAAATTAATAAGGCGAAGAAATATACACTGTTGTTAATCTAAGTAGATCTGATTCTGTAAAAACAAGCTAGTAAACCAGAAAATAAGAATGCACGTAATGTGTTATGAAAGGTGCAACAGACGAACGAAACGCGGCAGATGCAAAGGCACCCGAATGATATCATAAATCAAGTGGATTTTGTGCCGGCGTTAAGTCCAATAGCTACCTCTGGATGTGACTTCGAGGAAGCCATGTTTGTTTTAAATGATTGAAGCGATTCCAAGGGATCGGCTCAAGAACCCGGCGAATGTGAGATGGATGACTTGCATCTCTGTGTCTGTACCCTCGCCGCGGATCGTTGAATCTACGCCGATAAAATTAATAGTAGCCCAGCTATATCGATCGCGCCCAGCGATAAACTCGTTACGAGTGTGGAAAGAAACTGTTGAACACATCAATCATGTGCCGGTAATTGAAAACATGCAGCTGTAAGTTCGCCAGTTTTACGAAACAATAAATTATAAGAAACAAAAGCCGAAATAAACGTTTCATTTTAATGGCCATATAAAAATGTAAACCCCATCCTAAGCTTAGAAAGCACAACTAAAATTTTATGACGAACGCGACACGTGTTTCGCAAAGTATCGACAGTCGACACCAAATGCGACCCATCTGTGGAGCGGAGAACGTGCCATTTTAGGCCCACATTAAAATTCCCACACATAAAATTGAATGTAAAAAAAGGTTCTATGCCCGACGGCCTCTTTCCTACACAACAAACAAGCAGGTAAGCGAATCTTTACGATCCCTACTAAATGAAATATGCGCAATCCGACAAGGGATTTTACATCTTATTACAGTTGAGTAAAGAGTAAGTTATAAGAATGAAATTGTACGGCGGCCCTCTCACAATATTTTGGAAGTATAAAAACTTTGTTTCTTTTCTAAGGTCGGACAAATATAGGTGCTATTCCCGAGAGAAAAAAGTTAGATTTAATTTCTGTGCGACATTTTCGTCCTTAGTTTATTGGCTGGCAACTTTGTACTGCGTTTCGTTATGATACACTCTCCACATACGTCAGACACGTTTCGTATTTTGATTACGTTTAATGATTCATGTGTTTAAGAGTTCTTCTCAGCATGTGTTATTATTTTCAGCTTAAACATCAATGTTACCATAATTAAATATTCACTTCTTAAACATCTTTCTTCGTAGAGCTTTTAAATCATCTTCAAAGTATTCTATTTACTTCTTAAAATACACTGTAATTATACGGTCTGTTATATTTATGGTTGGAAAAGATACAACGTGAACCTGTTTTAAATTGAATGATTGCTCTGGTGATTTTTGCTCGGCAGCTTTGAAATATTACTAGAAGCCAAACACGCACACTCGCGCAATTTCTCACAAACGCGTTTGCTATAAAAATAAAAGTCTAAAGTGAATGAAAATTTAAACAAACTTTCTATCGCCAACATCGAAGATAAACATTTATGGAAATGAAAATACTGTAAAGTGTGTCCAACTTAAATCATGCATATGACCAGTTGTCGAATTTAAATTCACATACTTCGAATTCGACTTTATAGGTACCTATTGCATCGAATTCGAAGTATTGAGTGCTCTTCGCATTCCAAAGGGTCGCCGCTTGCTCAAACAGACGGCGGCGGGCGTTAGAGTGGATATGGTCGCTTGCCGTGGAAGTGTCATATTGCCATGCATGGCAAACACAAAGGTTAATGTTACCTTAAGGCACGGCGCAGACGTCGACAAATTCGCAGAACACTTTTATGAATTTGAATAATTTGAAACCGTGCGAGATGAGGCTCGAGTTCCTTTAGATCTAATCGAAAGGCAGATAACGCTTTTAAATCGACTCTCTTCAAAATTCGATATAATGAAATTGTAGCAATGTTTGCTATTTACGAAGTTAGTAAACTATTTATATTTTTAACAAAGTTTAATTTAGATAGATAGTTTCATTTCTGCTAAGGCATCATCGCCTTATACAAACGTTTTACTGTCTGCCCTTCCAACTTTGAAATTAGCACATAGTAGGCACACAACCACTAAGATAAGGGTACCACCTAATAAGGGTGTGGTATTATCTTTATCTTATCTACCTAGTGCACTGCTGCAGCGGTCTGCTAAGGTTTCCCCAATAAATACATTTCAACTTAATGAGATATTTGTGGCATAAGTGGGCTATAGCGTTATTGTACTCTAAAAATCTAGTAGAAGCTTGTTATATTTCAAATTTGGTAACCCATAATTATGATTGTATATAATTTTACATTTTGTTGCGATTTTGTTTTCAAATTGGTAACCCATCTTGCGAAAGTTGCTTGACTTCCATAACCACAGCTCAACGCTATAGCTCCAAAGCAAAAGAGTGCCGGTAGATTTAGCTACTACAAATACCACTTTTCAAGTTGCAGGGCCAAAGGTCTTGTGAGTTGAAACGCTCAAAACTTGTTATGACTATGACATATAACAGCGGTCGAGATAAAATCAATGATTTAACTTACCGGATGGGAATTTCACGGGTTGTCTCAGAGCTGTATCAAGTTTGTTTAACTAAGTTTAAACACCTCTTCCTCGTTGGTTTCAAAGTCATTTACTGGAGTAATATAATTTTGTACAGCCATTACGTACGCAATATAATAAATGGTGTTGCAATTATGTTATAATTATGTTTTTAAATTCCATAGTTCATCATCATCAGACTATTAGCTGGCTAACTAGCCGAATGCGGGTTGATTGGTTTTATTTGCTACGGTCTAACGAAAAAACTGGGATTAAAAGCTTAACGTTCCTTCCGAAGCAAAGACGATCTTGAGTCCGTTTTTACCAAAGATCTAAGTTTCAAGTACCCAGTAATTTTAGGTGACACTTCCTGAAGTGATACCGTCATCTAGCATGGCTTAAACTTAGGGATTGTCGGGTTAGCTACTGTACTAACGAGCTCTTCGTAAATAGCTATTATACTTAAAGCAGCATTGTAGAAAAGTACTCAACTCAATACATACAACATTATTATACTACATGAAATTATTAATACATTTTAAAAATATTGGTCTTAAGTGAATCGGTGAAGCGTGCAGTGATGTGAATATAATGAGGTTTCAGCTGTTACAGCTATCCCTTATAATATCTTAATCCATTTGCGCTGAAAGAGGTCCATCATCGCTCGATCTAAACAATTTAAAATTAAATCTGGCTCTCAATTTATTCCGGCTATAAATATATGGATAATGGCCGCTTCGATGATTACGTTGGCGTTCGGAGGATGGACAATGAAAACAATAATGTTATGATAGGAAGCAGCTACGGCTCTGTTTATTTTAAACATTCGCCGACATGGAGATTATCTTCCTTGTAATGGTGTGGCCGCGAGCTGTGTGTTTTACTTCAAACTGTTGAACCGTACCTTATGCGATTGTTTACTGAAATTTGTGTAAACAGATAGGTAAGGTTATACCATTGTTTGGTATCAATCTTTTGTTGGGCTTAGCTTTAATAACAGTTAGTCAAAGTTAATTTGTCATTCAAAAAATTAACTGTTTATTTGTTGTTAAAATGTATGTTTTCTTTTTAATTCACTAAGGTTTTAAGCACTGTAACCGTCTACGATTACATATTATCACAAGATCATTGGGGAAAAACTCACTTATCGCATACCTAAAAACCATAGGTCCGATTTCCGACGGTCGTACCTAATTGTTATTGTATTCGGTTTGGTTTGGTCTAGTTCTGTCTTAACTAAATCTTTTTCAATAGCAACAAAGTAATAATAATTTTGTTGAGTTTGAGAGTTATAAAAAAGCTAGTTCCCACTAGTTGAGGATTTCGGGTGAAGAAATTCTATGATTTATCTCAAAATCTTACATGTAATTTAAATTGAAAGAAATATTTATTATCAGATTTATAATAACCAATGCTTGTCATTAAATAAGTAAGTGCTTCGCGATGACTGTAAGTAATCATCTTGTTAACCAAATGGTTCTATAACGGGTTCCAATTCATTCTCAGCATTAGAAAACGGTGTAGTAAGCAAAAGGGTCGGTAATTTACATTTAAAAATGGGGAAACATTAAGATGAGAATTTTATGTGTACGGCGTTAAGATCGACGCAAGATTACAGATAGCGTCGGAGAGATCTATAATTACATTAATATTTACATAGAATTGTCTCATTAAACGTGTTTAGTTTCGATATGGACTCAATATTGACTTTAAAACGAGATATGGGTTAGAAGGTAAACGTCAGATTGAATGAAATCGGTATCGGTACATCAAAAAGCCATTATGGTATGAAGGTGCGATTTCACGAGGTGTGTACATGGAGTTATAATTCGGCATCGTACAGTTGACTTCGGAGCCCGACGTGCGAGTGGATCGAAGTTTACTGCCTATAAAGTCTTTATTGCCCATTGTCGACGATTATTACTTAACCCTCATGACTTATGAAGTAATAAATTCGATCTTCGCGTACCGATCGTGCCACAGTTTTGGCCGTACGAGTTTCGGGGGGAGTAAATAATAAACTTGCGTTTAACTTTCTCGTAACCTCAAATAAACCTTGCCTTGAGATAATATTTGGGAGTTAAACTCCAACGGTGTTCGATATCAAAACCAACAAACTATCGACTGTGAACTATCTCGAACTTGTGATCATCAAGATGATCGTTTACAATTAGACAGTAAACACTAATATTTACATAATTTAAGAAATCAACTTTAATATCAATAGGATCTTGTTGAAATTGAACTTGCTGGCAAAGAAAGCGACCCATTATTACATTTTCATACAAACGAGTTTACTTTGAGGCCTTGGTAGTTCACCAGAGCTCGTTGGGGACTTTAAAATTATAGATATCCAGAGAGTAAAAATACTAGATTGCCCTAGACATCCAACTGATCAGCTCAGCCGTTTAGACTTTTAAGAAATTAGTTTTAAATCCTATCTCTCACACTGTAGTTTTTGTTATAAACGACTCTGGTTACAAATTATTAAACAACTTTGAAGCTCTGAGTATCTTTAGTTTACCCTGTAGACAGCTATCATCATATTATAACGTCCCGATTAATCCCCTGCGGTGAACCACGGCTTCAAAGTAAGCACGATTGTATAAAAATGTTACAGTGGATCGATTTCTTTGCACGCAAGTGTATTTATGCCAGTAATAAATCAGTCAATCTACTTGACAAATTACATTACTACACAGTTTCTATTATGAAAATAAAAAAGAATATGAAACGAAGACCAAGTTATAGCAGCTGTATATAGTGTGTGTACTAATACGGTGTACACACACTATATACAGCTGCTTGACCAAATACAACATGAAGACATATTGGAATCGCAAATGTAAGTGGAGTTGCGTGCTTAAATCAATAGATGGAGAAGCGAAATAAGCTTAAAATATCACCTAATGGAGTGGCTGTAAATATCCTATTTGTAATTGCGTTGCCGCGATTGTCTGGTGTTATAAGGGCGGCCGGCGGCGTGCAGATCTTGATACTATCTGATTTGTGTCTAGACTCGCTACGCAAATGCTATTTCTAAAGACTTGCGTGTAAACTGTGTAGATTCCTTTTGCAATAGCGCAACTATCAATCCCTCCAATGCAAAGTATATGAATTCATTTGAATATGGACTTGTCAATTCCCAAAATTGAACAACAAACGTGGATTACATTGGACATGATCTTATTGCACAAAGGATGGGAGCCACAAAAGTATATATTATAGAAGGGCTATTGGCATTATTGAAAGCCGTTCTTGCTGTCTGTCCCCGCCTTCTGAGGCATAAAGTTATTTTCACAACAAAGCACGCAAAGCCTCTGAGCTCCTTATATTGGACCTCTCTAGAGCCGGCCCATTGTAATCTTAATGCCGTATTATATTAATGCGATAAACATCTCGGGAGAAGTGCTCTTTTTTTTCGTGAATTATCTGAGTTTTATATTGGCATAAACACAGTCGTACGTAACAGGGTACCGTTTCTCTGGTTACAGAGACGCCTATCTCTTTTGTCGATCGGAGGGGAAGTATCTAATCTATCTTGATTAAAACTGTAACGGGTCGTGTCGTGTCTGTAGATTAAATATTTTTCAAAAATTTTCTATTCAGGGTAACATTTTTATGATTGTCGATGCTGTAAAAATATTTTTAGAATTTTCGTTTAGCTCTCCGTTTATTTCATTGTTCGGCGAAAACTTCTGTGTGGTATTTAATTAAAATCTGAGATAATACATGGAAGCCACATTTAGAATAGCTATTTCTCTGGAAAATAAAAGGATTTGATTTGTGTAGGAGATTGAAGTAAGTATGAGATTTGGTTATTTTGACAATATATAAGGGTAAATGAGTTTTTAATAATAATATTAATTTTAAAAATGTAATAAGTTTTATGTTAAACTAAATAATGAATTGGTTAAAATTCACGTGAACGAAGTCACAGGCACATCAAGACTTATAAAATCTTTTAAATTTCCCCTTCTCATATTGCTCCTCTGCTTTACAAGATATTGTAACCGTAATGCGATCTGTAATTTCAGATAAAAAGGGATTATGTCTTTACCGTTTTAATTTAATTTCAAGTGCACATACAAAAAAGATTCTATTAGAGAACAAAGAAAGCATACCATGAACTTTTAAAAACTTGAAAGTCGATCAGATACTAATAAAGCTGATTTTGAACGATTAATTTAAAACTCTATAAATTTTACAACATGCTAGACACTGATTTAATTTGAACCCGAACTTGATTATTGAAATATGTCTGTCTTTGAATTATGACATGTTATTAAAAATAAATAATAGTGGTCGTATTAAGCCGCTCTTGCTGGATGACAAGGCATGAAAATCCAAATTTAGTGCGCATTATGTCAAGACTGCAGGCACCACGCACAATGAGCCTCTCTGCTTCTCTGAATAATTGCCGTGTTTAACTCCACAGATTTAGTGTCCCGAGTTGCATCACAATAGAGTATTTAGCCCGTGAAAGAAACTATGAAACCATTGTTCGTTACGTCGGAGACAAGAAATGGGCATGTGGAATTGTGGATAAAAAACTTGGAAGATTGCAATTTTTGCTACAAAATTGGGATTTTTTGGTTCAATGTATTTGATACAAGCGTCGTGATAGAAACAATATTCAATTTTGGTTACGACTTTTTATAAATGCACTTATGTTAACACATAATACGTTTCCTTTAAAATAATGTAAACTGTATATATGAATAAAAAGGAAATAAAAACAAGAAAACATACCAAACATAGCAACTCAACGGCAACCAGAAGCAAAGAAACAAAAGAGCGTTGACAGTTGATAGAAAGAAAAAAATATAAATTTACAATAAAGTATTTTCTCCGTTACTCTACCTACTTTATTAGTGACAAAAGTTTGACATTTCAGAAGAACAACGAATCGTTACATTTCGGTACATTTGTAGTGGCACAATGTGTCGTTATATCCCGTTGAGTAATCACAGCGACTTAGCTCCAAAGATTTATAAGCCGACAAGTACGGTCGGCCAAGAAGGTTGTATGACAGACAAAACTTTCTCTGTATAAAAAGATTCGCTATGTCAATATAAACGAAGTATGGAGTTTCAAGCGAAGGTGCCTGGTAGAATAATTATACTAGAATAATTATATGCTTTGCACTTACACCGGAGTCAAAGGCGACCCAAAGTTATGTGGGACTCTTCTCCTTTTCACTCGTCTAGGTACTAAAAGCTTGACAAGAGTGAGAAAGATATACCTACTAAAATACCTAGAACCATCGCTTCTCTGCCACGCGAATGGTTCGGGATCACGAATGGCAAACACCCCAGGTCTCTTTGACCAGATTCATTTTATATGAAGTTGCCATTAATTACCATTACAACAAATTCTGCCGCTAAGCAGCATCGTTTAACACTGCTGAGTTTCTGTTATAATACTAGATCCACTTACAGGTAATTTTTTATTCCTGTGTAAGCACTTGGCATTCATCTCACCTGACAAGTGTCCTCCTGAATCCTCAACTACTGAGGAGCTGGCTATCTTATCTCTTACTGTTGGAACACAACAATGCTAGTTACTTTGAAGTTATGGCAACATACGATGGTAGTATGCGGTGGTCGTTTACCATAAGACGGGGCCGTACGCTCTCTAGCGGCTCAGAATCATTAAAAAAACAGTCCGTCTTTTCATAAACGGTAACTAAAATTAAGTCCTAAAAGGTGGTATACGATTTTTTTTGCACACTGTACCATCCACAATGGAATATTTAGAGCGGGAACGAAACTTTTGCGTCGTGCGGCCATATTTTATTTCTTTAGTGACATGTGAATGTGCATTTAAGGTTTTGTAACGCAAAAGGCGGGTTGAGAGTGCAGTTTGTCATAACTGATTGTGTTGGCAGCACAATCAATTGTAGTTACCAGAAACGCTATAAAATAAATAAAAAATAAACTTAGGCAAAAATAACTTTGGTAATCTTTAATTCTTGTACTTACATATAGCATATTCCTATTCATATTCATTAATTCAACTTAAATTTGCAACAAAAGGTACAAAATACAAGATGTTGGTGTTAATAAATGTTTTGATAGTTACAATTTCGCCTTTCAAGTCATTGTGATTTTGGGGATAATTATTATTAGCCTATAAATGTCCCAATGCTGGGCTTTAGCCATCTCACATGAATAATAGAACAGAGAGATCAGTCGCCAAAGATATGCACCGTTTTCCCATCATCACCATCATCATCTTAGTCGAAAGATGACGACGACAAGGGCCTTCCCCAAGGATCTTCACAAGAACCGGTTTTATGCTCGCATGCAGCGGCTTGACTTCTTCATTTCTTTGTTTTTCCATAGTAAATTTGTTTTATAACCCGGCCGGCCAGCGAGTTAAAAACAATTGGTATTAATATCTCAATTGTGCAGTGTGCATTGAAAACTTCATGTTGCGGCTGTTTTATAACCACCCGGGTATGAAACACTCGAGCATTCACGGCGGGTTGAAACGAGTGTGTCTAATGTGACAGTGTGCAGTGCAAACTTTATGTTGCGGCTGGCTTATTTACGCACAATGGGTTCAGCCAAAGTAAGGTTATGGCCTTCCCACAATAATAGAACACGTATAGATCATTTACCAGAGATGTGCACCGTTTTCCTATAGATAATCTGTTTTATAACCACCCGGGTATGAAACACTTGAGCATTCACGGCGGGTGGAAACGAGTGTGTCTAATGTAACAGTGTTCAGTGCAAACTTTATGTTGCGGCTGGCTTATTTACGCACAATGGGTTCAGCCATAGTTAGGTTCTGGCCTTCCCACACAAATAATGGAACTCGTATAGATCATTCACCAGAGATGTGCCCCGTTTTCTCATATATAATCTGTTTTATAACTATAACCACCCGGGTGTGAAACACTCGACCATTCACGGCGGGTTAAAACGATTGCAAGTGTAGTGCAAACTTTATGTTGCGGCTAGGGTTGCCACCCGTACTTTATTGTATGCTATTTCGGGTACTTATACTCTATACTTTATGATAACAATAAAGTACGCAAAAATACTTTTTTCACATATTTTAATTATCTAAGTTTCTTTTTACGTATAACGCACAAAAAAGTTACTGTGCAGCTATTTAGCATTGATAATTATTTGTTAAAAGTTGCTAAAATCAATGAGAAGTATGTTTTTAAGCGAACTTTATTTTGACCCAATGTACATTATTTGTACAAAAAAAAGGTGGAAACCCTAGTTGCGGCTGGCTTATTTACGCACAGTGGCTACAGCATTGTTGCGACGCAAACTTTGGGGACCCACTGCGGTTTAATGTTTGGTTTGGACTCATTAAGGTGTTTTGCCACAAAATCATTGTTAATTTCGAATTGATCTGTCAGGTTTTGTAAACAAATAGATCAGATTCGGATTTGAAATGCAATAGAATTGAATTTAAATTCGAAGCAACTGTTGCAATGACGTGGCAACAGATGGGTGATCCCGGCTTCGATTCCCAGCGGGGAGTACATGTTTGTGTACTCGGTTTGGTTTGGTGGTAGGACTTTTTTGTCTGCCTGGCTAGCTACCACCATCTTATCTAAACAAGTCGCAATAACATCAATGTTTGTAGTATTGTTGTGTTCCGGCAGCTAGATATAAGATAGCCAGTGTCTCACTAGTTAAGGATTCCGGGTGAAATGAGCTTACACTAATTGGCCTTATCATCACTTATCATCAGGTGAGATCAAGGCACTGCGCTTACCCGTAAATATGAAAAAAAAATTAAAAGTATGTAAATACCTATATCATTGATTTTCAAAACATACAAACGAATAATGATTCACATTTCACAAGCTCACCCGCGCTTGTTCTGTAATACGCACACCCATTCCAAATTAATTTACGTAACAGAATTCAAATTCGTTCTCGTAATTTAAGCTTAAGATCGACGATAAAACTTTTAATAACCCTTGATCACAGACCGTAAAGGGTTCCAAGTACTTCGTTATTATTTAGCTTTGTTGTGAGCAAACAATGAACAATATTCCAATTAAAATCCGTAACACTCAATATTCAACTCTGTCATTGATACCATAAATTACAGGCATTTTTTATCTTTGTATCATAAAACGGTTAATAGCCAGAGGCGCTTTAATCGGAAGAGGTGGATGGAAATGGGGAAGACCTTTGTTCAATAGTGGACCAATGTATTTATATTTAATATTATTATTGTAGGTCATCATCATCATCATCATCGTTTTATGTCCCCACTGTTGAGGCACGAGCCTTCCCTATGGGAATAGAGATAACGGATCACCAACCAAACCACCGCGCGAACCCAGTGCGGATTTGTGGTTGTTAACGACTGCTAATGCAGCCGGGACCAACGACTTTACGTTACGAAGCACGAGAAATAAGATGATAAATTTTTGGTCACCCATCCGATGACCGGCCTTTGTGAAAGTTGCTTAACATTAACAATCGCAGACCGGGCACATTAACCAATGTGCCATCGAGCTCCACCTTATTATGTTACTTAAATTATGCTTTAAATTAATGCACACTCTTAGTCTTTAAATCATAATGTACAGTTTCCTGAACCCGCAACCACAGAACAAATAGATCTGTGACTGCAACATGGTATTAAAGCTACGTTTAAAATGTCTTTGTTTTGTTATAGATTTACTAATCTACTAGGTAACTGGTGGACTTCGTACCGCTTTGACAGTTTCCATGACAATAAAACAAACAAATCATTCGTCCGCTTAAGAACACTCGTATCCCATGATGGACCCCTATAGCAGCGCCACCTACCGGGTCCAATTTTAAATCTAAACCATTCTCGAATTCACTTGAACACACACAAAAATTTTTATCCAAATCGGTCCAGCCGTTTAAAAGGAGTTCAATAACATACACACGCACAGAAGATTTATATACATATGTATAAAAGATAATAGGTACTATTAATAAAGAGGTAAAGTTTGTGACTTTGTTTGTTTGTTGAGGGTTATCTCTGGAATTACTGGTCCAATTCTAAAACTTTTCACTGACAGAATACTACATTATTTGCGGATAACATAGGCTATTTTTTAAAAAGTTTATTATTTATATCTCAAATCCACGCGAACGAAGTCGCGCGTAAAGTGATAGTGACCAATATTTCTGTAGTACCTTCCTACATTTATCATGTACGCCTATTCATTAAGACGGTGCACGCCAATAAAGCAGGCAAGCAGCACCTATTTTACAAAATTGACTTACGAATATTGAACTTTCTGACTGAAAGCCTGTCTCAGAGTTATTGTAGCTTTTAAAATATGATAAGTTGTTCCAGATTTTTCTACATTTTCTACGTACGTACCTATAAAGAAAAGATCAATTCAGATATTTTAACTAAAATCCTATATTTATCAAATACATACACATTGTACTCCGAGATAAAGTAGCTATAATTTAGCGATATACTTTTCAAAATCGGTTGAATCGTTCTAAAAGTTACAATAACGATACAAACAAGCTTACAGTACAATACGTCTAGACCAGTCTTTCCCAAAGTGGGCGATAACGCCCCCTTGTGGGCGCTGGAGACCTAGAGGGGGGGCGGTAAGGGACCCGGAAAAAAATGGGGGGCACTGATGTGATTTAAGGAGGCGATGAGTGATTTATAACTTCAGCTACTTCATGTTTTAAAATTCACTGAAATTAAAATCCTCCTACTACACAACATCCATTTATTAGTTTATATTTATATCCTATTTTATTGTATAAATATAAACTAAAAATATATTAAATATTTATTATTTTCAATGCGTTCACAACGCTATTTATATTTTAAGATATTTGGTATGTAATAGGTATCAAACACTGAGAAATATTCGTGTTTAGAATATAGGTTTAATTAAACTCCAGGTGAGACTAATGTGTTAATGAGGTTTTTAAGGTGAAAAAAATGGGGGGCGCTACAAAATAACTGATTTTCAAAGTGGGCGTTAGACGAAATAAGTTTGGGAACCTCTGGTCTAGACAATTATTGTATTGTAAAACGCTTTGGTTAAGCGTTCAATGCGCTCTCTCAATTATTGAATCATAGTGTGAAGTTACCTTAAGGCGTGAAGCCGCAACACAATGGGCCTTGCTCGTGAATAAGTAACGAAGCCAGTCATAGGCCCATCGTCCTCTAGTCGACACTTGATGTACAGTCAACAGCAAAAGTAGATGATGTTTCCTAGCTTTAAAAGTGTTAATATTTTCCGATGTTACTGCAGTCAAAGTCTGTAGGTACTGCACTAGAATTTGAAGGTTTCGACTTTCATTTTAAAAAAGTTTTGACATTTTCATACTCTTTTTATATTTTGAAACTTGGTTAGTTACTAGTTATTTTTGCTGTTGACTGTATTTTAACCTACCTAAAACTGTAAAAAAATCCCTAATCGATATTGAGCCTTATAACAAAAGCTAAGCAAATTAATTAAGGAAATTTGACATTTCGTGGTAGGTGAACTGATGTCGTCTGTAATTCGTGCTCCGTTTTTGCCGTAAATGCTTGAAGAGCCAATAGTAGCAAAAACAGAAGGTGTCTAGGATTTTGTTGGAACGTGAAATTTTAATAACGAACGCCTTCAACCGGAAATCCTGGGTTCGTTTCCTAGGCCAAGCAGAGTATGTTTCTAGTTGACTTTCATTATGCTTCGCTTTGTTAACTTGTTTTGAGGTCTAATTTTTTTTTGTATCTTAATGTAGTACCAAACATGACCGTCGACATTCTATATACCACCTACTTACCTGCATTATAAAAGTGGTTTTGACAGTCTATGCAGAATTTGTTTTGTTTCAAGCTCTTATCTATATTATTATGTAACTTCCGATGGATACCAATTACCAACTAAACATTATCCCCCTTATTCATAAAAACTATTTAAACAAAATTTAATCATTGTTTTGTCTCTTTTTCTCAAATTCAAAATGACGTTTGTGTGACGTTGACAAAACAATATTTAACTAAATAATGCTTAAATAGTTTTTATGAATAAGGGGGTATGTTTGTAATAACTAACAAATATTGTTCATTTCATTTTATTTCATATTCCACAACGGCCGAGCGATTGTGACCAGTTGAAGCGTGTCAAATGTCAGTGACTTTTATCCGACGTGTCAGTGACTTATTAAAGCAGACCGATGGGTCAATTGCTAATTAAATTATTTATATGCGACAATTAATTCAGGTTCACACAAACCGTATACTAAAACGTGACTTTTCTTTGAAGCGTGCAGAATATGCTAAAGTTGTTTTGTTTATAGCTCTTATATTTATGTCACAATTCCACAACAGTTGAGCGTTTGTGACCGGTTCAAAAGTGTCAAGTGTTGTTAGTGATTTGTGGGATATATGTCTGATGTGTGAGTCACGACGATGCGACGAATAGAGTAGTAGGCTTAGTGCTTTATCATTAAGACCAGCAAACCGATGACTCCATTACTAATAAAATTATTCGTATGCGGCAACTTATATATGTTCACTCCAACTGCATTGGATATCAAAGAATTTAAACGGGGATTTTGTGTCACTCATTCAGACCGTGACTCACTGTGTCAGCCCGTGACCACGGCCGGTGTAACTCGATCGAAACGTCTGGTATAAATAAGGTAACTATGGAACGCGAAAGTTACTCTACCAATAAATATACTTTTAGTATCAAATATACTGAAACGTTACTTTTTTTCAAGAATGCATTATATGCAATATTAGTTTTGTCCATAGCTCTTATATTTTTGTCACAATTCCACAACAGTTGAGCGATGGTGACCAGTCAAGTGTTAGTGATTTGTGGCATTTATGTCGGACGTGTCTGCGACGCGACATATAAAGTGGCGGGCATAGTGCTTAATTATTTAAGCAAAACGATGACTCCATAACTAATGAAATTATTTGTATTTGGTAATTTATTCAGGTTGACGCCAACTGTATTTCATTCTAATGAAACGTCTATCTGTTTCTCTCTAATATGTTTGTATTATAAAAAAATTGTTTGGCCGTCTTGTTAAAACATTGCTGACCTATTTTTTAAATAAACTACAAAATATAAATACTGTAGGTACTTTATTTTGAAACGGACCCATATAATCCATATTACCGTAGATAACAAAAATAACACGATGTAACCTTGTAACCTTAAAAAATATAATAAAATAACTAAAATAAATTATTAAAAAGAGTCCCTTTAGGCAAGGTTCCGAAGATACTGACAGCGTTCCCCCTTTGAATAGCAAGGCAATAATAATTTATTTTAGTTATTTTATTATATTTTTAAGGTTTTTAGTTTTAGGTTCATTGTTCTTTTAATAATAAATGTAATAATAAACTACATATATTATATTAAATTAGATATTCTTATTACCTTGTAACTATATTGTTGACTTTGCAACAGAACCGCAAAGATTTCTAACTGATCACTTTTCCACGTCAAACATATAAACAAACTAACAAGAAAATGTGTAGAAGTTTCATTGAAATTCTAGCCTCTAAATGAGAGCTGAGAGCTCCTCCCGATGCAACTCACTGTGAGTGTGTTAGGTTTCACAAACATCAAGATAGGGCTTTGACGTTATACAACAAGTAAGATACTCGTTGTGTACAGCGCCTTAACTACCGCACTTTGTTTATTTTCTTCCTAATATATAAGTAGGTACTTTAAAGTATGCAAATTGTAGACTCAATAGACTTATAGTTCGTGATAGTTTTTTTATATATTTGTTTATTATATGGTTACAAAGTTACGAAATATTAAACACAATTGTTTTGCTAATAAATTACTAGAAGTTAGATTGATATGAAGAAAGCAAAAGTAAAGAGTATTATTTTGTTTACAAGTATGAAAGTAACACATTGTGTATAATGATGATGAGACAGAAAGAGACCCGATACAGGTTGGTAGAGGTTTTAATAACTGAGTACCAATTTATGACAACAACCTTGGCTTAACGTATATTAATATTATATTAATATTAATACTTAATTATTATTATAGATATATTTTGTTCACTCGGCAATCCTTGCTTCACTTGTGAAAGCTATTGCACCAACGACGTCGTACAGCTTGTATTTTCTAGAATATTCAAATTCTTCTTCAGCATTAACGGCATCCTTACCCCGAACCCCCACAGCCTTGACAAAATTATCACCGTTCCACGTGAAGTTCATTATGTGCACCTAATAAAGTAGGTGCACCTCCTTCCATTTATACCGAGTGTAGCAGTTACTTTGGCGTTATCTCCCGCCAGCCGACGGCATAGCGTGACTTGCCAATTAAACGTACTTGCCTCGGGAAAGTCGTATTTAGTACATTTAGCTTTGTTACACCGGTCTCACACCGCGATATTAATCTGTTGTACGGTGTACTTGAACAATGTTGTTCGCAAAATTATTGACCAGCTCTTTCGAATGAGCAAGACTTACCCAGGGCCCTGACCCTGCTAGCTTGAGTCCACGATCTGGTTTCGGCGGCCTAATTCTGACATTTTTGATATATGTATTCAAAATAGCTGAATCCGGTCCTGTGAAACTGACTTTAAAATTGATGGTGTAATTTAAAGTCGATAGAGATAACATCAGTTTGAAGCCAAGTTTAACTTTAGTATTCCTTTTGTAAAAACAGGGATTTTGTTCTATTAGAGCTTTTCATCAATAAATATTCTGAGTCACTTCAGACAGACTTTATTAATTTAACTTTTATCTAAATGATAAAATATCGTTGAAACTTGATTGTTGAAACCAACTTCTAGAATTAAATTAGACTATCCACTAAAAGTCTGCAACTCACTTACACAGTAACATTTAACAATAATAATGCAAAATTCAATTTCGAAACGAACTCCACTCCAGAAATTCAAGCAAGCATTCTCACTCAGACACGAATGCAAAAAGACAGTAACAGAATTTTAGGAAAACAATTTGCAAGAAAATAGTATAGTTGGCGGAGACTGAATAATTGCCATTTGCATAAGTTCCAATGAAACTATGGAGCTCTATACAAACAGCGAGGAGACAGTTGATGAGATCGGGTCTATATTTGTGGCTTGTTTAACTTTGACAATGGTTTTACATTTCAGACTGCGCCGTACAGTAACTTAGACTTGCAAGTGACTATTCCACCTTCTCATTCAATATTCACTGGCGCAGCTGCTGTCTGCTGAGTAATTTTGCATTACTCGAAGATAAACAACATAAATCAATATAACCCTTGAGTTTGGGGACGGAACGTTCCCAGTGGGGTATAAAGTTTGCCACCTGCTTACCTCACATTTGAGTAATAATGACACCGCAGTATGACATAAAATTCGCGTGGAATAAATAACCATCTATTTCAGAAAGTTTTTCTGTTTGTAGTCCAATCACAAGACTACCAGTATCAGGGTTTCCTTTTTCGATTTTAAGCTGACTTACGAATTGTGCTCGATTTAGTTAGTCGTAAACGCTTATTCTTAGGCTGTCTGGTCACCATAAAGCATTGTTAATAACATTATTGTTCCCACAGTAAGGGAGAAAGATAACTAGTTCTTCAGCGGTTCAGACATCCGGGTAAGGTTCACTTCCACTCTTTACCTTGTCGCCATATTATTAAAACATCACGTGGTATTAAAAGGAAGCGCTTCTGAATATGTAATAAAAACATCGCATACAATTATGTTATTGAAACCGCTATAAATAACTTCGAATTGTGTTTACTGGCTTAAAGCCATAATTTATTACAGCAAAAGAAAATTGTATTTAGATGGAGCTAACATCGTCGTCGTTTCACGTTAAATTATTGACCACACCAACAAGACATGCATTCGGAAAATTAATCACCATCGCTGATAAACTGCATACAACTCATGAAATGTCTGTCCGTTCGCGTGCTGCTCGGAGATCCATTAATGTATCCAGTGCTGCCGCCAACAAACAAATTATGGATGCAAACACGAGGCAACACGCGACCCGGCCCTGAAAGCCTTTTGCTTGCTTTGTCAATTTCGCTGTTCGGTATCGTGGCTGCTCGGCCGAGTAATTTGATAAATGTTATTGTTATTGGCAGCACCAACAGAGGTAATTGTATGAGTTTGCTCACGCCAAGCAAATATAAGTACCTAAGCAATTTCATGGAAATCAATTTGTTTTGTATCAAATGGCACGGTGGCATTGTCAGCTTTCGCCAGTCTGTTCAAACTCTTGACAAAAGCTCTTTGGATGTCTCAATAAACAGTGGAGTCGTTGATGTCAAAGTTGAATTTATTAATGTATTTTGGTTGCTTGTGCAATCTTGTCTTTGTCCTTTTATTAACATAATAAGGAGTTTCTCGAAGTGTTACTTAAACTTCTATGTTACTTGCCTAACTCAATTTTGTGCCAGTAGAATTTGGAACATCAACAGCTCTCCACTCTTGAATCGCGCCACAAGTATACAGCTGAAGTCCCTGTGCAAGTTGCATGTACAATTCCAGTTTCGTTGTTGAACCCATTTGAGATATCGTTGTGCTCGAACTTTGTTTGCGTTAGAAACGTATTTGTTTTGGCTGTAAACCTATTTTAAATTGAATGAAGAAGGGTTTGTTTTATATGTATGCACAAGTTTTAATCTATATGCGTTCGCCTCTAGTTTTTCATTTGTAATTGCAACAGGTTGGATGGGTAGAGTTATGATAAAGCTTTTTGATTACGGAATTGTATTTATTTACCTTTTCAGAATACGTAATAACTAAAATAACATGATGAAATACATCATGAAATACATGATAAACTAATAACAAAATGTTAGGTGTAGTAAGCGCACAAGTTTCAGCACATAGCCAGTAGTATATTTAAGATTAACTATATTATATAAACTATTATGGAAACTAATACTCAGTATACAGTATACAGTTATTTTATAACGGGATTTATCATCAATGTAATGTGACATAATGTGACATGTAATAAACAAATTTGAATTTGAATTTGAATTTTAATATCATGTTTGTCTTAGGCTCAGTTTCATGCATCATTATCATGCACTTAAAATGACACCATGGTCAAAATCAAAATCATTTATTCAGTTTAGGTCAAAAGGAGAGTTAGAAGTAAATCTGACTATATATAACTTAAGTTCGTACCTTTTAACACAATGACTCGGGCGTAGCGTAGACTTTACAGAGAAATTCCAAGGATATCACTCACGACGCATATTTGCATACGTAACAATGCTTCGTCGAGTTCTAAATTTCACATACATACAACATAGTCAGTTTCTTCGCCTGCCACTTGTAACAGGGCGAGGCGCACATACGGGGGTGTTACAAAGGGGGGATTTGGAAAGGGGGGTTAACACGGTTCTACTAATTTCGCAGTCTCATGGGCTCAGGAACCGTGCATTTGCCGCCTGTTGCCACAATCCCGTCTTACTGAATGGATTAAGCTTTTGTGAGAATAACAAAATTGATGCTGAAATTTGTATTGTGTAGAATCTCAACAGGCTTTTCATGTTGCGAAGTTTCAAAGTTAAACAGAAATAAGGTAATTACTCTTGGCATACTTTTGTTGTTGTTACTAGTGTTATTTACCTCGTGTTCGAATTGTAATTGATGATGAATACGAAAAGACTTTCCTCTTATGCCACTTAACGCAAAGTCGTATACAGCGGTAAAGAATTTGTGAATATTCTTTCTACAGATGTAAATTTTGAACAATTCTACATTTGCGCAAAAGTCTCGTAAAGTGTAGCCAACATAACTATTGCAAGATGCACACAACTGAATACTTGTAAGAACTCAAAACTTTAACTGGATAAATAAAATAATATTTTTTAGAGAGCAACAACTTTTTTATTCAATCGTTTAACAGGTAATAGCAACTATGTTTATTATATGCTTTTGAACTGATGGACGAATCACAAAATATCAGAAACATAAGGTCAACAAACTCAAAAGTGCAGTAAAGTAAGAACATCATATAAAAGTGGATTTTAAAATCACTCGAAGTCGTAAAATTTAAATTACCACTCAAACGAAGTCGTGAGCTTTGTTGTATTTGTCAACATTAACATGATTCCATACACACTAAAGGATAATAAATTGGATAATGCGATAATTAATCTGATTTATATGCAACAGCAGCTAAGCCAATTTGTTCTGTATCCGAACTAGAAAATGGATACCAAACCAATATTAACAATTACGCTCTAAACGCAATGTCAATTGAATAGAGAACGCGGTCTTTGGTAACGTGTAAAGCGATATTTAATTTGCAGATAAAGCCTTGAATTTAAGATAAACTTAACCCTATTCTTAGCATAGTAGATTATTTGAGACACTTAACGTACAAAAAATTTCAAGAAGTGAAAAAATAACACATTTTACAAAAAATATATATAATTAACTCCACAAAAAAACTTAATAATGGTTGATAAAGACTTAATGGTGTTCCTCTGATATATGTTTGTCAACAAACAGCAGATATAATAATAAAAAGAATCACCGAAATATACCAAAAACGAAAAATATGGTTGAGCAAAAAATAATTACGCCGATGGAAATTCGAGACTACTACATCTCGTACCTACAATTCGTGCTAACCTATTGTACCGGTCAGATTATAATCAGACAGCTGTGGCTGTGATTGATAAAGCAACTGCCATTGTTATTTTTAATTAACATTCGTAACTGCAAACAATAAGTGCGAAAGAAACAATTTCAATCATGAAAATGCATGTCAGCATCCAAATGTAGGTGTAGTAAGCGGACAAGTTTCTGCACATAGCCTAACTAGTAGCATAGTATACTACTACTATAGTTAATCTTAAATATACATTTAAGATTAACTATAGTATATAAACTATCATAGAAACTAATACACAGTATACAGTTATTTTATAACGGGATTTATCATGTTTGTCTCAGGCTCAGTTTCATGCATCATTATCATGCACTTAAAATGACATCATGGTCAAAATCAAAATCATTTATTCATTTTAGGCTACAAATAGTTCTTATCAATGTCACTAACGTCAGGAATGCAACAAGGCAACAAATGTTGATTTTGTGGCGACAGATTTGTCAGAGTTAACTAGCTAGGTACACTGTAGCCTAGAACAAGTCTTAGACAGGTAAAATACCGATAAAGCAGAACAGTTTGTAACATCCCTAAAAGATTCAAATCCGTCACTCATATTGGACGCCAATTAAACTAACCACGCAATTGAATAGCGAACCTGACGAAGCCAATGACTAACGAACACTTGTCACGCTGCGAAAGCAGTCAGAGTGCACTATCGAATAAAGAAACCTATCCACTTAACCGACGGACGTACAGACGATACCGAATGAAACCTTTTATACCAAATGTTTCTGCAGTATCTGTAATTGTTGATGCCATTGCAACGAACGGTAGAAGAATCGCAGCGATTGGTAAATTTATAATAAGACCATTACTTACCAAACCGAGTATATTTACTGAGACGCTCTTTGATGATATATTTTTTTTACATGTTGTGGTTGTCTTTTATATTTTTTGTGTTTATTGTAATGGAAAGTGTCCTGCTATGATAGGGCATTTTCCAATATTTTTTACTTGCTGAGTTTCTTGCCGGTTCTTCTCAGTACAAAATCTCCCGCCCAGAGTAGACTTACGAACCGATGGCATAGTGACATTCATAAGAGCTACTTGTAGCCTAAACTGAATAAATAAATTTTGAATTTTGAATTTTATACTTACTTGACTACCGATCACAGGTGTGATAAAAAACTGGAAAATAAATAAAACAGAACAGCTGTAATTTCATATGACTCAATTCTTACTCTCATATCGGTTGCCAATTAAACAAACTTACATGTCAAAACTAATGACTAACGAACACTTGTCACGCTGCGAAAGCACCCGTCACTATCGTATAAAGGAACCACCTCACGTAAGAGACGGACGTACAGTGCGCCTCTCGTTGATTGCTACTCCAATTTAGTTAAAAGTAGTGACTATTACGGGCGTGATCTAACTCTTTTTCTTTGCAGATACCACTAGACCACAGAGGTGATAAGCTCACAAGACCTATAAAAAAAAATAAACAGAAACAAAACAAAAGCAGTTTGTCCATCATCATCATCAGCTCATTTTATGTCCCCCACTGCTAGGGCACGAGCCTTGCCTACGGATGGATAGGGAGAACGGGCCATAAACCACCACGCGGGCCCAGTGCGGATTGGTGGTTGTTAACGACTGCTAATGCAGCCGGGACCAACGGCTTTACGTGCCTTCCGAAGCACGGAGGAGCTCGAGATGATACATTTTTGGTCACCCATCCAATGACCGGCCTTTGCGAAAGTTGCTTAACCTCAGCACTCGCAGACCGGGCGCATTAACCACTGCGCCATCGAGCTCCTCAATTATTATATGTATAACTAATATTTGAAGCAGTTTGTACTTCCTCTTAACTAACAAACCGCACAATCGAATAGCGCACATGACGAAGCCAATGACTAACGAACACTTGTCACGCTGCGAAAGCACTCAGTGCACTATCGTATAAAGGAACCTTCTCACGTAACAGACGGATGGACGGTGCGTCACGTGCATCGCGGTACTCGTTGGCCGCAACTTCAATTTAGTTAAAAGTAGTGGCTGAGTGCGGGCGTGATCTAACTCGTCTTCTTTGCAGAGACAAGTTTCCGAAGCGACTGGGATGGGGTGGGAGTGACCCAAATGGGACCTATTCTATTGAAAGGTTTTCAGCACTATCTGTAATTGTTTGGTCTGGGTTGGTATCTTACGTTGTAGGTTAGGGAAATTATGATTAAGCGACTTTCTTTAACTATTTATACGGATTCAAAATTCAAAGGTTGTAGGTTAAAGTAATTTTTTCACAAAGTATTTTTTTAACGTCAAATCTAAGTCACGACTTTGTATACCCTACGGTAGAGACTTTGTATCGAGAAGAGCTGTTTCTTAATCCTGTACAGTGTGTAACAAACAATAGAAGTTTATAAAAAGCATAAAGAAGATAAAATTATAACATTCATAACAGTAACTTGACGCGCACTATTATGTATGTACAACGACATCCATGTATTTGTTAACATAATTAATAATAACTAATAATATACCTACAAAGGATCTGCTAGAGTTTAATTTACGTGTTTTTTTATATATTCACGTGTGCTGTGATTACCCCGCATTGCGTTGGAAAGGTCAAAATAAAAAATATATAAAATAAACACAAATAGGTACATAATGTTTCACTTCAATGTGAGTACGCGAAAACTTTAGAAAGCATTTGTTTTTTTTTAATCGTTTGATGAGTCGGTCGGTTGGTTGGGGAGGATGTTCCAATTATTTTTAATGGATTTTATTATCCGGGATATTATAGAATTTTACAAAACGATACGGTCTGCTAGCAAAGTCGTTTAATATGAGTACACAGAATAAACACATAAGCAAAACGACGTATTAAGGGTTGTTTGTGGCTTTTTGTTACAACATTTTATTATTTGCAATGTTAATTTGGATTTTTTATTTTGCATTCACATGCAGATGAGTAATCTAAATAGGTATAATCACAAAATTGGAAGGTATATGGAAATTGGTTCTTTTGTAATGTATAATAGAACATTGAATAATTTTATTTAAATTCCACCATTTTGCGTTTGCTTTTATTTTGTAATGTATTAAAAACTGAGCTGGCAAAACAAGAATACAGCCCGTCTGATAGAAAGAATAGTCCGCCCTTGGTCCGTCAATGGACATGGCTACTGTTCAGACGGAATGTCAGCAGAATCCTACTTCCAGGCTACGTTGGTAGTCCGCGCTTAAATATTTTATCATCATCATAATCATCAGCTCATTTTATGTCCCCACTGCTGGGGCGAGCCTTCCCTATGGATGGATAGGGAGAACGGGCCATAAACCACCACGCGGCACCAGTCCGGTGGTTGTTAACGACTGCTAATGCAGCCGGGACCAACGGCTTTATGTGCCTTCTGAAGCACGGAGGAGCTCGATATGATACATTTTTGGTCACCCATCCGATGACCGGTTTTTGCGAAAGTTGCCTAACCTCAGCACTTGCAGACGGGGCGCGTTAAACACTGCGCCATCGAGCTCTTTAAATATTATATAATTAATATATAATTTATATATTACATGAATCTTACAATGAATTTAACTGAAAAACAACCTTAGGTCAGTAATAATTACTGACCTGAGGTTGTTTCTCAGTTAAATTACTTGTAAAGCCTGGGATGTTGCCCCAAGTAAGGTTTGACATCTGATACTAGTTGGCGACATAGTCATCACCATAATCAGCCCACATCATTCTATTACTGGACATGGGCTTCTCCTAATGCATGCCCTCGAGGAGCTCGATGGGGTCTGCGAGTGCTGAGGTTAAGCAACTTTCGTAAAGGCCGGTCATCGGATGGGTGACCAAAAATTCATCATCTCGAGCTCCTCCGTGCTTCGGAAGGCACGTAAAGCCGTGGGTCCCGGTCGCATTAGCAGTCGTTAACAACCACCAACCCGCACTGGGCCCGCGTGGTGATTTATGGCCCGTTCTCCCAATCCATCCATAGGGAAGGCTCGTGCTTTAGCAGTGGGGACAAAAATGAGCTAATGATGAATGCATGCCACTGATCCCAATTCAGTTCTACTACTAATTAAATCCTAAGTCACAAGTTAGGTTAGATAATTGTTAATAATAATTAAATTGATTGCTGTTCAAAATGTAGGAACAGCTGCTATAGACAACGGTCACAAAAGGTCTCCCACCAAACCGGGCAATCTTAAATGTTTTGGCTCCCAATTAATTTCGACTTCAAAGTTTTCGCCACAAGAATCCTTGATATTCCGTTCGGTTCGAAGAATTTCCATTCATTATAAGATTTTTATCACGGTCTATACAAATAGTGATGGCCATTCTATTCATACCTTTTGTTATATCGCTTTTATATGCAAATTATATTGATAACGCCCGTGTTGAAATATCAAGTTGTAGACGTACGTTTTCGACGGTGGTGTGTATAAATCGTATGCCGTAGGTATGCTGAATTCGTTTTGTGTAGTTCAAATATGTCTATAATGAGTAATATATTGGTTGTGAACTTGTTTATTTAAAATGTTCAAACAATTTTTAACGCAAATTTTGTTGCGGACAAATTACAAAAACACAAATGTTGAAAAATTTCCACGAGCAGATTTGAACCTGTACCCTTCTGACATACAGGGTCAGGTGCTCTGCCAATTGAGCTATCGTGGTTCTAACCAGCCCGCCAACACTTTTTACTTTGAAAGCCAAAAGCGCCCATTCAATGGCAACAACTACCGTCACTGACATCCGATCACAATATTTTTACAAATATTAAAGATCAGTTAAGAAGTAAGCAAGCTATTTATAAAATGTTCAAATCCTGCTCGTGGAAATTTTTTTTACATTTGTGTTTTTGTTTATTTAAGTTTTGCTTTCTTTGTAAGTAACCTTAGCTCGACGATAGAACGCATAGATAATATAAGAAAAGGACGAACTTTTATTGAGAACTACTGTATGTAGACATGTGACAGTGTGTTTCGATACATCTGTCTTTTGTTAAAAAAACAAATGTATTTTTAAGAATGCTAATCATTGGCATTCCTTATTATTAATACTGATTTAATAAAGCAATTTTAAAATGTCTGATATTTTATGCTTTATTCAAAAGGATGAAAGTTTACTATCAAGTTGAGAATGCTTATGTGTCAGCAGTAAGTACTAAGATGATTGAATATACATGGTGTCTAGTAAATAATGGATAACCTTTATAAATAGGTCTGAATGCTCTCTAATATATGGCAAAATTTCGATTTAGTAAAATGTTTTAGAATAAAACTTTTTTCTCTCTTTTTAGAAAATTGGCCTTTTTAACACTGCGTGTCATGCCATTTCTACAAATTATAATATTTTCTTGCAATTTTTTTTCTAATACTCACAGATACCTGATTAATCAAAAGAATGCTTTATCTGTGCCCAGAACAAAGAGGAAGTTTTGGTAAAAAATATATTTTGTAAAGTTTCAAATTCATAAGAAATTATAGACTTTACAATTTTATAGCCTAGAAAACCGTGCTACGTTTACTAAATCATAATTTTGCCATAGATATTAGAGCAATTAGACCTATCAAAATATGAAAGACTAGCTATTGCTCGCGGCTTTGCTCACGTGGAATAGTGAATGTTTGTAATAAAAGTCAAAACCCGTTAAAATCTATAGGGATAATCTTGAAACTCTTTATAATTTCTTTAAAAATAACACTTTTCCGTACAAACTTTCCACCCTAGTTCCACCTCTCTAGGGGAGGTTTTTCGAAAAATGCTAAAACACGTCATTCTTTATTTTTATTGAAAAAACTATAAATCGATTAAATTATTAATTTTTATAGTTATTACTTCAAAATAATAATTTCCCCAAAAAAAAACTTCTTACCTTTTTTACTCCTTTAAAGAAAAATAAACAAAATTTCTGAGACACGTCATTCTTCATTTCTTTTCAAAAAGCCAAATACCAATTTTCATGTATTTTACTCCAAAACTGGTGCACTTTCATACAAACTTTCATCCCCTATTTGAACCCCTTAGGGTATGATTTTCGTAAAATCCTTTCTTAGTGGCAGGTTACGTCACTCAAATAACCTACAGTCTAAATTTCATCTAAATTAGCTTCAGCGGTTTCGGCTCGGCGATGATGACTCAGTCAGGACAAGTCATTATATGTATATAGATTATCCATTATTTACTGGACACCTGTATACATCGTTGTACCACAGAGTACATAATAGCACAAGTGTTGTACGCACGCCTGCACACACGAATAATAATATAGTGAGCCTACACAACAGACTACTACACACTGTCAAAATACCTCAATAGATTTTAAACTTTATAACTACGGCATAAGATGGAACATTTATTAAAGAATTTTGACAGTTTTGAATAGTCATATGCAGGCGTCTATACATTACATGGTCTGTGGAAGACCACAGGCTTTCAGAGTTCATATACTTTTTTTTTTCCTTTACTTGATGGCTTCGTTGCGATTAGCACATTTAGCCAGTGTCAAAGTAATTTTTCTTACAAGTAATACAAATATGAATAAACAATATATCCATCTTGTATGATAATGATGAATGATAATAGAAATGAAAAGTGAGAAATGATATACCCCCCAACCCCTCGAGTATCTCTGTAAATCTTTACTGAGATACTCGAGAGGCGGCTTTACTAAGCCATCGGGCGGACTTCTTGAGAGAATTTGAAAAGTGACGTTGCACTGTTTCACGTTGCACGATTACTTAACGGTTAATAATCCACCATTATTTCACATTAATATTCGACATAACACAAATTTTAGAAAATAAAACAAAACTGCAGACATGACTTTCACTTTCCCGCCAAGAAGTCCAGTTCATAGACTACTATCATAGACTCTGCCCTATCAGTTTCGTAACACAACAAGATAGAGCTAAAAACAACAACGGCAAGAACAACAAACAGAACAGTATGGTGTTTTTGTTTGGCTGTAGTATGACGTCATCCATCTCCGCAACTTTGTTGATTTGAAATGTAGGTCAACATTCAATAATTTATTGGCGGCAACAATAATTTATTGGTTGTCAACATCGCATTTTCACATTTTGTTTATCTTAAATATGCAAATACGATAAACTGATACAATATTGTAACAAAAGCTGCTGATCCTTTAATTTTACATTGACTTTTAATTTCATAATTTGATTTTATTACATACACCAATACCTATTAATTGTACAATACGATAACTTAATTTTAATGACGAATGCCTTTGCCCAGCAGTGGGACTGTAGGCATATAAAGGTTTAAGGTTTAAGAAACTTTATTCTTATAAGAATACAGAATTCACTTACATGAGATTAATAATTATAAAAAGTAATTAAATTGCCTTGTGACGAAACATGCATTTATAATAAGCTACTTATACATAATTTTAATAATACAAAAACAGAACAAAAACAAAAAATGGGTAAAAAGTTTTTTGTAACAAGTAATTTGTTAGCCAGATCACCGATGAGTCCATCGAATTAATAAATAATAAATAATAATAAATGTTTCCCACACTCACACCAATTATCTAGCGCCAAGAAAAGCTTCCTTAAGAAACTCGTTATATGGTTAACTAGACAACGGATAAACATACTTAATATACTTAAATACATACTTATTATACATAGGAAACACCCAGACCCGAAACAATATAGAAAAACATGTATTTTTAAATTGATCCGACCGGGGATCGAACCCGGGACCTCAGAGATAGCGACACCATGAAAACCGGTGTGCAAGGCAGTCGACCAAGGAGGTCGCCAATTTAAACTGAGATACCCTCATTGACTCAAAAATCATAATGTCACTGTTGTACGTGTTACGAGACATGTTACGTGATCTATACGTACGTATATACATAACACGTCTCGCTTTTTCTCTCTCTCATTACTATTTTTTATTTAACATTTTGATCTTGAAGATCAAAACGTGACTTAGCGTGACTACGCTAGACGCCAAGGACGCATGGTTTCTTAAAACTGAGTACCGAGTGCAAGTGTTATTCGATTACGTTTACATCAACGAGAAATTGAATGGCAAAAGTTTAACTGTCCTCGTTTGTTTCCATAAGACGCTGCTACAATGTCATACAATCAATCTGAACGACACCCTTAAGGCGAAGGGTAAGGCACACTAGCGCCGCTAATGGATTTAATTTGATAACTGCTAAACTGATTTTTTTTTTCAAACATTGCTGACCTTCCGACACTAGGCAAACATCTATTATTTAATAATTGTGCACTACTTTTAGGTTTGTTTTTGTATTCATTCGCTAACACCAAAAGTGGCCATTGTTTGTGAATAAGTGCGATAGCCCGTTTTGTGAATAAACCACGCAACAAAAAGTAGTGCACAATTATTAAATTAATAGGTACTATGGATGCTTTCCTGTTGTCGGACGGTACGCAATGTTTAAAAAAAGATCCGGTCCGTTAGTAATTGTCAAATTATCAATTGGTGGCGCTAGTGTGCCTTACCCTTCGCCTTAAGTAAAAATTACGATGTATATTTTTTCTCAATAACACTAAAGCATCAGGTTTCACGTGGCAGTCAACCCTACGCCACGTTAACAAATCGTATTCGGATAGCACCGAACCGGCTAACGCGATGTTCAATCCAAAATATTCATGTAGCTTGTCGCTTTTGGGTTTTTTACAATGGCCACGCCGACGACATGTGTTCCGTCGTCCGGAACCGCCCTGCGATATTAACATACAGTTACCGGTCGTCTAAAAAAACCTTTTTAAAACTGTGACATGACAATGATGCGTTAACATTCTGACAATAGCCTGTTAAAGGCGAAATGGGAACTCCATTTATCTGTGTTCGATGTATTTAAATTTTTGGTGTTCCGACCTCTTTTAGAATGAAATCGAATAGGTTGAGTGGTAAAATGCTTAGCTCAATATCCAGAGGTTGTAGGTTCAATCCCCAAGTGGGTCAATAATGCGTTACGGATTTTTCGATGCACAGCTCGTGTGTGATCAGTGATCACCAATCAGCAAATCAAAACATGTTTCAAATTTTTATTAAATATTGCAGTTTTTTAACTATCAATAAAAGGCTTATAGGAAATTACAGACTCTTAAAAATAAAAGTTTTCAATGTCATTTTTATTCTAAGTGCCTTACAAATAAACAAAGAATAAAGTCCGAATAGTTATTCCGTGTTTTGTTCCTGTCATGTAAACGTCATTTCAAATTAGAGTAAAAGAGACAAAACACCGAATAACTATTCGGACCTTATTCTTTGTTCATTTGTAAGACCCTTAAAGATTTTATTTTACTTTATATATATATTAGGTAACGTAACTTTATACGTAACTAGCTGACCCGGCGGACTTCGTACCGCATTTTTTTAAAATATAGCCTATGTTACTCAGCGCTAATGTAGCATTCTAATGGTGAAAGAATTTTTTAAATCGGTCCAGTAGTTTTTGAGTTTATTCGTTGCAAACATACATACATACAAAAATACAAAGGTTTCCTCTGTATTATATTAGTATATAAGTAGTATGTTAGGTAACGTACCTACTTGGATAACGATTTGTTTAATTATGACTAATAATTTTACTAATAACTTAACCAATTTTTTGTCATTTACAAGGTAGCGACAAAAACTTACAATTTTAAATTATATAAATAATCTCCTTTCTGCTGGTAAAATACATGCCTTTTAGAGTGTAAATGAGATAACTTCGCTTCTACAAAACTTAGAGCTCGCTTCGTGTCGGTTGTATTTTTGAATAAATTATTTTGTGCAACCTGTTTTGAGCGCAACGTATACTTGCTCTGCTGCTTAGGCACCTATAATAAAACTAATTAAGCTCATGCTTTCATGAATTTTAAACACTCTCAAAAAGCTCCTCGGTTTATGAAATTTTTAGCTTCAGTGGCAATTTTGTTAAATGCACGTAGGTTTACGTGTTAACGGATATTCAGAATAAGATGTGAATTTAATTAGTTGCATTGTTTCTTAAAATAATAGGGAAGCAAAGCAGGAAGGTTTAGGCAAAAGGAACGAAGCAATGGTTGATTCCTGTCATGCTTGTAAATTTTACTTTATTTTTCAGAGGTTTTTTAAAATGTTTCTCACAAACTTTGTTTTTAAAATCTGTAAATAGTTTTCATGGTATATATCTATTGGTAATAAGGTATAATAACCTGTGGTATCACTTTGTGCCTTGTGGTCTAATGCTGGTAGGTTTATTTTACCCGATTTTGTTATAATAAATTTATTTTTATCTGTGTTATAACTACATTCAAGTCATCTTATTTTCAATATAACCATCATTACCATAATCAGATCTTATTCTCCATTCTCCATCTTCTTAAAGTCGTCTTCCAAACGCATCGTTTTATCCTTTTAATTTTAATTTAAATTTTTAAGAACTGTTTTTACAAGACTTTAAATATATTTGTCTATAATATAAACAGTAGGCCCACGTCGCGTGACAAACAATAAATAACAAAATAGTAAAATAAACAGCAATATCAGTGTGCCTATAAAACTTAAGCTTGAAAATTAATTTTATACTTTTTTACGAGCGCCGCCCACACTCCGCCTCAGGAGTAAGTTATAATAATTTAATGCGAAGTCGGTCCATTAAATGGCATTCAACCGCTCCTATATCGAGTGGAGTGCATTAAGGAACTGAAAATACCACCACAAACGAAATTAATGGGTTTTATAGGATCGTGTTATGAAAGGATAATAAAACATGGCGCTATTGTCAATCCCTCAGCCGCTGAGTGGAGAGTGTTTATAGAAATGTTGTGCAGCACATTTATGATTCTGGTCGTTGTTGTTGGAGTGTGTCGTTATTTTCAGTAGATTTATTTACACACTTAACGACATGAAATATTAATTTGAGTTCTAACGCTACTTTGAATATCGGGACATTCATAAACTTAGCCAGGAGAAATTACTAGGAAGAACTCATAAATACGTAAAAAATATATGCACTTATAAAAGCAAATATATACCTACAATATATTTACACATATCCGGAAAAAATTATTCTAAGATAAAAATAAATTTATGAACTTTAAAGTATACAAAAGGAGATGTATGTTTAAAAGGATTTGGATAGAACAACTTTGTTTAAATACTATTTGCTTTAAAATTATGTTTTCTATTTACTTTTTTTACTATAACTTAAGTAGTTTCTTTGTAGTCTCTATAAAACATATCAGCAATATTTAATGGCAAATTTATTTAAATACGTTCCAATGTTGCCAGTGATGACATACGGGACTGAGACGTGGTCGCTCACTATGGGCCTTATCAGAAGGCTCAAGGTCACTCAAAGAGCAATGGAGAGGCTATGCTCGGGATTTCTCTGCGTGATCGAATCCGATCGAGATCCGCAGACGAACAAAGGTTACCAACATAGCCCGAAGAGTTGCTAAGCTCAAGTGGCAGTGGGCAGGGCATATCGCTCGCAGGACTGATGGCCGCTGGGGCTGAACGGTCTTTGAGTGGCGACCGCGTACCGGAAAGCGCAGTGTGGGCAGACCTCCAACAAGGTGGACCGACGGTCTGGTGAAGGTAGCGGGAAGCCGATGGATGCGAGCAGCACAAAACCGGTCGTTGTTGCGATCCTTAGGGGAGGCCTTTGTTCAGCAGTGGACGTCTTTTGGCTGAGATGATGATAATGATGAAATGTATTAAAGTGTTAACATTTTGTATGTTTAAAATTAATTAATTTACGAACATTTTATATTGCACATGTAATTGTTCCCGAAATATTATAAAACACAATAACAACAAAACACATGTATCGATTCACCCTACAATAATTATAATAAATTATTTTTTCTAATAAGTATCGAAACGTTTACGTACATAACATGTTAATGTATCTAAAAGTATTGGAAACTGTTAAATAGATCGGTGGTATCTAGCGCAAATAGACTCAAGCCAAACATAGTTTTATGACCCAATGAATTCTATTTTATACTGTTAATAGAACTTCACGCGGCGAACAGACCAGGAAATTAAATACCACCTGTTGCTTAGCAGTGTGCGTCCAATAATTACGTTACTTCCCTTATATAATGATGGCCTTAAATAGTAACGAAAGAACGTCACAATTTGAATTTCTAAAAGGCCCCAATTTGAATAATGTCAGTATTGAATACCTATGTTTGCTTAAGTAATGATGTGAAATATGTTAAGCACTTTTATTGGAGCTTCAAACTTTCTATACGTACGGATGTGCCGTTAAAAATTCATGTATGCCCCTATTTATTTATTCATATACTTTTAAAATTACATAAGATATACATAAAATAGTTTTGTAATGGTTTTGTTTGAAGAAGTTACGTAGAACGTTACGATTATGAACTTTGTCTTAATAGTGAAACTATAATATTAAGAATCGTAAAACTGTTTTTATATAATTTGTATTCTTCAAATAATTAATTAGTTATATGCAAATATATTTAGTTCTAAACAGAATTCACATATATCAACTAAATAGTTTCTTTACCAAAAGGTTAACAAAGCTGATAAATATTATTAAATCGTTATCATTGTCAACATACCTATCATTAAAAAAACAATCGCAATGTTTAAATTAATCATACAATTATTAACAACAAGATAAGTTAACTATATTGCATTTAATTGTACTGACGATGTAAAAGATGTTTTGATAATAAACGCTATAAGGTAAAAGGTCTAGCTATTAAAATATCGTATCAGCGAGAAATATCAAAAATAAAAGGCGGTTGTCCGTCGGTTCACTGCTCTTGAAAATTAATTTAAAGTGCATGGGAGTGGTAATTACATAGCAAAGTAGTTATTATGGAGCAGACAGCTCATGCGGCGATCTGTATGTTAATATGTGCGATATGTATATGTAAATAATACTCCTTTTTTTGGCAGTTGTGTAATAAATAACGGATGCCTATGATCAGTTGTGATAAGAAATTTAAAATTTGACATTTTTATTTAGTTATTTTGACTGTCACAACTATACAATATATTATACTCTATAGGATGTTTGATTATAATATGTCTATAGAGACATGGATGGCTAATGCAACTAATTATTAGCCATGTAGCCATTTATGAGGAGTTCAGTGTCATACACACGTACTGAAGAATTATAATATTTAATAAATATTTAAATATGTTGCCGGTCCATTTAGTTGTCGCCTAGCAAAATAATATTTTTATCAAGTAGGTGACCTAAGGCTACGATTTATAAAAATTAAATAAATTAAATATTTTTATTTCAAATTTTCATGGTTAGCAACAATACAAAAGCTTGTGAACTATGTTAGTATTGTAATTGCCAGTTTGTTTCCAAACTTTACTCGCTCAATATTAAGGCTATAACGACAGGCATACTTTTGCATCGCTGTTTTGGCTTAGCATGTCTGTGCCCAGTAATGTAATTGTCATTGCCACTTACCAATACTTAAGATAAGATAAGATAAGATAAGATAAGATAAGATAAGATCAATTGTACGTTTCTGTTCGTATCAGTGAATTAAAAAAAACAGTAAATTAATAGAAATAGGCACACATTTATAAACTTTATAATTCATAATGAAAGTTGTCACCGCATTACATTATCTTGATAACGTAATCTTATTAATCTTGGTCCCTGACTACAAACTCCCATGAGTACCTACGAGTATATTTATGAGAAAATTATGATATATTGTGTTGTGTTACTGTCATTGCTTATCAAATATTTAATTATAATATTTATATATTATAATTTTTGGACATGAGATACAGCATATATGTTGGTAGCCTAACCGGAAGAGGTCGCATTTATGAATTATATCAGCCGTATAAGTCCCATTTCTAGGTAAAGGTTTTTTTCTTTCGTTGATGGCTTCGTGCTGTTTGCACATTTAGCCAGTGTCAAAGTTATGATCTTACAAGTTATAAATGTAATTATTTTCTTCTTCCATTCATTATAATTGTACGTTTTACTTTGCGTTTTATTCCTAAATACAGTTTTTTTTCCCTTTTGCCTCCCTTCCTTACAGTTGTAAGAAAACGCGGCTAAATACTAAGAATACTGATGTGATTCCATTCCCAGCACAAGGATTTCACCTTATATTTTAATAAAAAATATATCATATCACAGATTTACGTAAACGCTTCCACAGCGAAGCTCCTGGGTGTCTAGTTCACTTTCCGTCGACGTTAGTATTGTATTTTGGAGATTCGAATGCAGAACCCGGGTTGTGATCATAATGTCAATTAAGTATAGCACTATGACTTGATTTCAAAGACGGAGACCTTTGCTGAATTTGTTGGACTTTCTTAGTCAAAAGTTTTGGCATAGTGAAATTTATTGGGTATAAATATATAGGTACTAATATTATAAAGAGGAAACCTTTGTATTTTTGTATGTATGTATGTATGTATGTATGTATGTATGTATGTATGTATGTATGTATGTATGTATGTATGTATGTATGTATGTATGTATGTATGTATGTATGTATGTATGTAGGTATGTATGTTTGCAACGAATAAACTCAAAAACTACTGGACCGATTTAAAAAATTCTTTCACCATTAGAATGCTACATTAGCGCTAAGTAACAACCAAGGCTATATATTTAAAAAAATACTAAAAACGACAATTTTATTTTATTTTAAATACGAAATGATTTGATGAGCTCTAACTAAATTTAAATAGATACGAATTTTGTATATTGAGGCGTTCGCCCAGCAGTGGGCAAATACTTAATGGGTATTTTTAATTCACTTTTTAATTATTTACTTACTCAAACCACACAAAATATTAAGTACAATTAAGTATCAAGTACACAACTGCGTTAATTATCAAAATAATCCTCAAATGAAAAAAAACCCTTTACAGGTACTTACTTACGCGAAATAGGCTTTGTCAAAGAGCTAGCAAGAACTAATTACAAATGTATGTAATTCAAACTCTTTTGCATGTAGCCTTTGACCTAAACGCGAGTGTAATTACAGTCTTACATTGAATGGGTTAATTTAGAGATCCGCGCTTCAAAAGTGAAAGAAAAAAAAATGATTTTTTTTGTAAATTTAAAAGGATGCAAACGAGCAGGCGGGTCACCTGATGTAAAGTAATCACCGCCGCCCATGGACACCACCAAAACCAAAGTAATCGCAGATGCGTTGCCGGCCTTGAGGAAGGAGTTTGATTTTTAGAGCAACTTTTATTAAAATATGGCACAACACAACTTTAGAACTAATTTGGCAGCATGTGAGCCTTTGAAACATTAATTATATGTATAGTATGTATTAAAATAAATGCACATCTTACAAGTAGTTTAGTATAAATTGGCTACGGAATTAAGCATTTTTTTGCCATTTTGCCAAAACCAACCAACCAATAGTCAAAACACAGAGTCAAAACCAACATAAAGCAAACGTGTTTCAAAAACACAAATGTTGAAAAAAAAAAATAAACACAAATGTTGAAAATTTAAAACGGTGTCATTGCCTTGATTAATTGACTTGCCTTATTGACTGTTCAAAGAAGAAGGCTATAATTTACTTCATTTTTATTTTCTTAGGAAAAAGATACAAATTCGATTCATTAGCCGTTTCTTATTCAACCAGTTTCATGGTATGCGTTGATTATTTCACACGTTGTTTGATGAAATTTGCAGTAGCCAAATACATTTTAATATTTCTTTTGGATAACAAAGGTGTGATACCATGAAAAATAAAAAAAATGTTGATACAACGCTAGCAATTCCAATTAAATTAAAACTATAGAACCTTTTACGTGCTCCAAGCTCTCGCTTAACCGTTTTTTGAGGTAATGCGCTGGCGCTTTGTTCACGGCGCGTCGTCGCTAAGTCGAGGCACGAGATTGGCCCCGCCCGTCACTAATGCTTGTTCCTGATTGGTCCGACGGCTTCTTTGTTTCAATAACTTGATTTATACGCACATTCAAATTAGCGAACACGCATTTTTTGCTTATGAAAGAACTCCATGCATAGTTTAACTTGCCGAGCTTAACCCTCAATTCACTAGGTGTAAATCATTTATGAAAACACCTTTAGAGGGACTAGCATATATTTTTATTCGGTATTATACCAATTTCCGAAGCTAGCTTTCTTCTTATCTAGACTCTGCTTCTGCTTAACATAATCTGCTTAATCTACTTGTGTTTATTTGACATATTATTTAACCCCGACGTTCCAAATCCTTTGCAGAGACCGTGGTCAAACAAAGTCAACAGTATCCTGTTATATTATAACTGATATTATTTGAAATAAACGAGATCAAAAACGTTTAAAAGTCTGTAATTTTAATCTGTTAGTACTGTTTGCGTTAACAATTATTTTTGTTAACAATATAATAATTAATTATACTTTTTCTAACGGACAACAGTACAAAGGTGAGGAATTTTTCCCATACAATTTGAGCAGAAGCGGTTTGTTCTTTGTAATTGAGAACAGTTAACGTTTCGTGGGTGTTCGTGTGACGTGTAGCACGCATGTGAATGGGACCCCGTAATTGAAAGTTCAATTACTTTAAGTACCACAGTAGGGCTACCATCATACATAGTCTATGGCTACCATTAGCTTCTACTATCTCTTCTCTCTTCTTAGTCTTTGGCTCACTGCTGAGTGTCGTGATTCCTGACTCTGTCAACTAGCTGCCTTCATCGGTTGCGCTCCGTCGCTTGGTGTAATGCGTCACTGATAGATACTTATTTCTAGTTCACTAGATATCTAGTCAGACCAGCGTTTGGGACTTCGGCCTCTAAGTCTTTTCCTTTAATTTTTTCCTTTCACCATAAGACGTTCCAGATTGTCACTGCCTCTTTGTGCGATGTGGCCAAAATACCGCACTATTCGCTGCAAGCAAGCTGAATGCAGCTGGATCCTTCTACTACATTAAAATATTTATTTGTTTCATTAGGAAACGCATGACTATTGCTCTACTTCACCATACTAAATGACATGCATACATAAGCAGAACATGCATATCGCGTCAACTATCTACACTCCGATCAAAACCACCACTGAATTTGTGGATACTCATAAGTTCTTCATACTTAGAACAGGACCTACCAACAAAATGGACAGCAATCACGTACCCCCCGCTGGGATAAGCTGATCTGGAACCGTTGGTTTAACCATTAGACCGCAGAGACAAAAATGCGAGTTAATTATTCAAATAACATGTCTCATGACGTCGAGCGTCACAGCACGCAGGTTTATTTACGAGCCACTGCTACAATATAGTAGATTAATTTTAATCCACCAGCTCTCTACGTAAGCTGTCATGGCCCATTTCCCGTGTTACTGTAATAGTTTTCACCAGTCATTACTGTCTTTAGCTGATTGTCAAATGACAAACGGATGGTGTGCTGTAATTTTTGGTAGTTAGCTTCACGGCTTCAAATGTTTTTGTGATGGTGGGTAATGGGAGTTGCCGACACGCATCGCCACTTGCGTTTCCCGGGTCACAGTGATGATAGGGTTGACAATTTAAAAAAGTTTTAACTAAGTTTTTTTGTCGGGGCTTAACGCAAACTATTTAGAGTATTATAGGAATCATCATCCTTTTCATCCGACCTTTCGACTGAGTTGCATCAGTCGTGGTGACGGGTTAAAAAATTCTTTTTAAAATGGAGGGTAAATGTTTAATGAAAACATGCGTTAAAAAGTACCCCTAAACCAGCAGATTTGAAATGTCGGTATCTCAAAAAGTGTTAAAAATAATAATAAAATAATACTAGTAATTAAAGTAAAGTGAATTATAAAAAGATAATTTGATAAACAATTTCTTAAGCCTGTTAAGTGATAAACAATACATACCCTTATTTTAATGTGATTCTTCCGCTGCGCTGTCTGGTTCGGAAGGTTGATTCTACTCTACTAAAAAGCTATCATAAAATCATTACATAATAAAAATTAAGTAACCTATTACGAAATGAGTTTCTGGTATATTTAGTCGAACGAAAATATATATGTATATATATATATATATATATAATAAATACAATATAGTTTGACTTGGCAACCCTCACACATAAAGCAGTAAGAAGCTAATGCCATAAAACCATATATTTTATTCACATTCACATTTTTTGTAGTGGCGACATAATTTCTGCCGCACAATTTATAAACGCAGTAAGTACAACTTACTGTGTTTGTGATTGTGATATTTGAGGTGCTGACATTACGATCTATTTTCTCGAAACTGTTCACATGTTCTTTACTGCGTTCATAAATTGCGCGGCAGAATTTAAGTCACTGTTATACTTCGTTCTTTGTTCAAAGTTTTCAACATATTTCGACAAAAACTAAGTTTGTGTGTTCCTGACTTTGTTTTCTTATTTTCCTCAGAATATGTATATACAGACAAATTCTTATTTTTTGAATCGATTATTAAAACATAGTTTGTACGTTATTATGTTAATGTTGCAAAGTAATAGTCTGGACTGAATTCCGAAATTCCGATATTTTAATACCTAAGTAATTATTAGACTGAAAATCAGCGGTTGAGATTATTACTTGTTAACAAATGTATGTAATAAAAGAACGCAAACGTCTTGTTTGATATATTTAAATTTTAAAAACTTTTTTTGATACTTTCCTTGTAAGTTACACCTATTAAAATAATATTATTATTCTCTTTATTAAACATATATCTTAAGAATTTTTTTTTACAACATTTTATATAAAAACATATTATGAAAAACCTAATCCTAGAGTACCACCAGCAGCGGGGCAGGGCCCAAGCTACCGGTGGTCAGGACTGCAGAGTGAGGAACCTCCTGACAATACGTGCCGTGTCAAGGAGTACTGCCTTTTGCATCTGACCCTTGACCCAACCATTCAGCGAGAGCCTCTCTAGGTGTTGATCGAGGCTCTTCGCTATCAGACCGTTTGCCGAAACGACTATCGGTACAATAATGGTTGAATCCACATCCCACATGGCGGTAACCTCGTGAACTAAGTCAAGTTACTAACTGAGCTTGTCCTTCTCGGCTTTATTATTATTATTATTTTTATCAGCCCTTATTTTCCTACAAATAAATAAATAAATTAAGAAATTAATATTGTTGCAATAAAATATTTTTATTTTTATCTTCATCTATATGAAGTAGGTAGTCGATATAGAGCGTTTGATTACATCAATTACAACGAACATGCTATTAAATCATTCCCTAAGGTCCACGAGTCAGGCGACACCGGCGCAACCGGAAATCGATCTAATACATATTTGATAAACCTCCATGGTACAATATTAGAGACAATAAAACGCTGTCGCGTCACAACAAAATAAATTCTGTCTCCTCGAAGGAATCATTGCAATTACTCGACTCAATGAGCACAAATCGATTCAATTGATGCTTTACGATCCGGCCGATTGTCGTTTTAAAACGACATGGCTTTACAATATTTTTGTAATGCACGCTCGCTCGTGAGCGCTCCAAAAAAGGACTCGTTTGTCGTCGGATAATAAGATCAGGCATCATGAGAATAATGGGTAATTTGTTTCGAATAAAAAAACCTGTAAATGGGCCTTAACGCTATAATAAAAACAGAGATATGGCCTCGGTGGGTCGGATCGAGAAATGAATTTAGATTACAGGTTAACGCCGACTAAGTATGGGGCCGCGATTCACCTGTGCTTCAAAAAAGGCGGGCAAAAAACTTACCTCTGCAAGGAGGGAAGGCTAAGCTCGATCTTTTTGATATTATGAGTAATTGAATCCCACGCCGCCATCTGTCAAAACATCGTTTTGAATAGCCTGTTTATTGTTTTAGATTAAAAACGATGTTCTATTGTGTTAGAAAAACTTTTTGTGTAACATTTTGTCAATAAAGTTAGGAATTAGTAATGCTACTTAAGTGCAAAAAATAAAGTCATAATGTTATCATACCCAAAGGAACTATAAAGGAATGAGATGTGTCCTCGGGTATAAAAGTAGCCTCTCCTAGTATCCTCCAGTCCTCTAACTAACCATGAAACAAAAAGAATCATACAAACATACTTTCACATATTGGCTGAGATAAAATCCACACACTTATATTAAAAGGCGACATACATCCTTCTGCCCCGTCTGCAACTCATAAAGTTTTTGACTTGAAGATGCTAAAAGTCGCTCAGTCTATAATGTTTCGCCCGGTAACGCATGTCTGTGTATAACAAAGCCGAGGTTTAACTTATGAGAAGTTGTTTTGCTAAACACGAGACTACGGCCAATATTGTCTTGTTACAGGCAAAGTTAGAATACATTTACGGCAATTATGTTTAGTTGAACTCCCGTGAAGATAATACAAAGTTCTTTATATACGATGTTTGGGAATTATTGACTTTTCATGATCTTAGAAGCAAAGCTAGGTATGTTTATCGAACATGCATATCTGAGGGAGACTCGAACCCATGACATTGTGTAATCTTGACGACTGGCTCTCTCATCTACTGAGACTTCTACTGTGCCGAATTTTTTAAGATAAGATAAGATAATTATGTAATTATTTCATCATCATCATCATCATCAGCTCATTTTATGTCCCCACTGCTGGGGTACGAGCCTTCCCTTTGGATGGATAGGGAGAACGGGCCATAAACCACCACGCGGGCCCAGTGCGGATTGGTGGGTGTTAACGACTGCTAATGCAGCCGGGACCAACGGCTTTACGTGCCTTCCGAAGCACGGAGGAGCTCGAGAAGATACATTTTTGGTCACCCATCCAATGACCGGCCTTTGCGAAAGTTGCTTAATCTCAGCATTCGCAGACCGGGCGCGTTAACCACTGCGCCATCGAGCTCCTCTTAACCACTGCGCCATCGAGCTCATCTGTAATTATGGATTATGCGATCGATTACACAAACGCGATTCTTCCTATTCGTGATTCCCATACAATATGGATTCCACACAACTGCAGTTTACTACATTCGTGGTTCTACACAGCCGTTATTTTAACGCAATCGGAGTAGGTAATTATTGGGCATCCTGGAACACTTTTTTTTTTCACTCCATTGATCTCACTGCCGTTCGAGCAATGTCGTAAAAAAGTGTTCCAGGATGCCCAATAATCATTTATGAAATGTTGTGCAGACTTACGGACTATTGTAGGTTTTCCATATTGAGTCACCAAAATTCACTGTTTTTATCACTATGATACACTATTAGCTAACCAAAACCTAAATTTGGATTACGCACAGTAGCTACCACTATGAAATTTTTCATTTTCGTCTAGGCTGGTGGCACCTAACAGCAAGTTTTTGTCGTGATCTGGTAATGGAATATGATTTTTCAATTTTTCCCAGTGGCTGATGCTAAGGAATAAAATCTAGGCCGATTGCTCATGCCTGTCGCCCAGTGGCTGGTGGCATCCAGATATTATTCCATTAAAAGTATCTAGGCCGATTGCTCATGCCTGTCGCCCAAGGGCTGGTGGCATCCAGATACAATTATTCCGTTGAAAAGTATCTAGGCCGATTGCTCATGCCTGTCGCCCAGGGGCTGGTGGCATCCAAATACTTATCAGCGTAATAAATAGCATAGGTAAATCGATCATTCATACCCGATAACAGATGTTAACAAAAAATTTTACGTATAGGCTGGTAGCCCCTAGACAGCAAAATGATGATTTCATTGCGAAGCCAGTGAGTGATGGGTGGTCACCCATCTATCCAGGATTCCGGTTTGTTTAGCCAAAACTTTCACATCACTTGCACTAGGTACATGCACCGTACACTAACAGCGTGGGAATGGTTTATGTTACTCTGTAGTACCTGTGAACCATGAACGATGCAAAGTCAGCTTCTTCGTACACGCGTGTGTGTGTGTCCATACTTGTGTTACGTTGTTAAAAATAGATGACTATAGGAATGTCAATTGTAATACTTATGATATAAAGAACCAATTACATCTACAAAGTAAAACTAGTTTTATGCAGTAAATGTAATAAATTGTAATTTAAGCATTTAAGTACATTGACGTACATAGTAACAAGAAGTCAGGGGAACTTGAAAATTGCATTTATGCAAATTTGATGTACAAGCTCTATCCTATGGTTCCATTTGTGTTTTTTATCATTAAATTGTATTATTAACAAAAGCGATTTAGTTAATTATAAGTAAATACATATTGGACAACATCACACACCTACATACTCAAATCCCAAAGTTAGTAGCTTCAACACTTGTGTAATGGAAATCAGAAACACCAAACAAAAAAAAAACACTTATATTTGGGTGCGGTAATCGAACTCGCGACGCGACCCTTGCGTAATACGCAGATTCTATTCGGACGATAGCCGACCTACACTATACACGATACTTATACTTAGATAATAAAACAAATGAATGAGTCCAAAAATCGCGAATCAATGGGATGGCTTTTATTGATTAAAATTAAATTTAAAATTATAACATGCACTAGTGTGCATATTATACATGTTGCACACTACAATAATTGTCAACTCTACAAAAACAAAACTTAAGTAACGAAAGCAAACACTAAAAAAAAAAACATCCTTAGCCCAAATAGTACTCAATACTTAATATTTAATAGCACCGGGAATCGAATCTATTGATGGTATAGGCCACCGGCCGCTATGCTACTTGGTAATACATTATAAGTGAAGGCAATAAAGATGTGTACACAACAGTGTTACAATAATGCAATGACTTTTTTAATGTTAAACTTTTTTGTATTTATAGTTTTACACCTTTATCAAATCAACTAGCTGTACCCGTGACATCGTTTGCGTAGAATTAATTTGGAATAAATAATGTAGATAATTACATATTACTAAATATATGTGGTGCCATAGTAAATACTGATTTAATAACAAGTTGTAGAGTACCAAAATTTTATAATCGAGAAGAAACTTATAACATCGTATATATCATTTATTTATTTACTGTTATACACCAATAACATTAATTATTTATTCAAGTACAAATCTTAGCGATAGCATCACAATTGTGAACTCTGCCTTACAGGTATGTTTATCGTCAATATGTGTGCATCGAATTCTCAGATTCGAATGAAATATCATGTAACATGAAACTTTTGTTTTTCATTTATAATTTTTTGCAAACGTTTCAGAAAAAGTTGAGATTCTAAACTGTTTTATTTAATATTAATTTGTATGGTTATTAAATACCCTTTACGACGCTAAGCCATTGTAGGTTAAGGTATGCTTTGTAATATTTTTGCCTCAAGGTTTACGATATATGTAAAATTCCCTATTTAATCTTCAGTACATCTAAATGCGGTTCATATCTTTTGTCGACTCCGTGCTCTTGATAATTCTGACCGGGAAACAAGTGACAACAAGTGCGCCGAAATTGCTGCCCGTCGCTAGCCAGCCACAGCCACCGCCAGCCGCCAATAGCCACCGCCCGCTCGCCCTAGCCAGCTGCTGCGCTACTCACCGAAGTCCCGCTAGCACCACGAAGATCCGCGCAATTGCAATTATGTTCGTAAGTTTTTAAACTGTCTCGGATAATTTTTATTATTTTAATTTTAGCATTACAATGCTATACTTATGTAGTTAGACCCCGCCTCGGTTGCTCCTACTACGCTAAACGAGACTTACCGGCCTCGGTAGCTTAGTGGTCAGAGTATTGGACCGGTAATCCAAAGGTCGTGGGTTCGATTTCCACTCGAGCTTCCTGAGACTGGTTGATTTTTCCTAGTAAAATTTTATCTTGTCTCGGATAAATTTAACTAATTATTATCCCGTGTATGCATACTTAATTATATTTTCATTTGGCTTTCAGGTCGGACACTGAGTACAAGCGCACCAAGGAGACCAAGAACAAGAAGCAGTTTGCCAACCACTTCCTCTCGGACAACGACGAAGGATCAACGACTTCTAGTAAAAAGTATGTGTTCGAAAAATATATATATATATTTTTTTTAATTCTATTGTTGCTGTACTCACGGTGGCAGATCAACCTACCCAAAACTGCCAATTTCTACAATCAATTTTGAACTTTATTATCTGGTTATAAGGATACATATACATAGGTACATTTACGTAAAAACGTGTTTCTTTTGAAATCGTTGATAGTTTTAAAAACTTATGAAGATTAGTTTCAGCAGTTGAACACAGTTCCCCTATACAGAGTACTTATTTGTTTTTATTTTTTATTTCTAGTATCAAGAAAAAAGAAACAAAATTGCCAGTGAAGAGGAAGCTACCGAAAAAGATATCGTCTTCAACGAAGAAATCGACCGGGTGGCGGCTCGATTCAGACAGTGAAGACGAAACGGCTGCCCAGCACGCGGCTAAACAAGGAACCCTAACGTCCTCGCTGTCGCGCCGGGTGGCGGACGGCGTGCTGCGGCGCACCGCTGACTTGGATGGCGACGTATTTATAGACCTCAAAGTCTACAACGTAAGGGACATCCTACCGGTAGAGCCTAAAGACCGATGGGAACACGCGGTTGTCTCTTTAAAGTTTCAATGTGACTCGGAATGCTCCCAAATGGTTCAGCTAACAGAGGTCATAAAGGACTGTAAGCGGCAGTTCACCAGCGAGGGCAAATTTTTTAAAACTTGGTAGTTTAAGACGTTTTTAATATTAGTTTTCCTTTTTACTTTTTTAAAATTAAGACAGATTTAGTGTTAGTTTTGTTAACTTTTTAATTTTGTAATTAGGTATCATAAGATTTAAAACTAATAAATAAAATAAATAAAAAAATCTTCGAGAGTAAACCTCATTAATTAGTATTAATTACAATTCTTACTTACCTACTAATGCTGTCACTAAAAACATAGGTAGGTAAAATACGTTTTAAATACAGATGCTTACTATCTTATCTACATAATTAAACTAGCAGCCTCCAACAGCATAGCCTCTTAGCAGTTTAGTTTAATTGTTTGTTTGTAATAAAATATTGAGTTTCTGAAACCGACATGGCAAAGAGAACAGTTTATTGCACAGTTTGTGACATATCTATTAAAAGTAGCGCTTTCTCAGCCCATTTACGAAGTACAATACACAAAAATAATAATTCTATTGAAGTAAGTAGTGGCATTGAAAAAGTAAGTAGTGCATTCCGCAGTCGGATTGCATCGTATCGGGTGCGGCCGGGCTCGGGGGGAGACGGTGACGTCAGCGATCGCAGCACGTGCCCGCCAGCTGTGTTTTTACGCGGGCTCCGATCTCGTGTGCAGGAGTTGCTATCTGCGCGACAAGCTACCTATCATTCTATTAAAGTCAATTTTGAATTTTTTGCTGATTTTGCTTTACTTAACAGCACAAGTGAAATAAAATCATTCGCAACTGAAAACGTGATATTTCATCAGAATTATTGTTTTAGTGAAATATATTCGAACGCAGTCGATACTATTGTAACAAAGATTGACGAATTTCAAGAAAGAGATAGTGGTTGGGCTTTTATAAGCAATTTATACTTAGAAGTCAATATTAACAAATATAACCCATTGAGGGCTGGTCAGTTTATAGAATTACCGAAATGTTTAAAATCGAGACACGCATGCATAAATATTCGAAATAATGATGCGTTCTGTTTTTTGTGGAGTGTAATGGCTGCGTTATTTCCCGTAAGCAATAATGCCCATCGCATATCATCGTATCCGCGCTACGAAAAAATTCTCAATACTGATAATATGACTTTTCCTGTAGGGCTTTTGGACATTCGAACCTTTGAGAAAAATAATCCTAAAATTAGCATAAACGTGTATGGTCTAGCAAACAAGTCACAGATTGTCGGTCCTCTGTACAAAACAGAACGTAGAAAAAAACACCATATCAATTTACTACTATTAGAAAAGGGTAATTTTAAACATTATTGTTTAATAAAAAATTTAAATAAATTATTGAGACCCCAGTTAACAAAACATCATTCAAAAATATATTTTTGTGACGACTGTATGATATTTTTTAATAAAATGGAAACATTTGATGCTCACATTTGTAGCGGTGTTCGGACTATGCTACCGGATCAAGGAACCGTAATACAATTTAACCATTTCGAAAGAATGCAAGATATGCCGTTCGTTATTTATGCGGATTTCGAATCTTTATTAGAACCCAAATCGAGTGGTGACGGGCTAGATTCAAAAAATACAATTGTGTTAGAAAAACATTTGCCAGCCGCTTTTGCGTATTATATTGTCTGTTCGTATGATAGCTCTCGCAATAAATACGTATCGTATCGTGGAAAAGATTGCGTTGAAAAATTCATAGAATTTCTCAATAAAGACGTAAAAGAAATAAACAAAACTTTAAAAAAAACCATTCCAATAACGTTATTATCAGCTGAAGAGCAAGAAAATTTCGATAAATGTAAAAATTGTTTCCTCTGTGATCAGTTATTATTGGACGATAAAGTCAAAGATCATTGTCATTTGACAGGCAAATATCGAGGTGCGGCACATTCTTACTGTAATTTACAGTTTTGTTTACCTAAATTTGTTCCCGTATTTTTTCACAATTTAAGCGGGTATGACAGCCATTTATTTATTCGACAACTAGGAGATATCCCGGGTGGAATAAAAGTCATTGCCAAAAACAAAGAAAATTATATATCTTTCACGAAGTTTTTTCATATGAAACATCAGGAATATTTTCCAGTTAGATTTGTAGATTCATTTAAATTTTTAGGTACCAGTTTAGGAAAACTTGTAGGTAACTTGACTAGTAATGACTTTGCGCATTTGTCTTATTTTTTCCCAAATAAAGAGCACTTTGATCTAATAAAACGCAAAGGCGTGTATCCCTATGAACACATGACGAATTGGAGTTGTTATGATGAAGATGTGTTACCGCCGCGAGAATGTTTTTATAGTACTTTGACCAATGACACCATTTCCGAATCGGATTATTATCACGCTCAACATGTTTGGAAAACGTTTCATTTGAAAAATCTCGGTGAATACACCGACTTATACCTTAAAACAGATGTAATTTTACTAGCAGATGTATTTGAGAATTTTCGTCTAACTTGTAAAAATAATTATAGGTTAGATCCTGCATTTTACATGACCGCTCCAGGACTAAGTTTCGACGCAATGTTACTTAAAACTAAAGTGAAATTACAACTTATTGAAAACCTAGAAATCGTACGTATGATTCAAAAGGGCATTCGTGGTGGGGTATGCTTATGCTCCACTAGGTATTCCAAAGCGAATAACAAATATTTGTCAAATTATAATCCGTCCACCTCCGATAACTATTTATTTTACATTGATTGTAATAATTTATATGGGTATGCAATGTGTTCATACTTGCCCTATTCTGATTTTGAGTTAATCAGTCAAACGGAAATAGATAAACTTAATATTCTCCAAGTACCCAATGACTCGAAGTATGGGTATATTTTAGAAGTTGATTTGGAATATCCGGAATACTTACATGAGTTGCACAATGACCTTCCTTTTTGTCCTCAGAAGTTTACACCACCCGGATCAAAATATCCCAAATTGATACCTAATTTGTACGATAAATTTAATTATGTAATACATTACGTACATTTAAAAACGTGCTTACAACACGGTTTAGTATTAAAACGTATTCACCGAGTAATCAAATTTAAACAAAGTCCTTTTTTAAAACCATATATAGATTTAAACACAGAGTTACGTCAAAAGGCTAAATCTACATTTGAACAGGATTTCTTTAAATTATTAAATAACAGCATTTTTGGGAAAACATTAGAAGATACTGAAAAAAGACTCAACGTTCATTTGGTTAATCAGTGGAATGACACCAGAAATAAAACAAAAAAATGTTACACAGCCGAACAATTGATATCGAGGCCTAATTTCCATAGTTCCACGGTTTTTACGGAAAATTTTGTAGCAGTGCAAATGAAACCAGAGTTAATTACTTTGGATAAACCTATATATATAGGATTCGCTGTTCTGGAAATATCTAAAAATCATATGTATGATTTCCACTACTCCACAATGAAACCTTTTTATGGTTCTCGTTTAAAATTATGTTACACGGACACTGACAGTTTTTTGTATAGTATAGAGACACCTGACATATATAACGATATAAAATTAAAGTTTCAGTCGTACTTCGATACTAGCAATTATACTAAAAATAATCAGTATAATATTGTATGTCGAAACAAAAAGATTCCTGGGTTATTTAAGGACGAGCTAGGCGGGCAACTTATTGTTGAATTTGTAGGACTGCGATCGAAGTTATATTGCGTGAAAACTGAAAATAACGAGTTAAAAAAAGCAAAAGGAGTAAAGAGACCTGTAGTCAAAACTCTTACTTTTAAAGATTTTAATAAAGTGTTATTGCACAATAAGTTGATAAAGAAAAAGAATGTTGTGTTTAAGTCTCTGAAACACGAAATTTTTACTCAATCTGTTAACAAAGTTGCCTTATCTTCAAATGATGACAAACGAATTATACTTAAAGATAAAATATCCACTTTGTCATGGGGGCATAAATCTAGTTTGTTCTAGAAAAAAAAAGATTTTCTAAAAGCGGTTGGAAGAGATTGCCCGGCCGCATTTACTTACTGATGCTATTGTTACACGATTAGCTATATGCTATATGCTTCATAGTTTGTATGTTGTTTTTGAATGTAAAACCTACAAGACTTATGTACCTACAAGACTTATGTATAGTTATTGCGATTTCATAACAAAAACCAACTTTATTTTATTAAATGATTTTTAATTTGTATAATATTATTACATGAGTTAATGAAATTTAATATTATTACATTGTATCTAATATTTTGTATCATAGTAAATACTTTTATAAATGTATTCAGTGTATTATTCAGTAAGATAAGCTTTTTATAAATAAATATACTTATTTTCAGTAATACAAAAATTGTATTATTTCAAATATCACCATGACGTTTCCACTGTAAATTAACTACAATAAAGTATCCTACATTCTCTCTGCCTAAATATTAATGTTATTACCGTAGGTTATAATATTTTCAATAACGTAAAACCTCAGATGCGGTGTCCGAACAAGTTCAAACATGTTCATTGACACCATGTCACGTTATGCAAATCTGTAATTTGAATGCATACATCTTCCTAGATATTTGTTTTTTTACTTATTATATATTTTTCAATAATATGATACCCGGTGCCAGCAGAACAAGTCTATACATGTTCATTCCCACGATTGCTACTGTATCATGTTTTGCAATTCAGTAATTTTGATGCAGGCGCTTGTACAGTAGTTCCCACCTAAAGAGGTACTATCAATACATATTTTTCAATAATATGATACCGCACCCGGTGTCAGCGAAACAAGTCTATACATGTTCATTCCCACGATTGCTGCTATATTACGTTTTGCAATTCAGTAATTTTGATGCATACGACAGTAGTTCCCTTCCACAGTCCAGTCAGTAGCACTTCGTTAGCCGATCTATACACAACCGAGCAACTGCCGCCCGCTGTTTAGTACCTACCTACCTTATTGCACTTCAGAATTTATTCTTTGTAAGTATTACTACCTAATATTAAGCATTTAATATTATTTATATGTTGTATAGTTTATGTTAATCAATAAATGTTTCTAATTTTTCGCAGATCATGGAAGATTCTCAAGACATATGTGGAACCTATTCTCCATCCATATACGCACAAGATCCTAATTTCTGTAGCCCTACCGAAGGCCTCGGTAAATATGTAAAAGAAGCATTGGCAAAAAAAGCAGCTCTTAAGAAGAAACAAAAAAGAGATGCAGCACGAAGAAACTGTAGAGATGTGGCGTCGACTTCATATGTAATCACCAAGGATCAAAAAAAAGGAAAACGGCTGATACAAATTCAAGTAGTGGACTTGGAGAACGAAGCTGCTGCATACTCAAGATCTTCAGCAGAAACTACACAGTGCAGTGAAAATGACAATGACAATGGTTGTGTGATACTTAGTGCGCAATATGTGATGCGAGACTCTATAGATGAGATAATGGACCTCACTGAAAACTTAATAAAAAAGATTTCCAGGAAAATTACTAGTGATGATTATTTTTAGTAATTGTTACTTTATTGTTAAACTATTAAAATTTTAAAGTTATAAATTTTTTAGGTAAATCTTAGTTTGTTATTTGAAATAAATAAGTCTTAGTGGTAATCTGTAGAAAACATATAATTAAGTAAGAAGTACTTGATTTATTGTAAAATTATTAAGTAAAAAGAAAATAGTAAAAAAATCTAGTAATCTAGTGTAAAATATTCAACAAAAGATATGTAGTAAGTAAAATACTTCTATTATATTTAATTGGTAGTATAGCTAGGTTATAAACTTTTTTGGTAAACCTTAGTTAAAGAATTTCAAATAAATAAATAAGTCTTAGTGATGAGTTTGTATAAAACATAATTATGTAATAATTACTTGAAGCTAAGTTTAATGTTAAATAAAAAAACAAATTAGTATATATATATATATATTTTTTTTTTTATGTAACGAACTGTTGTAACATTGTTAGATTTTAATGTGGTTTTAATTAAATGATATTTTAAGATACTGAAGTTGTTTTATTATTTTACTATGTGAGGGAATTATTAAAACTGAAAGACTTTTTTATTTAACTTCTATTTATTTAAATATCTGACATCGATACATTATTTTCTATAATCCATTTTCTAATGCATATAACATTTCTTAATGCACAATACTTTATATGGTTGAAACAATTGAATGAAAACATATCTTTACAGTAAAGTTTACTTAGAGTTTCTAAATTAGGTATACCTTTATCACTTATATCTAAAACATTTTCATGTCCACATAATTCTCGCACCCATTTAATTTTTTCTTCTCCTTTTACTATGATCTTGCGTTCTTTGAAGTAAGGTTTAATGAGTCTTTTAAATTCTCTGTAGTCAATATGTCCCTCACTCCATCGGTATCCTCGGTTTCTTTCTATCCACCAAACATGTTTCCTTTCTTCGAGAGTAAGTGTAGAAAATGGATATGGAGGTTTAATTAAAAATATTTGAGTGTGTTCTGATGTGCCTATAACTAATTCCTTGATAATGAATTCATTTTTCTCATTTTTAAAACCTTGCACATCCACTATTAAAACATCTTTATTCATGATAGTTTTTTAACGATGTTACTCAGAGGCTTATATTCAAATATGCAGTCGTTCAGTATAAGACAATATGCGGCGGTCTGATCAGGTATCTCTTGATCTGTTTCTATTTCAACCCGAACGTCAATTGATCCCTTTAGCGTTTCGTGTTGGCGAGAACAGTCAATAACAAATAAAGGAGCGATATCTTTGAACTCTTTCAAACTCAACAACGGCTCTGGTCGACGACCATGATAAGACTGCTGAAATCTTGCATACTGTTCGTATATTAATGAAAACTTGTTGTCAGCAAAATTAATATTCATTCCTTCATAAGGGTAATATGATGAATTTAAAAATACTTTGACATCACGAATAAAGCAATGATCGAACTCTGCCATAGACAGTGTCACATTATGTTTACGGTTAGTTTGTAAAGCAATTACTACAAATCGTGGTTTTTCAATCTGAGATGAGGTTTTTATAGACCAAGCGTGTTTACGTGTTGTGGGTAGTAATGGATACTCATACAAGTCCCAATTACGAAATGCTACTGTAATGGGACGATCTTTTTCTAAATGCTTTAATAAATTAATTCTTTCGCGGTCTGAAACTTTAATGTGAGGAACTCGCCAAACAATTTTACTTATTGTTATATCCTCCACAACTTCATCGGTATTTAGTTTCAAAGCATTGAGATTTGTGTTGCTTCTCAATAGTACTAACTCATGTTTACAGTTAATTATGATTTTTTCATAATCTTCTGCAAAACCCAATATTTTGTTTAGAGGAATTGATGCAGAAAATACTCCATTGCTGACATTGGTCGTACCTGTAGGTGACCAGCCCCAAACCTGTGCACATTTCGATTCATTTTCATTCAAGGAAAGATAAGATTTTATAGTTGTAGAAATCCCTGTATTTTTTACCTTATCTATTTCTACACCATTTAATTCATATCGAATATCTTGAAAAAGAAATAAAGCTGGATTATTAACAAAATGCACACTTGTCACTTTTTCTTGTTGTTTAGTAGTACTGTTAAACTTATACACATTGACTCTGCCCTCAATGTACAAACTGCTGAGTGCAGGCAACACATACAAATCTTGCTGATTAATAGGTATTCGAATTTCATCGTTCTTGTTAAAACTTGTTACATATGGTTTATACGAATGATATTCGAAACTTTCGATGCTGTTATCGTACGATGCCGGTTGAGTTATATTTAAAATATTCATTTTAACAAACCCAGTAGTTTTAAAAATTCCTTATTGCTTTTGGTTAGCTTCTTCTTTAAACGAAGCGGTGTTCTTTTCTGAGAGGATCTTTTGGAACTGACTTGAACAGTAGACGTAGATGGGGTTTTATTGAAATTCAACATTTTTTTCTAAAGTGTAAATACAGCTGTACTTCTTCACCGCGTAAGTTGATCTGCTTATTTTCAGCGTCTAGCAACCTTATGTTAATAGAGTTGATTGAACTTTGATTGACGGGAAAATAAATTAAGTTTTTAGGTATTTCGATGATTCTATAACCTGGTGGTACGTTAGGAACAAATTCGTAAATAATATGACTTGCTTTCCCGTTCACAAATGACCCGCTGATTACATCACATTCGATTCGCACTACAGTTGTTGATAAAATGCTGACGGGATACCGAGACTCGGTGCTTATATTAGCTGTTATTGTATCCATACCAAAACCTAAAATTTTACCAAGAGAATCATTTTTATCGAAATACACATTTTCAGAACAGTAAATACATGTTTTTAATGTATTATTATTGCAAGTCAATTTTAGCGCAGCGTCCTTAATGTTACTTTTCAAAAAGTCACAAATATCTTGAAGTTCGTAGGATCCTTCAGGTATTTCGATAATTCTATCACTGCCATAGTAAAATTTATTATTTCTTTCATCTATGTTCGGGATAGAATTAAAAGTTGAAAAATATAAGAGTCCACACTCATATTCTCCGCGTAATTGCAAGGTTGGCGAGTAATTTGTTATTAAAGATTCTCCTCTGCCAGTTATTGACACAGTGAAAGACATTTTTGTACTGATAAGTTTTTTTATTTCATTATCAATATAAATGTTTTTTCCAATAGTCTCTTAAAAAATTTAAACAAAGGTGACCACAGTTTATAGTTCCAAACTTTTGATACTGAACATAATTATAATTTATAGACATGTACCTTAAATAATTTATCAACTCTAACGGTGGCTTTAGATTGCCAAAACTATCAAAATATTCACAGTCGTCATTATGCTTAACGTAGGCTACCCAATGGGTTCCGGGATTATCAGAACTATCTAAATTTATTATAGCACACTCGATCTTTCTTGGTTTTGAAGGCAGTGCATCTCTCATGAAAACTCCTCGAAAGTGTGGAATATCAGTAGCATGCTCCAATATATCGAAATTAGTGAGAGGGCGTCTGGGTAGCCGTTTCATTAGTTTTTTGAAGGATTTAGATATAAACCAGCTCCTTTTTTATGAGGCTTGATATACAGTCCTTTTCCTAGAGCTACAGCTTCCATCATCTTGTTATGTCGTTCAGATTCTTGAAGATTTTTCTGAGCAGCCTTGTAATCATTGACAGCCTTTGCTATACCTGCTGCACCACCAGCAAGTGAACCTAGAGCTGACAATCCAGCGAAAATTGGAATAAGAGGTAAGAAACCCCCACTTTTTGGTATAGGAATACACCGCGGCAAGCGTATTCCTTTTTTATTAGTAAACAGTTTTTTTGCAGCTGCATATGCATATTTTATAGCTGTGTGATTGTCTTTAGATTTTAATTTTTTAATTTCATTTTGGATTTTTTTAACACCAGTCATAAATGAACTTACTCCAGCCCCAGCTTTGAGTTTTGCTTTCATAGTTTTCTTTACTATCCATGAAGCAACCTTTTCTCCTTTTCCAGCATCCCTCGATTGCAATCTTTTCTTAGCCATATTCAAAAGTTCTAAATCGGCGTTATGTCGAACGTGTAAATCACTGTTGTTGTATGCGATATCGTGATACATGCAAGCTTCATCCAATTTGTTTATGCCCCGGTCGCCTCTCAGTAACCGTTTCTTAAGTTTTGTTCCGGGACCACAAAATTGATAACCAGGTAAATGTAACTCAAACGGTATATTATTTATTATGTCGTTAATAATACCACTTCCTTCCTTCATCGATGTTTATCAAGTGACCGTATCAAATATTAATTCTTAATTTATATTATAACACCAATGCATTTTTATCAATCCAACTGTTTTCGTTATCACTGAGACCTAACCATTTAACAAAAAGTTTGTTTCCTTTTCTTTTTATAACCTTTTCAATGAGATATAGATCTGGAAATTTTGTTCTCTGTAATTCATAACCGTAAAAAGATCCTAAAATTCTCTGCCTATGGTTATCTTCTAAGTGGTAAGTTACTGGAGTTGTATGATTGACTTTAATAACATTAAATATTTCTGATGACCAGTTTGGGGTATAACCTTTATAAAAATCCCCTTTGTATTTACTTATACGAACATGATCTCCAACTCGCAACTTTAATTTATGGTTCATCTTGTTACTTTGTGATTTAATAATGTTAGATCTGACAACTATTTGGTTTCCTTTATTAACCTCAATTGGCTTAAATTTTGTTATTCGATGTCTAGTGTTATTATAGCATTGGACTACGTGTTTCAAATTCTTTTGCATCCATTGATATTGACCACATAAGCTAAATAGCTTGTAAAGGTGACCTTTTAGTGTTCTTATTACTCTTTCGACAATTGATGCTTTTTTTATAGAGTAAGTGGAATAATGATTAATGCTATACTTTACCATCAACTGTTTAAAGGTATCATTATAAAATTCTTTGCCTAAATCTGTTTGTAAATTTTTAGGCTTTCGAGATGAATTAGATAATATATTTTGCATTGCTTTTGTAACACAACTTTTATCTTTTGATTTCAAAGGATTAACCCACACATATTTCGATAAAGTATCAATTACGACTAAAACATATTTATATCCTTTATTAAACTGTGAGTACTTTTGAAAATCCATAAGGTCTGCTTGCCATAAATCATCTATTCTTTTTATAATTGTACTTCGACGGGGAAAATTTCTTCTCGCCGCTCTGTGAAGTTCGTCTACAATTTCTTTCTTACTCATTTTTATTTTTTTGGTTTATCAAAAAATCAATCTCTGTTTTAGTATAATATAAATCACTCAAACGATTTGAAGTCACCTTATCCAAGCTATTTAGGTATTTCTTAACATCAAGATAAACTGTTTTTATTTCGTTTCTTAGGTCTTGAACTGTTTTATCTAAATAGGCTTTATTTACTGCTTCGTCGTCTTCGTCTGGAGAGGTTAAACCTTTCAATTTTGATGATTTCAAATCGTAGTGTCCTGTATCTGACTTCACCAATGTATCGCTGAAGGTATCAATGTATTCCGCTAATCGTAGACGCTTATGAACATGATGACCAAATTTGTCAATGTTCATTGCTGCACTGATGCGTTATTCAAAGTGAACTATTTCCCTGTCAAACGTTCTTTATATTTCATATTCTTGATTATTCCTGCTTCCCACAGTTCTTCCATAATTGCGATAATTTCATTATCTAAACCGGTGTTACCTGCATCTCGTGACGCAAACAGCAATTTTAATCGATCTACCAACTCATTCGGATCATCCCAATAAACAAGGTCTGTATTTTTCTTAACCTTTTTTAAAAGATTAATACCTTTTCCCTGTGAAAGGCTTTCCATGCTAGTAGTCACATTTTTAGAGAATTTAAATAGTGGTTTGATAATATTCATATATTTATACCCTTTATTGCTGTTTATTGGTTTGGTTGGTTCATAATTACGCCTATGGGCATTGGTGTCTATTAGTAGTAGTTTATATTTATCTAAATCATCTTCTGTGATTACATCTACATTTGGTTTCTTTTTAAACAATAGCTCTTTTAAACCAAGAGTTTTTTTATAAACACGGTTTCCAACTTTCAAAGTGCTGTCATTGTCATAAACACGAGATTTTCCGAGCATTAGTTTACCTCTGTCATGTCTGATTCCAAAAGGTATATCATTCATTACTTCAGATGATGTTGACCAAGACAAAGACTGATTTTTATAGCTTGGTGACGATTGTAGAGATTTAAACGATCCATCACTCACATTATGGTCTTGAGTAGGTGTTACAGTAAGGGTTTTGTTAGATTTTTCATATAACTCCTGATCTGGCTCATCTTCTTCACTGCTAGGTTCACTAAATTGTTCAATAGAAGAATAGGACTCCTCGCTTACATTTTTTTTAATCTTTTTAAAACTGGGAGTATCATTCTTTTCTTCCACATTGTGTTTTCCATCATTTTTACTTGTTAACAAATTAAGAGGGTCAACTATAGGTTTGAATATGGTTTCCAAGGTCATATTGCTTGTATTTTTTGCATCCTTGATCATATCTACTTTTCTCTTTACAGCTGTTGCCGATTTTACTAATTGTTTTTTTAGATCTATTTCCATGTTTTTTTTTTATGAAGTTTCCTTTCAACTCCAAATCACAAAAGAAAGTGATTTATAAATAAAATTACAACGGCTTATGTATATTAATCTACCACAATGAACGTATCAAATGTCATTCTATAACATCCTTTATTTCGTTCACAATCCTTATTTATTACAATATAATTGTACGGCTTTCTCCAAACAGTTGAGCACATTACACGGAATTGAGACCATGACATGTCAGACATTACATGTTCTTCATAAACGTGTTTTAAATTTATATCGTCTTGCTTGAATAATATTATTAGGTTTGCATTGTCCCTTACAAGTTGTTTAGGTATTTTTGTATAGGTTTGATTTATATAAAAACAATCTATATTTTTATGACGTCCCATAGCAAAATAATCTCGGATGTGGTTTTGGTTTTCACAAGCAACGTCGTCAAATATGATAATTGAGTTAGCCAAAGCTTCGTGTGGACTTAAAATTTCACTGTTATCATTGTATTTGTTAAAAGATGTACCTGCTACCATATCTAATACCTTTTCTAAAAATATGTATTTAGGCTGATATAAAGATTTTGAATATACATAAAGATTATGAAAACGAGGACCGTCACAATGTAATAATAGACTAATTACTAAGTTGGTCTTTCCACAATTGGAAGGACCACAAACAATACAACGTATACTATTCGGTAACAAATTACCATGTCGTTTTGGTTCATTCGATAGCGGAGGACATATGCATTCTATTTTTAACGATTGTTTTTGTTTGACGAATTTCATAATCAGCTGCTTGCACTTGACCACAGAGTTCGAAGGAATTTAACAAAATGATTTTATAACATAGCGCCAAAACATTTAAACTCTTGAGGTGGGAGGTCAAATAAATTATAAATAGCAAACTTCAGTTCATTGGTATCCAAGAATCGATTTGCAAGTGAGTAATGCTTTTTTTTTTTTTGCACTGTATTATATTGCTAAGGTAAAGCTACTAAGTAAAAAAAATATATATATGTTATTGGGTATGAATGATCGATTTACCTATGCTTTTTATTACGCTGATAAGTATTTGGATGCCACCAGCCCCTGGGCGACAGGCATGAGCAATCGGCCTAGATACTTTTCAACGGAATAATTGTATCTGGATGCCACCAGCCCTTGGGCGACAGGCATGAGCAATCGGCCTAGATACTTTTAATGGAATAATATCTGGATGCCACCAGCCACTGGGCGACAGGCATGAGCAATCGGCCTAGATTTTATTCCTTAGCATCAGCCACTGGGAAAAATTGAAAAATCATATTCCATTACCAGATCACGACAAAAACTTGCTGTTAGGTGCCACCAGCCTAGACGAAAATGAAAAATTTCATAGTGGTAGCTACTGTGCGTAATCCAAATTTAGGTTTTGGTTAGCTAATAGTGTATCATAGTGATAAAAACAGTGAATTTTGGTGACTCAATATGGAAAAGATACAATATTCCGTAAGTCTGCACAACATTTCATAAATGATTATTGGGCATCCTGGAACACTTTTTTACGACATTGCTCGAACGGCAGTGAGATCAATGGAGTGAAAAAAAAAAGTGTTCCAGGATGCCCAATAATTACCTACTAATCGGGATTCTTCCTATTCGTGATTCTACACATTATGAGTTCATCGCAACTGCAGTTCACTACATTTGTAATTTCACTCAGTTATTATTTTTCATCGTAATCAATAAATTTATACTATCTCAGTCTATATAATTCGTAAGAAAATAAATAAATATTTAAAAAAAATATATAAATTACGTATAAACATGTTACATTAAATGTTAATGAGAAATGGATTCTTTATTTAATATTAACAATGAGGTTAGTAAATAATGAAAAAAAAAATTGCTATATTTTATTTTCTTACGAATTATAGACAGAGATAGTATAAATTTATTGATTACGATGAAAAATAATAACTGAGTGAAATTACAAATGTAGTGAACTGCAGTTGCGATGAACTCATAATGTGTAGAATCACGAATAGGAAGAATCCCGATTGCGTTAAAATAACGGCTGTGTAGAACCACGAATGTAGTAAACTGCAGTTGTGTGGAATCCATATTGTATGGGAATCACGAATAGGAAGAATCGCGTTTGTGTAATCGATCGCATAATCCGTAATTATTTGGTCTCTTTTATTCAAATGATAAAACATAAAGATTTTTTTTAAATAAGTATTCGACTCTTTCTTTCAAACAGCTTTCTTAAGTGCAACGTTTAATTTTCGATATTTTTAATTAGAAAAATATTTTAAATGAAAAACTAAGTCGGTAGTTTAAAAAAGTCTGATTAGTAGGTATGTTAGACATGGCTATTTCTAAATATTATTTTCTGTTATTAAAATTATCGTGACAAATGTTTTAGATATGCTATAAGCTTTTATTTTAAGACTAATTCTTTCAAGAGACGGTGAAACTGTCTCGAATTAAAAACAATCTGACTACCTACGTTGAGAACATTAATTAATTCACCATTTTTTTTTCTTAAAGTGCCTTGATATGTTTCACATTACAGCAATTATGTCTTAAGCGTACATCAACGCTTCATTAAACAGCAATGCCTTCGTACTTGTGAAATTAAAAAGATAAAAACAATTGATGTTGACAAAACCAATTGAAACCCGATATCATTACCGCCAAAAACTAATTAAAAAGTTGTGCTCGTAATCGGATTTTTAAATCGAGTGATCGCACGATGAATAGGGGGTGTTGTTATTCGAACGTAAACAGTATGGTCTGGTAAACACAAGTGAGCTTTAAGCGAGTCCTGAATAATTCATCGATTAGCGGTGTAGTAAATAATCCCTTAATGGCCTGAAAGTAATTGACAAATTCTTTTGGAGCTGCTGTTTTGAAACGTTTTCTGGCGATTGTTTTTTTTTACTAACATACTTAGGAATTTACTGTTACATCGAATAAATTATCACCAGTGAGACGATTATACGTCACTTTTGGGCTCAGCTCTTCTCATAAAAAAATTGAAGTCGAAAGCCAGTTTAAGAAGAATACATCTTTGGAAAATAAAAGTTGATAAGTATACCAATAAAGGAGACTTCTAATGACTGCCACATTACAATTTGTTCATTAATCCTGTCACATACCTTAATACTGCAAAGGTCGCTTAATATCAAACTAAATATTCTTGACAAAAGTGCTTCCGTAGACTATCCTAATTTTTGTTATATTATTATAAATATGACATAAAATCAAATGATAAATTAATTCGACTAAAACAGTGAACCATGAAGACGTACTTATGACATTATATTAAGCTTCTTTAAAAACATGAGAAGCCATACAAAAATGTTTAAAAAATAAATTACTGTTAAAACTATTACAACATCCATAGTACCTACCTATTAAAAAAAACAGAATTCTATGTAACAATGTATATAAAGTGCACCTTGTGTATATAGAAAAGTTTCATAGTTCAGTTCACACAATGGAGCTGCTCAAGAATTTTGGTTTTAGGATTACGCGCAAACAAGAACATATAGAATGGCGCGCGATAATCTCCCTTTAAAACGGGAATCTCTTTATCTAAACGAATACTGTGCTTTAACAAAGAAAAGGTGTATCCCCACTAAATGACCGGCACTTAAGTGGCCTCGCTCGGTGCATCAGAACCGGTTCCAAGAGCAATAGTTTCGAGCGCGTACTCGATACTCGATAGTGATGGGGGTAGTCGATTGAATTTGGGGTGGATTAACGTGAGATTGTGCCTAAAAACTTTTTTGAGAGAGTACTCACTTTTTTTTAATTAAAACCTCTTTTTCTATAACTGTTTTTTTACTTCAAACTTGTTGTTCCAAAATGTGTTGGTACTAATTTAAAAGCTGTCTCTATTAACAAAAAGCAAAAGTGTCGCTAGCACAATTGGAATAACAATCGTCTTGATTGCGATAGGTTGTTTGTTCATGTCCCTTTAGTGAATAGTCTTTTTGAAGAGTTATTGTGATATCAAATTAAAAAAATAATACTAAATTACATTAAACACAGTCAATTTTAGCAAATAAACGTTAAACAAAATTGAGCAATAGCAAATGTTATTAAATTTAATGTAAATAATGCGAATTAAATGACATTAGTGTTGTTAATTAAATATTAGCAATAGTTTAATAACTATAGTTATAATTAACTAATGTATACACATACACATCAATCCCATTTGTTAGATAACAAAAAAGATTCACCTGAATTATGCTTGTTGTTTTACAGTATCACAGGTAGGAGTCGTTACATAATTCTTATTCGTGATTTGTTTGTAGAGGAATTGTTTTTATTGCCGATACGACTGTCGTATTATTCTGAAAAAGCTCTGCTAGCAACAATCAATTGATTTATGTGAAACTAGCTTCCGCGTACGGCTTTTCTACGTCTGTGTTAAATTCGGTCTATCGTTAATACCAAAAGGAGTGGGATGTTTTTTCCGGAATATGTGAAGCATATATTACTCCAACAAGGTTGACCGATGACCTGGTGAAGGTCGCGGGTAGATGCGAGCTGCACAAAACTAGTCGTAGTGGAGATCTTTGGAAAAGGCCTTCATCCAGCAGCGGCTAACGTATTTCAGCTGAGATGATAATGATGATATTACACAGGGATAGTGTAGCTTTCTATGAGCATGATATTTTTTTATGTAAGTTTAGTATTTCCAGAGCTTAACCCTAACATACAAACAAATAAATTATTCCTCTTTTAATATTAGTGTAGATCTAGCACTAGCACTAAAACCGACAACCATAAATAGCATTTTAAAGGCAAAATGATAAGAAATCAAAGATGTATGGATTGACCGATATAAAAGCATCATCATCATCATCATCATCATCAGGCCATTTCCGCCCACTGCATGGCATAGACCTCTTCTCTTGCACGCTCTTCCTTCCCTTCACGGTCCTGTGCCATCCTCATCCATCCCCTCCTCGCCACCCGAACTAGGTCGTGCGAACACCGAACTGGAGGTCTGTCTACCGATCGGCGAGCATTTCTTGCCCACCACCCTGTTACTGACAGGGTCGATCTGCCGTCTTCCCGTCTAGCCACGAGTCCTGCCCACCTCCACTTAAGTCGTGTGATCCGTTTACCCACGTCCGTAACCTTCATACGTATAAAAACATAGATACTTACCTACGATAGACATAGGACAATTGATTGAACTGAATCCCATAATCAGAATAGCCAGCTTCTTTAGTAACATGTATCTAATAGTATTTTATTATTGATAAGCGATATTTCCGTAGCGCGCTACACAGTTATAAATTAAAAAAAACTCAGACGACTATTCACCAAATTTGTTATAAACGATAAAATTTTACTAGAAAAAAATAAATGCATTAATTAAAATTGTTCTTAGACGATCAAATTTGATTATCGCTAATATCGACTATATTGTAAATAAAATAAGTTAACATTTCTTCAAAACTAACATTTTACTATCGTTCCAAAAAACGGGTCGTCATAAAAACAATCGATATGGAATAGTCGACATTAACGCATCGATAACATCAATGCTCGATACATCGCACCCACTATACACGTATTAAGTATAGTCGCGGTGGGACGAGCCCGCGCCCGCGCCGTGACTAAATATATGCCCACGCGCATTATAACTTATGATGCCTCCAGTAATTCCTTGTCGTGTCCGAGAACTCACCAATTTCCATTCGGTAGCGTAGATTTAATTAAATTTAACGCACGTTCTCTGAAAAATACGCTATATAATGTGATTATAATGAGTTTTGATCAATTTCAACATTTTTGTATTTGACCCGGAGCGTTAAACGAAACATGGGTGCCATTGTTTTCATTAATAATTCACGGATAAGATTGATTATTAATTAATATTTTCTATTATAAATCTTTCACGGATGTTTATTAAAAACACAACTAGTTTTAGTACATGTTGAGATGATGATGAGGAGATTTATAGCGTACCTAGTGGATTTCACTTTCGGGTAGTGATCTTACAAGTTAAGCAACTTTCGCAATGCTGGGTCATCGGATGGGTAATCGAATTACCATATCTCACGCTTCTCCGTGTTTCGTCAAGCATGTAAAGCTATTGGTCCCGGGCGATGTCCTAAGATTTTTTTTATATTTACGGGTAAGCACAGTGCCTTGATCTCACCTGATGTTAAGTGATGATAAGGCCAATGATGGAAGCGCACTTCACCCGGGATCTTCAACTAAAGAGGTACTGGCTATCTTGTCTTTAGCTGCCGGAACACAACAATGCTACAAACACGATGTTATGGTGACATATTAGATAAGATGGTGGTAGCTAGCCAGGCGGACAAACAAGTAATACCACCAACCAAACTGAGTACACAAACATGTACCCCCCGCTGGGGATCGAACCCGGGACCTCTGGTTCTAAACCGGTGGTCTTAGCCACTATACTACAGAGGCGGTTAAGATGACAAAGTCAAAGTCAAAGTCAAATATTTTTTATTCAAATAAACTTTAGAAAAGTGCTTTTGAATCGTCTAAACATTTTTTACCTACTACCCATTCAGGACGTCTATTTTTTAGCTGTGGAGAAGAATGGGCGCAAGAAACTCCACAGATAGTCGTTAGAACTCCAAGTTATGGCCCGATCTTCCTATGTTTGTTCATATGGGAAGATCTAAGTCCAGTAGTGAGACGTTTAGAGCCTGATGACGATAATGATGATGGTGAAGTTTTAGCGTTAATTTTCGAAAACAATATCTCAAAAAATACTACTTAAACTAATTATTTATTTTATCTTTTCAGGTAATTCACACGTTGTACAGAAAATGTCCAGGAAATAACAATTTGGTATGTATGTTAGTACAACCTACACTCAAGCTGTGAGTTCTTCATTACCTAAAGCCAACTGTGAAAATGTAATTTTCTTTATTAAATTTCACTTTTCCACGTTGGTCGTTAGCAATTTAATTGCCATTGCAAACCAGGTTTTCCTTAACACAGCTTATCGCTCAGACACGATTCAAAACACAAACGGACATCAATCGCAACATAAATCAAACATCGCTTTGACACTCATTAGTTTCATACAAATCCCTCTGTAAAAATAACACAATCAGCGAATGAAGCTCGTTAAAATCACTCGGTGCTCGACCCCCAATGAAAGTTTCCAACGATTTTTTTTTACCTACGCGGAAAAAAGGACACAGGAAGTGAAGCGTATTTAATCATCGCAAGCAAGCGGGGCGGCCATTTTTTATTTTCAAAAAACATTCGCCAAATTAATTTTGAATTTTATTCCATTAACATAATGAAGTAAATCGACGAGCGCTAGAGCTTGAGGTGTAATAAGATCGGTCGGGTCGCAGGTCACCGTTTATTTGTACTGCGATGATCCAATGTTGATACTTGAAGTTGTAACATTTCGAATTGAGTACATCTCGGCTTTTTGTCGGTGCTAAGACAAAATCTAATAGTGCGGCAGGCAACCGAACAAAGGGTGTTATAACGAAGACGATGGGAATATCGGCTCCGTGACAAGGAGTGTTATAGAAAAAATGTTTTGGGTGTACTTCTCTTGGTTGTAACAAAGTTAATTACAGAGGGGAGCCGCTCAGACTTGTGTTGTATATTGTTATAATAATAATAAGCCGGCTGATGAAATTGGTGCCAGTATTAGCGTGCACCTGGTTTGTTTGTTTTCATTAAAGCGTTAGACACTACTTACTTAATTGTTATTTCTTGTTTCTTTTATCCTAAGTCTGTTTTGTAAACATTCCACACGAAACAAGCGTTTCGTTAACATGCAACTGTTTTTATAATTGTTCCTTTATTAATGCAAAGCACTTTTTACTCAGCTCATCTTTAGATCATCGTCGATTTAGTCTGACTACTTTAGTACCATGTCATAATAGCTTTACTTAAAGTTGACAAACGCCTGATAGATTATTTAGTTGGTTTGACAAAGTGCTAAAGAATACAGGACCAAAACACGGAATAATTATTCAAAACTATTATACTGTTATTAGTAAAAGTAGTTAATATTTTGAAATGCAAAAACTGACACAAACAATTACATACAAGTCAGTAATTATGAATGTTGTAAGTTAGTGCTCAAAATAGACGTGCTCTAATAATACGGATCAGGTTTCATCTAGCTGGCTGTGAGATCTGAATGCGTGGAGTGACCTAAATGGTATAATGCTGTTGAATGCAGAGCAACTTGTTCAAGCACTGTGTGCTGTCTGCGTTTCTGTGTAAATCATCACTGACCAAGATCTCTGAATAGTAGATTGTGCCTGGCCCGGGTATAATGGATTCGGTACTGGAAAGTATGATTGCGCATAGATAGGTATCTACCTACACTAACAAGTATCAAGATTTGTTGTGAACGTTGCAATATAAAACTCTTTAAATATATATTACTAGCTTTTGCTCGCGGCTTAGCTCACGTGGGTTACAAGACATGTGATTGTTTTTAAAAGCCAAACTTATTATTGTAAGTATCTGTAGAAATAATCGTGAAACGCTTCATATTTTAACTTGGTCACATACCGAAATTCAAGGATTTAACTTTGAAAATGACAGATTTAGATAAAATAAAAAAGTAAAATCTACTTTAGCGTTGTGTTATCAAATTTGTGGTATTTCATCTGTGAAGATGAATCTACATGACCATTGGTTGCAATGACCGTTGGATAGATGGTACTCTGCTGCTATAAAAGCATTAAAAAAAGTTAAAAAGCAGTGACAAAATTCAGCGCTTACGTCAGCCTTCCCGGTAGCATAGGGGCCAGTGCAACCGCCCGGATTGCGGAAGACCCAGGTTCGATTCCTGGCTGGGTCGGGTAGGCGTTTAATTTTTTCACTGTATTTTATAAGTATTTAATTCAGCTTCAATGCAGCAATTATCACTTAAAATAAAAAATTAAGATTTCGAAACTTCAATCTTTCCTCCCTCATTTAACCTCTCTAGGGGAGGTTTTTCGAAAAACGCTTAAACATGGCATTCTTTATTTTTATTTAAAAATCTATAGACCGATAAATTATTAATTTTTGTAGTTCTTATTTTAAAAATAACGATTTCCCCAAAAAAAACCTTTTTTCCTTTTATTCCATACAAGGAAAATTCCTGAGACATGTCATTCTTTATTTCTTTCCAAAAAGCCAATTAAATACCTAATTTTCATGTTTTTTACTTCAAAACTCGGCCTTTCATACAAACTTTCACCCCCTATTTGACTTCTTTAGGGTTTAAAATCCTTTCTTAGTGGCTACGTCACTCAATACACTTACCTCCGTATTAACAAAAAAAGTGTAAGCTTCGAGTAGTTACTCCCTGTTTTGTTCCCGTCATGTAAACTTCATTTCATATTAATTTAAAGGGAAAAACACGGAGTAACTACTCCAAACTTACACTTTGTTTATTAATAAGCCCCCTATAGTCCAAATTTCATCTAATTAGCTTCAACGGTTTCGGCTCGGCGATGATGAATCAGTCAGGATAAGTACTTAAATGTATATAGATTTTATATGGTCTGTCATCCTTTAAAACTTACTGCTGGTACGACTCTTATAAAATGAATTAAGGAGAAATTATTTCTACGTAGTCGTACATATTATTACATTTTGTATTTTTGTGTGAAAACTTCACGTAAGTATTTATATATTTTATAATTGTTAATAATAATATTAGACGACATAACTTTTTTAAACTATAACGTTCTAGATATTCATCATTATCATCATCAGCTCATTTTTGTCCCCACTGCTGGGGCACGAGCCTTCCCTATGGATGGACAGGGAGAACGGGCCATAAACCACCACGCGGGCCCAGTCCGGGTTGATGGTTGTTAACGACTGCTAATGCAGCCGGGACCCACGGCTTTACGTGCCTTCCGAAGCACGGAGGAGCTCGAGATGATAAATTTTTGGTCATCCATCCGATGACCGGCCTTTGCGAAAGTTGCTTAACCTCAGCACTCGCAGACCGGGCGCGTTAACCACTGCGCCATCGACCTCCTCGTATTCTAGATATTATCATGACTTTATTTCCTTTGTGTTTGCTTCTCCAATATTTCGGCACACTCCCTGCAAGTTGAGCAAGCAGAGAACATAGGCACAGTAACGGCACAGAATAATATAAGAAGAATAATAATAATAAACGGTAAGTAAGCCACGGTAATTTCGCCACTCAATTCTGACTAAACTAAAGTTCATTCACCTTTGATACAGCAATTTATTAGATTTCAATTTATCGGTCGCCATAATCAAACGTGAATTACGATGCTTGCCGCCGCTGACGAAAATTTAATGATATCGTGGAATAGGAGATCACAACGTTACAAAATGAATCGTGGCAATATAAATTATGACAGACTTCCCCTGAAGAGGAGCTGTAGGTTTTGGGGTTTCATAAAATTACGCTCAAGAGCCGTTTTATAGCTTCTGGTAAGTGAGATACACAATATCTTGAGAGTAGGTAATTATTATTATTTTAATCGTTGTGTGTACATACAAAGAGGAAAATGTTTTTTGTTTATTCATTTTATTGGTCCTTTTTTTTGTTACGTAAAGCGTGCATTTTGTTTTTTCACTTACTGCCACAACTTAGAAGACTGCAGAAGGTTAGTTTAATTCAAATGCGCTCGAGCAACGCCCACCGTCCGTGAGAGGTTGCCTAAACCTCCACACACGTATCTCGCAACAGCAGCTGTCTTCGGACAGTTCTGAGCTTACATTCTGCTGTCTCCTTATTTTGTGCTGCTGAGTTTTTACGCTATGGGTTGTCACGTGGGGTGTATCCCACTATTACCTTAGAAATACAAAATAGAAAAAGTGAGACTATCGTTTTTTTCCAAATTATATCCCATTATTTCTATTCCAGCAAAAAAACGCAGTTGTGTTATTTGAGAATCTGTTTCCACTTTAATATTTATGACGGCCTGATAAATTACTGATAAATAAAATTCTAAAGAGATATTGAGAATTAAATCAATAAAAATAAAAAAGACGACTTCTCGACAAAAATAAATGGAGAACAAATTAATCATCTTCCATTTTGGTGAATAATTCTCCACTACATACTCTACAGTACAAATTACACAAAGCTACCCGCAGATGTATGGATGATTGTTTGTGACTGTACTTCTCACATGTTTCCATTGGCATCATTAAAGAGGAAATAAACAAATAGTTTCTATATGCACGCCGTCATAAGAGGTGATGCAGTGTTTTTTGCCGCCGCCGCCAGCAATGAAAACAGTGGGAGAATCAGTCCCAGTATTTCTATCAATAGAAATACGTAATGTAAATAGTGGGATACGCCCGTCATGTGGATCATTGAAAAGCTGCTGACCCCGAAACTGCCCTATACTGCAACGCGCAACAATATTATTCAGAACCAGAATTATTTATATTGACCACTGTATCAAACAGAAACATAGAAATGGCAACCTTTTTCAAATTTTTTAACATTTTCTTTAGTGTCCTGTTTTGTTAACGATTAAAAAGTAAATGTAAGACTGTCTACGTCGATTTTTTTTGTTCAGTAAAACAACTTTTTAATTACAAAGAAAATTACAAAGCAATTTAAAATCACCTAAAGTGCCAAATCTAATTTGTCCTAAATAAAGGACAGAAATGAGCTAAAGGTATAAAGAATGGAATAATTTATGTAAAAGTGGCAAAGTTGCTGGCAGATAAAAAGTTCGCCTGGTATTCTCAATTCAGTTTTGAAATAAACCAGTGAGCCATTAGATTATTGGTCTAGACAAGCATTCGATAAAGTAACCTCTATATAAAGGTATTTTATATAGAGATAGGACGATTGGCAATCATAAAACTAAGGAATAAACTTTTAAGGACAAGTTTGTTTAGCTAATCAAAGAATCATCATCATCATCATCATCACCGCCAGCTCATATACGTCCCCACTGCTGGGGCACGAGCATTCCCTATGGATGGATAGGGAGAACGGGCCATATACCACCACGCGGGCTCAGTGCGGATTGGTGGTTGTTAACGACTGTCAATGCAGCCGGGACCAACCGCTTTACGTGCCTTCCGAAGCACGGAGGAGCTCGAGATGAAAAATTTTTGGTCACCCATCCGATGACCGGCCTTTGCGAAAGTTGCTTAACCTCAGCACTCGCAGACCGGGCGCGTTAACCACTGCGCCATCGAGCTCCTCTATCAAATCATCTAATCGAATCAAAGAATGAACTTCGTTAATACTTCGTTTTAATATTTCGAATAACTATTTGTTCACTTACTTCCAAATTTATATTTGTAATTTAACAAACTAGACAAAGGTATCCATCCCCATCTTTTTTTTGTTAATTCTGGTAACAAACAGAACACTAAGACAGTGAGCGAGTTGATTTATAATAAAATATACTATTTATTTACGTTCATTTAATAACGCGACAAAAAGAAAAATTACCGTCAGCCCGAATCAGACAATCACTACCTGTTTACCAATGAGAAATCAAAAAATAACTATATACATAAACATCAAATTCATAAAGAGACAAACAACAGTTTTAAATTAAAATAAAGGCTAACTATTAATCTACAAAACTCTAGATAGTTAATCAGGACTTATTCCCCAGCACAGCAATCAATGTTGGTGAAACATAATATATCTATGCGTTCCCAATTCATTGAATTCGGTCAAACCATTAACGGTACAACGAAATAGATCGATGCCAAATCATATCTACAAAACGTACGGACAGAGCGCGCTTTGTTTATTCTAAAGCGTACAAAACAACATTGAAACGTTCCATTAATAATTTCAACGCCGTACCAACCGTGTACGGCTCATAAATAATCCTTAATGGCATACCGTGCAATATTTCCTACCTCATCTACATTACTTCTGCAAAAATAACAAAATAGTGTTCGCATTAGATCGGTATGTCGCGATAAGCCGTCGACTGCATAGAACGAGCAACATGCTCTACGTGACCAGGCGATTAAATTTTTTAATCGGGATAAATGATTAATAATTGTATTGCACAGAGTCATTGACATCAGAATTGTGGAGCTTTCAAAATCTTGCGGCAGATGACCCAAAGTATCATGGTTGACATCACGCAGCAATTGGACGCCTGGATCTTTGGTATCCCGTATATAGTTGAAAAGAGTCACTGACATTAGAAATGTGGAGCTTTCAAAAACTTGTGGCAGCTGTCCCAAAGTTTCATGGTCGGCCACGCGTAGCGATTGGACACTTCGACCAAGCATACATGGGCTGTGCTGGCCGCTTGCCATCAGCCAGGCCATTATGCTCGTTTGCCGACTTATTTTGCCTATTGATTTGGCCTATTTACACTTGCAATAGCGTGGGTATCAATTGGACGTTATCGACCCTTAGGTCTTACTGTGAACTTCAATTAATCTATGAAATAAAACAAAAATAATGCAGAACAATGATGGCGGCCGATTCAGTCTGAAACTCTACCACTCGAAAGACATGAAATATGTTTATATTACTAGCTGACCCAGCAGACTTCGTACCGCTTTGACAGTTTCTATGACAACAAAACAAACAAATCGTTAAATATTTACGCGTGAAAACGTATCAAATAAACCAACAAAAAATAAACTCACTTTTATTAATAAAAAAAACGAGCCTTTCAGTAGTCGCATATGATGTGTAACATTTGACATACTTGGATTTTTTATCAATGATTTGCACTTTATTGAGACATATCATCAGTAAATTTAATATTACATTATACAATAGAATATAGAAATTAACAATGACGTATTTTTTTTTACAAATCCTAAAGAGAATGCAGTAATACTCATTAGAAGACATTTGACATATCAAAATGATGACACAATATGTCACTTAAAATAAAAATATGTTTTGTTTTTATTATCGATTTTAAATGCGCGCTTCTGAATCCGTATATTTTTTTTCAAATCATAAAGAGAATGCAGTAATACTCATTAGAAGACATGTCATACTGACACATCCTATCTGCCGCGCAATTTATGAACTCAGTAAAGAACATGTGGACAGTTTCGAGAAAATAGATCGTAATGTTAGCAACTCAAATATCATAATCACAAACACAGTAGGTAAGTTGTACTTCATGTGTTCATAAATTGTACGGCATCGGCAGTATCACATTGTTACGATCACATTTCTACGAAATCACTCCCACAAATTGTATATATAGAAGGCAAGCGGAAAGATGTTACACATCAAAAAGTATCCTAAATCCTTCTCAATACCTTTGGGAAAATGTGTACAAAGTTTCATGATGATCGGTTGAGTAGTTTCAGCGTGAAAGCGTAACAAACAAACTCACACTCACATTTATAATATTAGTAGAGATAAATCTTTAACATGTTTTTGAAAGGGAATACATTGATTTATACACGAATTCATTTTATTAGCCAAAAATTTAAGTTTTATAATACGAGTTCACTGTGTCTTCAAACAGTCTTCGAATTGACAAATGTCTGTTACACAAGGTAAACAAAAACGTGCAAAAAACACGGAACAAAAGATCGTATCCCAAATCTTAATGAAGGTTCAAAGTTGAATTCTCTTTGACATCAAGAATTTTGGTCACCACAGCACTGCTGTACCTTTGTTATCTGTATTCAACGAAAACCGGTCGTAAGCGAGCGGTTTAAGATTGCTTTTAAATTTTTTCCCCATTTTATCTGGGAGCGCAGGTTCTGATTTGTGGCGGAGATAGTGCGCGAATGACGCTCTCGGTTGCCGCAAAGACAAAACTAAAAATAAAACTACATTATTTGGTGAGATAAGGGGCGTCCGGCTAATAGCTGCTGTTTTGATAACTCGGATAGTTGATAGGTATTAGTACAATCTGTGAATGTCACTATCAGAACGTAGGATTTGTTTTAGTACACCTTTACATTTTAACATAATGATGATACAGATGAATACAAACCCCATTACAAATAAACAAACAATACGGTCCGCATAGTTATTCCGTGTTTTGTTCCAGTCATGTAAACTTCTTTCAGATTAGAGTAAAGGAGACAGAACACGGAATATCTATTCGGAGCATACCATTTTTTTATTTGTAAGGGGGAGTATATAGGTAAGTGATCATGTAATTTTTTATTATTTTTATTTGTATGTCCTCATTGCTGTGGCACGCCCCTTCCCTATGGATGGATAGGGAGAATGATCCATAAATGACCACGCGGGCCCAGTGCAGGTCGGTGGTTGTTTTAACGATAGTCGGGACCAACGGCTTTACGTGCCTTCCGACGGAGGAGCTCGAGATAATACATTTTGGCTACCCAACCGATGACAGGTCTTTGCGAAAGTTGCTCAACCTCAGCAAGTACATCGCGCGAGCTCTTCGTAAATATACGAAATAATAAAAGGTACTGTTAAGACCAAAATTACAATCAGTTGTAATGACGCTCTGAACTAAGATAATTTAAGTTAAATGGAAAAGCTATTAATTGATAAAGTTATTAACAAATATATAACGAAAGGAAATTTAAAGAATATTTTTAAAAAATGAAGCTCTTTCTTTTATCTGGCAACTCTCACTTGCCCTTTTTGTTTTTACAGCTGCATAATGTGTTCGTGGAAGCGATAATATGCCAGTTAATGCGCTTTTAAAGCGTGGGTGATGTTTTATCGACAACCGTAACGATCTCATACTAGAGACGAATTCGGCGCGAACAAGTGTAAGCAAAATGGTAGTAAAATTTTAATGGCCGACAAATAAACACCAAGATGGTAATTAATTTCATGTTGAAATTTGTCTCAATTTTAAAGTCGCCGAACGTTTTGAAATGTTTTCTTTGTAGAATATTAGTCATTGTAGTTTATGGTATAAATAGGATTTTTTTTCATTTATCGTAAAAGAAAAGCTTTAAGGGAATTTATTTTGGCTCGGGTAGGGAAGAAGGGTATATTAGGACATGTAACTTGAACAGTAGTTGAAGATTTTTGACGGACGAAAGAGAAGAGAAACACCAAAGACAAGATACATTGTAATATATAAGAAATTATTTGATGACTAAGAAGGTTACGATGACGGCCAATTAGTCATGTCAAGAGCGGATGAGGAAAACACTGCCCCGATCTCAAAGCTACTGGTATCCAGACCAGATAATAGCGATCTAGTTTATTTTTTAACATAATAAAGTTAAAATTTATCTTTCGCCTGCTGCAGTAGTATAAAAATATTTGAGTCTATTTCAACAGACAGAAGACTCAATAAGTTTAGTTATAATGTCTACTCTGTTTTTCTTTCTCGTATAAACACATCACTGGCTAGAATCGTACTCCTATTACATATTTATAAGTTCAATCGATGTAAGATTTTCGTATTCTGTCCAAAGGACGATATCACTGTAATCGTATCACGTTGCCATATTAGACAAGACTCCAATGAATTTTAATGCGGTCTGTCTGACACTAAGATTGTGGTCATTGAATGTGGTAGCAGCCAATGACCGGGCAGCTGATTCTGCTGCATTTAAACGCGACAATCGTGTTTCAGTGATCTTATTTTACAGCTTTTTGGTAGACTAAATGGCAACATCAGATTTCTGTGATACCTAGCGTGGTACCTAGGTAAAGCTCATAGAATAGAACCTAGAAAATAATTTGTTGATTGGATCTATCTTTTATACTTGGGTACCTACTTCTTCGTTCTGTTTTTCTTGTATTTTTTTTATTTGTATAAACACTTTATCAATTATGAAGGGTTCAGTTGTGAAATCCTAACACTATCTCTTTTCTAGTAGATGATCTTTGTCTGCACTGCTCGCTGATGAAGTCGAAGTTCTTAATGGTAGCGGCCTTTGCGAATGCTCTTCACCTCTTTATGTTCTCAGCGCTAAGAGATAAACTCATTAATAATAAGATAAACTAATTTAATCGCCTCTGTGGTCTAGTGGTTAAGACCACCGGTTTAGACCCAGAGGTCCCGGGTTCGATTCCTAGCGGAGAGTACATCTTTGTGTACTCGGTTTGGTTGGTGGTAGGACTTATTTGTCCGCCTGGCTAGCTACCACCATCTTATCTAAATATGTCGCCATAACATCAATGTTTGTAGCATTGTTAGAGATAAGATAGCCAGTACCTCACTAGTTGAGGGTCCCGGGTGAAGTGCGCTTCCATCATTGGCTTTATCATCACTTAACATCAGGTGAGATCAAGGCACTGTGCTTACCCGAAAATATAAAAAAAAAAACAAAAAAATTAAATAAAAATCTTTTATATGTAGCTCTCTTAGTTTGAAATGTTTTATAACAGAAACGCAAACATAAACTTAAACTACTTATTAACGTCAATCACTCCTTGATTTGCCTTTAGGTTTTGACATTAAAGCTTTTTAATTGTAGCAAAATAATTCGTTAGTTAAATTAGTCTTAAGCCTTTGTGTCTGAGAGTAGTGTGTTATTGAGAGTTCATCCTCACCTATGCTCGCGTGGTCAAACTACGTTCGCCCGCACTCGCAGGTGCGGAAGAATCCTCAATAACTCAGTTCGATCACAGATTTTCGCGCCCCTGAATGTTTGTCGGACAAATATTGTACATTTCACCGTTCGCTCACTCTGTTCGAAAAAGTGAATTAGAACGCCCAATAATCGATGTGGATTATTGGTATTTCCGTTATTTAAGCGTAGCAACCATTTTATGTAGTCATTTCTGTAAAATCCTTTTAACACTGCAGTCAAATTTAATTTTTAATCATAATATATAATGAAATTCTTAAAACAAAAAGAATCGTTAAAATTGGAATGTATTTGTCCAACTTCATTGTCAGGGGCAAGTCGACATGGAAAGTTATTGCCAAATACAATCCGTTGTATTGTTTGCGGTCCATCTAATTGCGGGAAAACCAACCTAGTAATAAGTTTATTATTACATAAAGATGGTCCACGATTTCAAAACCTGTACGTGTATTCAAAATCTTTGTATCAACCTAAATACAGTTATCTCGAAAAAGTTTTAGAATTGGTTCCAGGTACATCATTTCACAAATATAATCATAATAGCGAAATATTGAGCCCTCACGAAGCGTCACCTGATTCCATTATTATTTTCGATGATGTTGCTTGTGAAAATCAAAACAACATCCGTAACTATTTTGCTATGGGGCGTCATAGGAATATTGATTGTTTTTATATCAATCAAACTTACACCAAAATACCTAAACAACTCGTAAGAGACAATTCTAACATGATTATATTATTTAAACAAGACGACATAAATTTAAAACATGTTTATGATGAGCATGTAGGGTCTGATATGTCATGGCTTCAATTCCGTGAAATGTGTTCAACTGTTTGGAAAATACCATACAATTATATTGTCATAAATAAGGATTGTGAGCGAAATAAAGGATGCTATAGAATGACGTTTGATACATTTATAGTCGTAGATTAATAACTACATATACGGATGTTATTATATTTATAAATCATTTCCACATGAGATTCGGAAATAAAAGGAAACCCAATAAAATGGAAAGAGATCTAAAGAGACAAATCGTTAAATCAGCATCAGCTGTTAAAAGAAAGTTTGACATGATAAAGGATGCAAAAACTGCAAGAAATAATACTTTAGAAACAATATTTAAACCCATAGTTGACCCTCTTAATATGATAGCAAATAAAAATGATGAAAAGCAACATGACAAAGAGACTGTTTATAACCCTCTATTTAAAAAAATAGAGAATAATGAAAGCGAAGAGTCGTATTCGTCTATTGAAGAATTTAACGAACAAAGTAGCGAAGATGAGGAAGAAAATCATGAAAAATTCCGAACAACCGACAAAACCCTTACTGTATCACCTACTCAAGACCATGATGTGAGTGAAGGTTCGTTCAAATCGCTACAATCATCGCCAAACGTTAAAAATCAATCTTTATCATGGTCTACATCATCTGTAGTATTTAGTGCTATACCTTTTGGAATAAGAAATGAACAAGGAAAACTTATGCTTGGAAAAAGTCGCGTTTATGATGACGGCACCACTCTAATAATTGGAAATCATAATTTGAGAAAAACTCTCGGTTTAAAAGAACTATTGTTTAAAAAGAAACCAAACCTAGATGATATTACAGATAACGACCTTGAAAACTATAAACTACTACTTATCGATACTAATGCACACAGACGTAATTATGATCCCTCTAAACCAATAAATAGCAACAAGGGATTTAAATACATGAATATTATAAAACCATTATTCAAAATCTCTAGAAAACCGACCACTGGTACAGAGAGTATTCCTCGAGGAAAAGGTATTGAACTCGTAAAAAGAGTAAAAAGAAATACAGATTTAGTTTACTGGGACGATCCTAACGAGTTAGTAAAACGACTGAAATTACTGTTCGCATCACGAGATGCTGGTAACACTGGGTTAGATAATGAAATTATTGCAATCATCGAGGAACTTCACGAAGCCGGTATCATAAACAAAGAATAAAAACAAATAGCATAGGGAACTTTGTGCAGTATACTTACAGTAAACAAAGCATCGGGACCGCAATGAATATAGATAAATTTGGTCATCACGTTCATAAACGTTTACGATTATCTGAACATATTGATATCTATAGCGATACGTTACAGAAGTCTGAAACGGGAGAATACGATTTAAAATCATCCAAACTAAAAGGCTTGTCGTCTCCAGACAAGGACGATGAAGCTGTAAATAAAGCATATTTGGATAAAACAGTTCAAGAGCTGAGAAACGAAATAAGCCGAGTTAATAGTCGTGTATTAATTTATTTAAAGAACTTGGAATCAGCGAGTACAGACCGTTTGTCTTCTATGTTTTACTCAAAAATAGAAATAGACCGTATGATTCAAGCCAAACAAAAATGAGTAAGAAAGAAATTGTAGACGAACTTCACAGAGCGGCGAGAAGAAATTTTCCACGTCGAAGTACAATCATAAAAGGAATAGATGATTTATGGCAAGCAGACCTTATAGATTTTCAAAAGTACTCACAGTTTAATAAAGGATATAAATATGTTTTAGTCGTAATTGATACTTTATCGAAATATGTGTGGGTTAATCCTTTGAAGTCAAAGAATAAAAGTTGTGTTACAAATGCAATGCAAAATATATTAACCACTTCATCTCGAAAGCCCAAAAATTTACAAACAGATTTAGGCAAAGAATTTTACAATGAAAATTTTAAACAATTGACGATAAAATATAACATAAATCATTACTCCACTTACTCTGTAAAAAAAGCAGCAATTGTTGAAAGAGTAATAAGAACTCTAAAAAGTCATCTTTACAAATTATTTAGCATCTGCGGTAAATATCAATGGATACAAAAAAATTTGAAAGACGTTGTACTATGCTACAATAACACTATTCACCGTGTAACAAAACTTAAGCCTATTGATGTTAGCAAAGAAAACCAGATGATTGTTAGGTCTAACATTATTAAATCACAAATTACCAGAAAACATCAAAAATTTAAGTTCCATGTTGGTGATCAAGTCCGGATAAGTAAATACAAAGGGGATTTCTACAAAGGTTATACTCCAAACTGGTCAACAGAAATATTTTATGTTATTAAAGTCAATCATACAAACCCAGTTACTTATCACTTGGAAGACAAAAATAAACAGAGAATTTTAGGATCTTTTTACGAGCATGAATTACAGAGAACCAAATGTCCAGATATTTATCTTATTGAAAAGGTTTTAAAAAGAAAAGGAAACAAACTCTTTGTCAAATGGTTAGGTCTCAGTGATGGTGAAAACAGTTGGATTGATAAAAAGTTATTGTTGCTTTAATATAAACTAAGCATTATTATTTATACGCTCACTTTATAATCATCGATGAAGGAAGGAAGTGGTATTATTAACAACTTAATAAATAACATTCCGTTTGAGTTACATTTACCTGGATATCAATTTTGTGGTCCAGGCACAAAACTTAAGAAAAGATTACTCAAGGGCGAACGAGGTATAAATAAATTGGATGAAGCTTGCATGTACCACGATATCGCTTACAATAATAAAGATTGGAACGTTAGACATAACGCCGATTTAGAACTTTTAAATATGGCAAAGAAAAGATTGAAATCGAAAGATGCTGGGAAAGGAGAAAAGATTGCATCATGGATAGTAAAAAATGCAATGAAAGCAAAACTTAAAGCCGGAGCAGGAGTACGGTCATTCATGAAAGGTGTTAAAAAAATTCAAAAGCAAATGAAAAAATTAAAGTGTAATGACAACCGAAAGGCTATAAAATATGCACATGCAGCTGCAAAAAAAGTGTTTTCTAATGTAAAAGGAATACGCTTCCCACGCTGCATTCCTGTTCCGAAAACTGGTGGGTTGTTACCCCTCATACCAATCTTTGCTGGTTTATCAGCTCTTGGTTCACTTGCTGGAGGTGCTGCAGGTATAACAAAGGCTGTTAACGATTACAAGGTTGCTCAAAAAAATCTTCAAGAATCTGAACGACATAACAAGATGATGGAAGCCGTCGCACTTGGGAAAGGATTGTATTTGAAGTCTCACAAAAAAGGAGCGGGCTTGTACTTACAACCTCCAAAAAACTAATTAAACGGTTACCCAAACGAGCACTCACTAATTTAGATATATTAAAGCACTCGGTTCATATTCCATATTTTCGTGGCGTTTTTATGCGAGATACGTTACCATCAAAACCAAGAAAAATTGAGTGTGCTATTCTAAATTTAGATAGTTCCAGAAATCCGGGAACTCACTGGGTAGCCTATGTCAAGCAAAATGAATACTGTGAATACTTTAACAGTTTTGGTAACTTAAAACCTCCGTTAGAATTAATAAAATATTTGAAAAATATGCACATAAATTATAATTACAAACAGTATCAAACTTTTGGCACTACGAACTGCGGTCATCTTTGTTTATTATTTTTAAGAAAGTATTGGAAAAAATATTTATATAAAGGTTAAAATAAAATAACTTGACAGTATAATAATGTCTTTCACTGTATCCATAACTGGGCAGGGAGCCTCCCTCGTAACAAACTACTCACCTACTTTAGAATTACGTGGAGAATACGAGTGTGGACTTCTGTACTTTTCTACATTTAATTCTATTCCTAATATAGATGAAAGAAATAATAAGTTTTATTATGGTAATAATGAGGTCATTGAAATTCCAGAAGGATCATATGAACTTCAAGATATTTGTGATTTTTTAAAAAGCAACGTCAAGAATACTGCATTAAAATTGAGTTGTAATAATAATACACTCAAAACCAAAATAGTCTGTTCAGAAGATGTTCACTTTGAGAAAAGTAATTCCATAGGTAAAATTTTAGGTTTTGCTAGGGAAACAATAAAGGCTAATATAAGTTGTGAATCTCGGTATCCAGTTAGCATTTTATCTACAACCATCGTGCGCATCGAATGTGACGTAGTTGGAGGATCATTCGTGAATGGAAAAGCAAGCCATATAATTTATGAATTTGTACCTAACGTGCCACCAGGCTATCGAGTTATTGAGATACCTAAAAACTTAATATATTTTCCAGTCAACCAAAATTCAATTAGTGCGATTAATATTAGATTACTAGACGGTCATAATAAGCAAATTAATTTACGAGGTGAAGAAATACAACTGTACTTGCACTTTAGAAAAAAATGATAAATTTCAATAAAAACACTGCTACAGTTTGTACTCAAGTCAGTTATAAAAGATCATCTACTAAAAGAACACCGCTTTTATTAAAAAAGAAACTTACTAAAAATAATAAAGATTTCCTAAAGCTAGTAGGCTTGCTAAAATGAATTATTTAAATATATCTCAACCAACGTCATATGATAACAGCATTGAAAGTTTTGAATATCATTCATACAAACCGTATGTAACAAGTTTCAACAATAATGATGAAATACGAATACCCATTCATCAACAAGATTTGTATGTGTTGCCTTCACTCAGCGCTTTGTATATTGAGGGCAAAGCGGATGTGTATAACAGTACTACTAAAGAAAAAGTGTCAAGTGTGCATTTTGTTAATAATCCAGCGTTATTTCTATTTCAAGACATTCGCTATGAATTAAATGGAATCGAAATAGATAAAATTAAAAATGCAGGCATAACAACAACAATGAAATCCTATTTATCGTTAAATGAAAATGAATCCAAAAGTGCAAAAGTTTGGGGTTGGTCTACTTCAGGAACCACCAATGTTAGTGAAGGCGCATTTTCTGCTTCAATACCATTAAACAAACTATTAGGTTTTGCAGAAGATTATGAAAAAATTATTATAAACTGTAAACACGAGTTAGTACTTTTGAGAAGCAACACAAATGTCAATGCCTTGAAATTAAATAAGGAACAAGTTGTAGAAAATATAATAATAAGTAAAATTGTTTGGCGCGTTCCGCATGTTAAGGTGTCAGATCGTGAGAAAATTCATTTGTTAAAACATTTAGAAAAAGATCGAGCTATCACACTAGCATTTCGTAATTGGGACTTATATGAATACCCATTACTACCCAAAACGCGTAAACATTCTTGGTCTATTAAAACTTCATCGCAAATAGAAAAACCGAGATTCGTTGTTATAGCTTTACAAACCAACCGAAAACATAATGCGGAAATGTCTATGGCAGAGTTCGACCATTGCAATATACGTGATGTAAGAGTATTTTTGAATTCATCGTATTACCCTTATGAAGGACTAAATGTCAGTTTCTCAGATGATAAGTTTTCTTTATTATATGAGCAGTACGCCAGATTTCAGCAGTCTTATCACGGACGCCGATCAGAACCCTTGCTTTCTTTAAAAGAATTCAAGGCTATTGCTCCTTTATTCGTAATTGACTGTTCTCGCCAACACGAATCATTAAAAGGATCGATTGATGTGAGAGTTGAAATCGAAGCAGATCAAGAGATACCTGATCAGACCGCTGCATACTGTCTCATACTGAACGATTGTATATTTGAATACAAACCTTTGAGCAATATTGTAAAGAAAATATCATGAATACCAGTACAATACTCGTGGATTTGCAAGGATTCAAAAACCATAAAAACGAATTCTTAGTAAAAGAATTAGCAATAGCTACTCTAGAGTTTACCTATATATTTTTAATTAAGCCTCCATATCCATTTACTTCACTAACTGAAGAAGAAAAAAAATGTGTACGTTGGATAGAACGAAACAGAGGTTATCAGTGGAGTGAAGGATTTATTGACTATAGAGAATTTCATAGAATTATCAAACCTATTTTAGAAAACCGCAAAATAATTGTGAAAGGAGAAGAAAAGATTAAATGGATGAAAGACATAAGTGGTCATAATAATATTGTCGATATTAGTTATACGGGTATAGCTAATTTGAATACGTTAAATGATCTGTATAGTAATAATATGCTTCATTGTTTAACTCATAAAAATAAGTGTGCTTTGAGAAATGTATTATGTATAAAAAAATGGTTTTTACTTAATGGTTATTCATTTAATGATTTTTGAATTTTGAACACCTCTCCTGGTAAATTATGTTTTAAAGTATAAAATTAATTATATTAAATATGTGTCTACTTATGAATTTTAATAAACTGATTTTTATATAAAATGTTGTTTAAGTTACATATCCTACATAACTAAAACCTTAATAGGACAAAAAATAAAAGACACTTCTGTTTTAGATTAAACTATATTTACACATAACTTACAACTACAAAAAATAACTTACAATAACTTATTATAAATACACTCCTAAAAGTGATCGTCACAAATTTTTTTTGATATTTTCTTTACAAGACTATACGTGAGATCCATGATCTCATCCATCGGGTTTTGTACTAAATATTGCGCACTGAGCAGCATGTTATCTTCACAGTCTTCGACGTCCGAGCTAGTAGCGGATCCCACATCATTCGCTATGTCCAACACCTTAATTTTGATCAGTCTTATTCCTTTTGGTTCCTTCGTAATCACATATGACTTAGACGACTTCAATGTTTTTTTTTGAAATGGTTTTTTATGCCTAGGTTTCTTGTCTGGTCTGGATGCAACAATTTGTTTAGAGCACAAATCGGGGAACTCTTGCGTAAATCCTTCCAAGGGATCTTGAGCGTATTGGGAAAACAGAATGTCGGGAGAGTCATCCATCATCTATAACAAAATAAAGGTTAATTAGTAATATGTCTTACATAAACTGTAACATTTATTGAAATGTTGTATACTCACTTGAATAAAACCCAAAGTCAGTAGTACCGCGTTCGTCAGAGACAAGGTGTGAATGAGGGAAAATAATGGACTTAGCTATTGAATCAAATTCTGCTTAGTTTGCATTGCGTGTTTGCAACATAGGTGAGGTGACCTAGATGCAACACGTGTAATAAATAACAGAAGTGGTAAAATAATTGACTTAGACTATCAAATTCAATTCTGCTTAGTTTGCTTTGCGTGTTTGCTGCGTAGGTGAGGCAGCCTAGATGTAACACGTGTAATAAACAGCATTAGTGCTAAATTATAGACTCTATGTACATACATTCGATGAAAAAAAAAAAAACAGTTCTTAATAATGAAATATTTATTTATTTAAGTAATAATGAGTCCACAAAGTGTTACATAGCTTACACAACTAAAACAATATATTGATATAAATTAACTATTACCATATTACTTTATTGTAACCCTATGTCCAGGTTCATGATATATTAACTTATTGTATAAGTATGATAAAAGTAAACAGTGTTACTTAGCTTACAGAGTTAAAACAATAAATTGGTTTGTATTATACTATTATTTTATTATGACCCCATGCCAACGTTGAAACTTTGTCTGATAAAACTACACGTTTATCATCGGAATTTGACAAGGCTATTTTATTAACACTCTGTGTAAAAATCTCGTGCTTAATACACTTAAACAATATATTCTTCTTTCGTATTACTGTGTCATGAAGCAAAGCCGATCTATAGTCAGACGATGACAAATCTCTTACAACATTTTTTTTAACACCTTTTGCTTTCTTAATTAATGATGAATCTGTTTTTATGCAGTATAATTTAGAACGTAAACCTACGAATTCTGTCATAATTTCGCCTCCTAGTTCATCTTTAAACAGACCGGGTACTTTTTTGTTTTTTATAGGCAAACCAAAAACATTATCACCGTTATAGTTACTAGTATCAAAGTAATTTATAAAGTTGTCTTTTAAATCGCGATAAAAGTCTTCCGTTTCAATTTTGTACACGAAACTATCAGTATCGGTGTAACATAATTGTACCTTATCTCCGTAGTAGGGCTTTATTATTGTGTAATGAAATTGATACATATGACATTTCGAGAGCTCCAACACGGCAAAACCGATGTAAATAGGTTTGTCTAAAAATATTCTATCAGGCTTCATCTGGATGGCTACAAAATTTTCTGAGAAAATGGTGGCACTGTGAAAGTTAGGCCTTGCAATTAATTTATCTGCGGTTATGAACTTTTTTGTTTTGTTGGTTTCATCATTCCACTTACTGATCAATCTCACATCTACTCTTTTTTCGCTGTCTTCTAATGTTTTACCAAACACGGAATTATTTAACAGTTTAAAAAGGTCTTGTTGGAAGGGAGTCACTGCCTTTTTCCGTAGTTCAGTATTTAAATTAATATATTTTCCTAAAAATGAACTTTGTCTGAATGACAGAACGCGATGAATTTTATCTAAGATAAGTCCGTTTTTAATACAGGTTTTTAGATGAACATAATGGATTACATACTCGTATTTTGAATACAAGTTAGGAATCAGTTTAGGAGTTTTACCACCAGGGGGTATAAATTTTTCAGCGCAAAAAGGATAATCATTGTGAATACAATGTAGTTCATCTGGATAGATCAAATCAACTTCGAGGATAAAACCATAGTCAGCATCATCAGCTATGTTCATGACAACAAGTTGATCTATCTCATTCTGATCTAAAAGTCTAAAATCCGACACAGGTAGAGGTTGACACATACTGTAACCATATAAATTGTTGCAATCGATGTAAACAAGAAACGAATCAGACTCAGTATGATCGTGACACGACATGTATTTATTGTTAGCCTTAGCGTATCTCGTTGAACACAAACAAATCCCCCCACGTATCCCTTTTTGTATGAATCGTATAATTTCTAAGTCGTTTAACAATTCCAATTGAACACCTGTTTTAAGCAACATCGCATCGAAGGATAAACTTGGAGCAGTTAAATAAAAGGCAGGATCTAACTGATAGTTAGACTTACAGACTTGTCGAAAATTTTCAAATACGTCAGCTAACAGTAATACATCTGTTTTAAGATATAAGTCTGTGTAACCTCCTAGGTCTTTTATTTTAAATGTAGACCAGACTTCCTGAGCGTGAGCGTAATCTGTATCACTTATATCTTCATCAGTCAAAGAATTATAAAAACTTTTTTTTGAGGGAAGTTGTCTTTCAGAAAACGAATTCCAATGCTTCATATGATCGTACGGATAGACTCCTTTACGAGTCAATAATTCAAAATGCTTTTCTTTAGGATAGCTATTTTTCAAGTTAACAAAGTCTGTTTTATGTAAACCTTTGGCTAACTTTTCTAAGCTAGTCCCTAGGAACTGAAATGAATCAACAAACCGTATCTGAGCAAATTTTTCATCGTTCAACGGTAAAAACTTGGTAAAAGAAATATAATTTTCTTTATTTCTCGGGATGACTTTAACAGCCCCCGAACTCTCAGCTAACTCTTTTATAAACAAATGGCAGTCATAGCCTGCTAAATTATGGAAAAATACAGGTACTAACTTAGGAACGCTGTATCGTAAGTTACAGTATTGATGTGCAGCACCTCGATAACGTCCGGTTAGATGACAGTGATCCCTTACCTTGTCGAGAATCAGAAGCTGGTTACAAATATGACAGACCTCAGCACATGCAAAATCCCTCGCTTCCCGATCATTAAAGTCCATCTTAACTTCGTTATTTAAGATTTCATATATCTTTTTAATATCAGTATAAAGCATTTCAAGGAATTTTTCTACACAGTCGAGACCTCGATACTGTACGAATCGATTTAAGCCTCTATCAAAGGAACAAACTATATAGTAAGCAAAAGCTGCTGGAATGTGCTGCTGACGAGGTAAAGTGTAACTAGAAGATGGATTAGGCTCACAACCTAGAATGGGTTGTAGAAGAGCCTCAAAGTCAGCGTATACAACAAAGGGAACGTCTTGCTTTCGTTCAAAATGTTTAAATTCCAGGTACGTTCCCTTATCAGGTAATACTGTACAAACACCGCCGCATGTGTGTTTTATAAGATTATTTTCAGTGGTAAAAAATAGTAAACAATCATCGCAAAAATATAATTGACCATTATGTTTAGTGATTTGGTTACGCACTAGACGGGACAGGTTTTTTATCAAAACGAAATGACTCTGAGCATTACTATCAAGTAAAAGTAGATTTATTTTAGTTCTGTCACTCGCTTTGAATTCCGATCTGTAAATAGGACCAACTATGGTACGGTTGTTTTTTAACGAATAAACATTTATACTTAAATAAGGATTATTACTTTCAAATCTGGCTATATCGTCAAAAGTGACTGGAAAAGACATACCGGTAATATTAAGTACATTCTTAAAATGTGGATAAGATGTAACCCTATCACTGTTCTTTGTGACAGGATAAAGTGCTGCAACTACGCTCCACAGAAAACAATGCTTATCCTTATTTCGAACGTTAATACACGCTTTTTTCGATTTTATTACTAAGGGCAAATCGGCGTACGTTGATCCAGAACCTCTTAAAGGATCGAATTTATTAATGTTAACCTCTAAAGAAACGTTACTTAGAAAAGACCAACCACTTTCGCGATCTTCAAATTCCTCAACCCGTTGTTTAATATAACTTACAAGTGTTGAAAACACCTTATCGTAATTAAAGTTACGATGAACGATAAAATTCTTTGTAGTGAATGACTTTATTTCATGACTATCATTTTTAAATAATAGAAAATTAGCATAATATTCAAAATTCACTTTTACACTTATATGCTTCTTCAAAGCGATCAGCAAAAGATTATTTATTTTAGAACGTAAATTATGTAAAAATGAATCAGGCATAGAGTGTTCGAATTCCTCTGTAACAACAATTCTATAAGAAGCGATTCGACCTCGAAAAGCTGTTGCGTACTCAATAACGCCATCAACGTTAGCCTTCTGCGTTGAAACACTTTTCTTATGCGTAGTGCTTTTCAGATGTCCTACCCATTGTCGGTTTCCTACTTGCACAGAACAATCAGAACAAAAAGGCATTTTACTAACACTTACTTACTTTGCTGTAACTGTAATAAACAGTAGGTACTTGTAAAATACTTAAACTAAAATATTATAACGGATATAAGAACCTGGTACTCTAGTAACTTAATTTATTTATTTAGGAAGCGTACGCTTATAGCTTGACTCGCTCTAGAGTTCGTCAAGCGCGTAGATTATAATAAGGAGAGCGTAAAGCAAATGCACTCAACCAACCAAATATTACCTTGTGTGAGTACCAAGTTTTATAACCAACGCTTAGTTACCTAAACCTTATAGTTATCTGATACCTTTTTTACCTGGACAATTGGGATCACAAATTCTTAGTTATTTCAATATTATAGATGTTTATTATTTTAAAAGATTATATTAAATTTAATTTATTTAAAAATAACAAACTTAATAAATATTTATTTCTTATTGCTATAAAATGTCGGTTTGCTGTCGGCAAACAACGAGGACTTGACTTTCTGCATGAACCTCTGCAGATACGTCCACTCAGACTGGTCGCGATCCAGCTGCACCTTGAGTGTGACAAGTGCTTTGGTATAGCGTAGCTCCGGAGGCGCCGTCAACGCTTCCTCGGTTGTGTAGACACGTGTCTCGATGTAGTACTGTCCGTCGTGCAGCGCACGGTGCACCAAGGATCCGTTGGCTACGCGGCTGCTGATGCTACTTTCGAGCTGTTTGCCTCGAACGGGAGCTCGCTGAGCGTTATCAACAGCGATAGTCTCTTCGTCTTCAGACAGCAAACCGAGTACATCCAGCAATTCCTTTTTACAGCTCTTCGGTTTCTTAGCTGAACTGATGGTTCTGCAATAGATAAATTTTGTGTAAGTAAAATGTAAGTTTATGATAAACAATATTATCGAGCTTTAAATGAAGAGTTCGAGTAGGTAAAACGGATAAACATTTAAAACAAAACATGACAGAATTATTAGGTATACCACGGAACGCATATCCAACCATAAAAAATAAATGTAGGTTTTTACCTGTTAGTTTCCCGGGACGTAGAGACAGGTTTTCGCTTGGGCTTGGGTTTCACCTCGGGTTTCACCTCGGGTTCGAATATATCATACTCAGAGTCAGACCTGTAAAAAAAAAAACTAAAAATAAATATCAAACATTAGGTACTTATGCAATTTATAATCATGTCTGTAAAGGCAACGTTATAAGGTTAGGTTCAAAATCTAATTAGCGAGTTAAAAATTAACTTTATATCGTTATAAGACCTATAAACCTTACAGTCACATACTTAGTATCATACACACACTAGTGCAAACATAGCACATAGACAGTTTCTGATGGCTAAAGGTGTCTTTAGCCACAGTGAGAGTAGACAAAGGTGGTGAGGAGCTTCTACGTGCCTTCCAAAGCACGGAGAAGCTCGAGATTATAAATTTTTGGTCACCCATCCGATGACCGGCCTTTGCGAAAGTTGCTTAACTACAGCCACTCGCAGACCGGGCGCGTTAACCACTGCGCCATCGAGCTCCTCGACTCGAATTAACAATACCTGTGATGAAATAAGTCACCATAAAAAGTACTTACATCTTGAACACTTACAATATTTCACTGCAGCTGCTGATAGAGAGACTCTTCGATCAGATATGACGACACTGGACTAGTTGCTCAGGCTTGAGTACTTCGAAATACAGAATGAAGCTCTAACCGAACACTTGCCGAATTTAAAGGAAAAATATTGAATATTCGGCAATTTTAGTTAGGGCTGTCACGAACGTTACGCTTACGAAATATGATTAAAGAATGTTTACACATATGCGGCTGCCCCATTTCAAAACCTAGTAAGGAACATTTTTTGTAAAAAGAGGTTTTTGCATTAATCTTCCAAATATTGTAAGTCCCTACACAATACAAAAACACCAGCATTGATATCTAAGATATAAACATAGATATTGAAGCAAATATATATAATATATAAAATAAAAAATAAAAAATAAAAATAATATAAAATAAAATATGTAATATACACATAAATCAATACATCAATAACATTTCATGTTTCGTATTTTATATATTATACAACCGAAAGATTTTTTCTTACCCAAGATAAATATTTTTCGAAGGCTAACCTATTTTACGTTTATACGCTCTCCTGTAAAATTTGCTTTTAGGTCCTTACTAGGTTTTGAAATGGGGCAGCCGTATGCATTCGAATTTCTATTACTTAAAACTCATCATTTCCATTTCAGTACGTCGCAAAACTATTAGATTATAAAACCGAGCGCTTTTTAGCGAAAGACCGAGTTTGTTCATATTATGGTAAATAAAAGTACAAAATTACAAGGTTCGTTCTAGCGAAGGATGTGTCAGCCCTATCTGGTGCACTACGATTGGCGTATTTGCCTTTTGTTGATATTGAATTGTCGACAAATTTATTTAGGGCTGTCACGAACGTTGCACATACGAAATGTGATTAATGAATATACACAAATTTGTATATGCTAAATAGCATTCGAACAAAATAATGCTCAAAAAAGATACTTTTTGTAATCCCCTACATACATGAATTAATATTAATTTATAGCATGCGAAAATAAATCAATACCCTAATATACCTACTTAAATAATGTTAATAATGAAAAGTCAAAACAATAGCTTATTTGTGTACACACGCCTGCACATCAACCTACCACAAACTGTCAAATTTCCTCAATAGACTTTGAACTTTATGTCTTTATATTATGGTTAAAAATGTATTGAAGAATGATAGTTTTGGATAGGTTGATGTGCAGGCGTCTGTACAAATAAACTATAACTCTAAAATAATTTGGAGACATAGTAAACATTAACATTATTATCTATTACTTAAAATGAAGCATTTCCATTTCAGTACGTCGTCGGTCGCAAAGCTATTATATATAGGTATTATTAAAAACAACCGCTTTTTAGCGAAAAAAGACCGTGTTGTTCATATTAGTGTTAAGAATTTGTGCAAAGGTCTTTGTGTGTAAGCAATATATTATTTATTTATTTATTATTGTATCTATTAAAATAATTTAATCGTTTAACTTTGAAAATAAAATGTAACACTCACAAACCTTTATCAAGAAACGTACAAAATTACAAAGTTCGTTCTAGCGATGCGATGGGTGTGTCACCCCTATCTAGTGTGCTACGATTGGTGTATTTGCATTTTGTTGATAGCTTGACTGCGGCTAACATATCGAGAATGAATACACCGACCTCAATTTGACGATGGAAATATTTCTAGTCATTACTAAAATATTGTTATTTTTTAATAAAAAAGTAAGAATAAAAATAAACCTATGATAATTTTATGTTTCTGTGTGTATTCGTTGGAGTAAATAATACCGTTTATTCTGAATTTCATACATAAATAGATTGATGCCTCTTGGTATAGCGGTAAGTGATCCTCACTGCAAATCCAACGGTCTTGGGTTCGAATCCCTGAAGTGAATGTGTCTGTGTGATGCGCACTATCATTTTTCGTAGATGTTTATATTATGTATTTTTAGTATGTTTATACGTAACTAGTACTTATAGGTACTAAGCTTCACTAATCCATTTAGTTTGGGTCTAGATAAGTATAAATTTTTGTCTACAGAATTATAGGTATCTATCGTATCGTATCGTATAGCTTAAGATAGTATATTTTTGACGACCATCTGATAACTAACATAAGTGAAAGTTGCTTATGTTAGTTGCGAGGTTCTAGATAATGGACCTTCTTTCGAATATACATTGCAGCCTCCATAGAAACATGCTAATGTAGCTAAGATCGTTCTCTAAATTAACTTTATCGGGAATCGAACTCTGAACCCACTGCATTCAAGGTGATTTTATTCCTTCTTGTTCAGTTTAAAATATTTATAGCAGGTGGTTTTCAGCGGCTGCACATGTTTACTGACTAAATTATCCTCATCATCATCAGTCTGTTAATATTCCTCATTGCTAGAGCACAGACCTTCCCTATGGATAGAATCCCATAGGGAGAACGACCATAACCCGCCACAGGACCTCGGTGTGGCGGTCAACATCCGTTGACGATTCTATATGCAGATTACAGTTTAACGCGAGATACAAGGAGGAGGAGAAGTTTGAGATACAAAATGTTTTAGTAACTTATCGGATAGCCGCCCAATCCGATAGTTGCTTAACTTCCACAATCGCAGACCGTTAACCAATGCTCCATCGAGATTAATTATAGCATAATGTTATCTAATTTACGATTTATTATGATAAACGTATGAATTCGAATTCGATTCTGTAAGTCTATATTTAATATTTAATTAGAATTGTTACTTAGGTTTATGATCCTTCATCAGTCTTAAAAATGTTCCTTAGCGTTTGAAACATCCATCCCAGACCATACAATACGGATATCATATTTATGAAAAAAAAAAAACAGAACTTCTTTGGTATATCCTCCATCATACCTATCAAACGTAATTTAAAGTCTAAAATTTATACGCAGACAAAGTCGCAGACAAGAAGCTAGCTAATCTATGCTTTATTCATTTCATTCACAATAAATTCAGTTTTGAAACAAATTGGTGGTTTTTAGGTATAAGTAAATAGGTCGTTGCATCCGCTGGTTGTTGACCGACGCCCGTGGCGCTAGAATTGATGACAGCGCAGCGCAGCATGCGTTTACCTAATGTGTAAATATTACGAATTTACAATAATAAACTTTATAACAAGTTTGTAAATTTTTGATATTTTAGCGTTTAACGCTAGAATGTTCTTAGATAAAAAATTGCAATAAAAAAAGACGAAGCTAAAATTTAAAAAAAATTAAAGCAACTTCATCTGTACCAAACACGGTAAAAACTCTGCCTCAGTAGCAAAGTGGTTAATGCAGTCATCTGGATTGTGGAAGGAATTCACCATCTTATCTAAATATGTCGCCATAACATCAATGTTTGTAGCATTGTTGTGTTCCGGCAGCTAGAGATAAGATAGCCAGTACCTCACTGGTTGAGAATCTCGGGTGAAGTGCGCTTCCATCAAATGACCTTATCATCACTTAACATCAGGTGAGATCAAGGCACTGTGCTTACCCGTAAATATATAAAAAATATATATATGTCTTACAGAATGAATATGGTAGACTAGAGCGTTGGTTTGATGATTAGTAAATCTGTGTGTTGCGTATGGTAGTGGGTTCTATTCTAGCTTAGAACAAACATTCAGGGGCGCGAAAATCTGTGATCGAACTGAGTTATTGAGGATTCTTCCGCACCTGCGAGTGCGGGCGAACGTAGTTTGACCACGCGAGCATAGGTGAGGATGAACTCTCAATAACACACTACTTCTGAGAAATTCATGAATATAATCATCTTTCCAAGTATTATTATAAGGATAATAGACTTGATGGTTTCCATGAATAAGAAGAGCACTAAAATTTTTTGTGGTAACTATCATGAGTCAGACATTTAAAATCGTTGTAAGCTAAGTGTATGAGCTTCCAACAACCATTTTGCATAAATCGTTTCACAACTAAGTTCTTTGCTAAATCAAGCGCTATATGGTCACTCGCAGATCTCATTGACTAGAAAACAAAGCCAGAAACCAGGAGTGGCAGCCTTCCCTCTGAGTTATGGAGATTGGAAAGTACAATCGGCATTATCTTTAAAAGTAACAGTTCTAATTTTTAACCATTCTTCTTCATTTGCTTTAGGGACCACTTTCGCAATGGCAAGGGGTATGCTTCTTCTGTGTTTACTGTACAAGTTAGAATCAGTTTACTGGTTCATTTGGTGCCGTATGCATGCTAAGCATGTCTGCCCATTACGTCGCTAGTCGCATTTTACTGACTTCACTATATATATGTATATGTATATTTTGTTCAACGTAGTTTTGATTGAATTAAGCAACTTAAATGTACAAATATTTAATCAAGTAGTTTAGTAGGAGGAGCTGTCCCCTGGATTGCAAAAGGTCATTGTTACACCTGAAGTCTATTATAATAGGTATAACTGATTGTAAGTTCTGATATAAATATAGTATTGTGATTGCAAAATAATAATTCAAACATAATACATAGTTATTGAGCTTTACTTGTTACAATACTTTACATAGAATAAGTTTATCCACTCGCTTTTATTTTACAAAAATTTTTAGTTCATACTTCCCGAACAATTTGCAAGGTTCGTGTTCACAAAAGGACTGAGGTGTAGGCAGACTCGAAACTAATTTGTAACATGCAACCGTTAAATTGTTTTTAAACGGTATCGTTCTATTTCTTTTGCAAAAGAATCATGTTATGGCTAGGATTTGGGATCCCTGACATTTAATGTTCATTTAACTCAATAGTCTTGCGTATCATCTTAAGGAGATATAAAAAAATCCTTTTTTAAAATCTTAATCTATTAAAATTAAAATTTTAAAAATTAAGCCATTAGACCTATGTCTTCAGTGGACTAGTGAAGGCTGATGATGATGATGAAAATTTTAATATGGTTACTTTTTTTATCATCATTATTTTTAATACTAAGTTACGAAGATTTAGAGTCATATTGAATATACGTTAATTGTAGCTACAATTGTGCTGTTTATTTTTCTTACAGCCCATACGTCCAAATTACATGTTTCAGTCAGCTTAGCCAAATAGCATTTTTGCTTAGTGGTGGAGACTTACATACGTAATTATAACGAGTTCTCGAGTGGAGTCCGTGTATCGGCAAACGTAGTCTAGGACATCCTCAGCCTAGGTTGAGCGACAATCTCCGCAAGGTGGCTGGCAAGAGCTGGATGAAAGTAGCCGCGGATCGTGCCCAGTGGTGAGCACGTGGAGAGGCCCATCTCCAACAGTGGACTAATGTGAAATGAATGTTAGAAATGAAATTACCCTTGGAATAGGTTTTTTAACGAATGAAAATGTTACTACATCGAAGATTTTAATTTAAGACTTATAAAATGTTTTTGTTTTGTTTATATAATTTTAACGCAAATTTTGTTGAGAAACAAATAACAAAAACACAATGTTGAAAAATTTCCGACGGTTGTTGTTGACATTGAATAGGCGCTTTTGGCTTCAAAGTAAAAAGTAAATAGTATTGAATAATTTCGGCGGGCTAGTAAGAACCACGATAGATCAATTGGGAGAGTACCTGGCCCGGTATGTCAGAAGTGTGCAGGTTCAAATCCTGCTCGTGGAAATTTTTTCAACATTTGTGTTTTTGTAATGACTTATAGATATTGAGAAAAACAACCCTGTAATTATACTTTGAAATAGGATACAATAGGAGTTTTGGATTGGCTATCTGACAATTATTCCTGCTGTGTATCTAAAGAGATCAAATCTTAACTATAAAATGGGATAATGGTTGGCTCGAGCACCATACTCCAAAAAATAAATACTCCGTTTGTGCAAAACGGAACGCACTCTATCAAACTAAATAAATTAAGAGAACTAGCATTTATACCCGGATCATGCAAAGAAACATCAAGCTAAAATGTAGGCTAACACAAAAATACAAATCTGATAATATCACCTACATTTTGCACATGAATCCGACCTGCGTTATTATTACACAATGCGCTAAACCCAACCCGTTTCAAATGCAGACTTATCATTCCGACAATCTGTTTTGTAGTATGTTATTTTATATATCTTGTAGGTACACCTTCGCGGAATTGGTAGTCAAGCCATCGCATTGTGTGTCAGGTTTACAAGGAACTTCCAGGAATGTTAGAACTAACTTTTAATTATGTGGCTTCTTACGTTTGTGGTAATAGGTTCCAAATGTTATGCTAGTGATAATGCTGCGAAGATCATTCTACATACACTATGGAATTCTTAACAAATTTAAGAAAAGACACCGTAATATTGTTAAGTTTTATAACCTAAATTTTATTTTGGAACGGATAGAATATTAACTTTCTAAATGCGTTAACAGGGGTTGTAATTTATGTGTTAATAGCGCTTTAATGATAATCTATATTTAAAATGAAAATATTGATTTGATAAGCTCGATGGTGCAGTGGTTAACGCGCCCGGTCTGCGATTGCTAAGATTAAGCAATTTTCGCAAAGGCCGGTCATCAGATGAATGCCCAAAAGAAATGTATTATCTCGATCTCCGCTGTGCTTTGGAAGACAAGTATGTAAAGCCGTCGGTCCCGGCTGCATTAGCAGCTGATAGGGAGAACGGACCATAGTCCACCACGCGGGCCCAGTGCGGTGGGGTGGTTAACGACGGCCAATGCAGCCAAGACTAATGGCTTTACGTGTCGCCCGAAGCACGGTGGAGCTCAAGAAGATACTTTTGGATCTGTTGTGAAAGTTGCATTAATTCAGCAATCGCAGTCATCCGGTCCATCGAAGTCCTCATGCTTATTTGCCCGCTTTGTAAAATTAAAAAAGAAACATCTTTTGCGTCCGTGGTAAAAGTTGTAACATCAAAATGTTAGCCAGAAAGAAATTTAAAGTCTATTCAAAAACATAGCACGCATATAAAAATAACAAAACCAAGGTTCAGTGGGTAATAAAAAGTTCCGGCTAACTCTGGGGTCATATTTTATGTTTTAGTGACATATTCTTCAGAATACAGCCCATTGTTTTGACACACAAACAGAAGTGAAGTGCTCGCATGTGGCGACTTAGGGTTAGCTTGTTCATGAATAACGAGTTTGGTTAAGCAATTTTCAACCCAAACTGTGAGATGGTAAAGTTTAAATTACAACGACATGGAAATGCAAAAAAAGGTTATTGTAACAATGGCAAGGGCTTTCAAAATATAATTAATTATTATTGAAAGTTTATTAGCTTAATTATTTAGAATTCAGGAGTAATTTGCTTACTTCTGGCAAAAATAATGATTAATAGCTAGTTTTAAAACAAAGGAAACAGAGATTCTTAACGTGTCAGACTTGTAAGGGAAAATAATAAGAATTCGTTCCTTTTGAAGTAGAAGAATTAGTTTGAAAAAGCTTTTTGCTTAAGAATTCCTCGTTGGTAGGATTCATTATCAAAACAAGTGGCACCCACACATTTTTAATTTGACTTCTAAGTTTTAAGACCTTATTTAATCGTCGTCAGAGAAATCAATTAACTGTCTCTGAAGTCAAGTGGTTAACAACAGGAAGGTTCTAAGTTTATATCTCCGCGGGAATATTCTGTTAATATCTTCGGTTTAGTTAATTTGAATTGCTTTAAGTCTTAGGCAGTTAAATACCACATACGTATCTGAGTCTTTCGCCATAACAATAATAATAAAAGCATAGCTTTGTTCCATAGAGGAAGGGCGCTTAAAATTAGGCTTCATTGTCAGGTAAGATAAACGTGAATCGCTTCCCCATTGAAAAATAAAATAAATTTATAATTATTTTATCTTACAATTCAGTTTTTTGGGGCAACCCTGTTATTATATGTGTATGTGTTCGTGTGTGCGTGAAACAGTATGCGAAAACATAAGGCTCCGCAACATCGCATGCCGGGCAGGAAAGGATTGGCGCTTTGCTGTGACGCTTTGCGATAAGCTGGGTGCAGCTGTAAACAGCTGTTGCTGTCATAATAGTGAGCTCTGATTGAAGTAGCGCGTCGAGATGACTATTTTGGTTGTCGTAACGTTTGTCACTATGTCGCCCTACTACGACACCATACAAACTGAAGGTAGCTTTAAGTACACCGCTGACCCCGCCAGAATACCAGCGTTATGCGACACGCCTCGTTCGCAACAACACAAATAGAAATAGAAATCTAAATATAATTTATTGCCAATACTCTGTACAAATTATGCAGATGGGATTATTAACAAGCTGAGGTGGGATCCTAAATGACAATTTTTCTTGCGTTTAAGTTTGTTATTTTTTTATTTGTGTGTCAAAAGATGTTTTGATGATAATGATGATGATGGTGATGAAATTTTTCTCTCTCTCTATTAACAACATTTAAAAAAAATCATCATAATCATCAGCAGGCTTCTCCAAGTGCACGCAATAATCGCAACCAGCATATTTATTTATCTTAAAATGTTAATGTTAAAAGTACTTTAATTATGTCAGGAGTGTTCTAAAATAAAGCGGTAGTATCTGGAATAAGCCTATGTCCAGCAGTGGACTAAGATGGGCTGATGATGATGATGATGATCTGGAATTCACGGTATCTCATACACACCCAAAATATAGAGAAAATACACATCAAGTTTCTTAAACATTTGTGCTATCGCGATCATATTGTATAGAAAATTCGTTATTTGATGTATGTTTAAGTATATAAATTTGTTAATTTAGATTAAGAGCTGTGATTTTTGAAATATATATAAAAATAAAATAAAAATAAATACTCTTTTCTGTCATCGATGATGTCGGCCCTGTGGCGCGCCCGCGTTCTGTGTGTCAACGCCCTAAGGACGCGCACGCAGACACATACTAATTTCGCTCGAGGTGACGCCGCTTAACATTTCGGACGCGCGGCGAGTTTTAATTTGTGATCAATTATGCGAGAGCAGTTATTTATCGTTGTTTTATTTTGTTTGGCTTCTCAGCGCCGGTGGGTGGTCCGATCACGATTTTTCGGAGCCGATGTTCACCAATAAGTTCCACTGATTGTGCCATAGAGCTACGAATTCGTGTTTCACCTTTGTTAACTGGATTCGATTTGTGACTCTGTGGTTTTGAACCGGGATTTGTGGTGTAATATCGGCGGGAGAGGTTGAACATCCGGAAAGTTGATTGTATTGAAGAATTTTTGTAATTTTGTTTTTCATAGAAAATTTTAAATTTTAAATTAGTAATAACTTATAATGTATAAATTAAGAGATTTAAGTATATTAAACAATGAGACTCTGTTTGTAGCTACTCGTAACTAAGGTTTTCTTTTCTCTAGTAAAAACAAATAAGAAAGGGATTTTGTTGACTTACATTTCAGAACTATCTACTAACTAAACGGGTTAGTTCCGCTATGGTATGGTTCCGCTATGGCACCCTCGCAAAATGCCTACCAAAAAGTCCCACTATGGTACTCATCTATTAGATCTACGTCAAACAATAGAAGGTACAATTGAAAAGAAAAGTATAACTTTTTAATCTTTACCGGACAGTCTTTTAGGAGTGTAAATAAATAAAGTCTGTTTGCAATGTTGAATCAGTCTTGTATTCATTCAAAATATTTATTACAAATAATCAATAACTGGAAAGAAATATTAATTACAATGTAAACTTTAAAAAAACAAATCAACAATATTAATTACCAATATAAATAATCAACAATTGGAAAGAAATATTAATTACAATGTAAACTTATTAATTACCAATATAAATAATCAACAACTGGAAAAAAAATACCTATTAATTACAAAATCAACAACCGAGAAAAAGTATTAAGAATTGCAAATTAAAACTACGAAATAAAACTAAACATTAAACCTATTTTTTTTAAAGTTCGGAATGATAAGTTAATTTTGATATGTCTGTATAATATTGTTTTTAATGTTTTGTAGTCAGGAACATTTCCTGTAAGGCCTTTGTCTTTTATGCTTCGCATATGTTTTTCAAAATCTTCTGTACCGATGTGTAATTCTTAACTCTAGAATGCGCAAGTGGCCCTAAAGCGTTATAAAAAGTTTAATATATTTAATAATATATATAAATCAAAATACCACTGAGAAAAAAATAGGTTAAGTATTATGTAAAATTATAAAAAAATTGTTCTAGTCTCTGACAACCAAGTATGTAAAATATTACGACTTATTGAATTCTAGTATAAATAAATAAAATCGCGACCAAATCTTAATTTATGTTAAATTAAATAGACATCTTTTTCTATGTATAAAGTAATATAAAGCTTTTTGCTAATTGCTAATCGAGGAGCTCGATGGCGCAGTGGTTAACGCGCCCGGTCTGCGAGTGCTGAGGTTAAGCAACTTTCGCAAAGGCCGGTCATCGGATGGGTGACCAAAAATTTATCATCTCGAGCTCCTCCGTGTATCAGAAGACACGTAAAGCCGTTGGTCCCGGCTGCATTAACAGCCGTTAACAATCACCAATCCGCACTGGGCCCGCGTGGTGGTTTATAGCCCGTTCTCCCTATCCATCCATAGGGAAGGCTCGTGATCCAGCAGTGGGGACATTAAATGAGCTGATGATGATGATGATGATGATGTGTAATTGAACTAACTTCTTTTTTGCACCCACTTATGGTTATTTGAACTTCATTGTCTTCAAAATTTGGCACGCGTTGATGACTGTGTTTATTTTTTTAAAATATTAATGATTTATATTGTCAAAAGTTACATATCCACTGCATTTAATATTATTTCTTCTATTAACACAACCTGACCAACCGGTTTTTTCGGGAAAACAATAGGAACAAGCCCTTCCTCAAATTCTTATCTAGTCCTTTTCTTTTGTTTTTATGTAAATAGAGAGAGGCAGTAGGATTGCCGTTTTAGTGTCCGAATTGCAGTTGCAACTTTGCGATAACATTAATTAGAAGAGTTATGATTAAATATTGATAACTTCAGGTCACAGATTATATAGTTATGTGCAGGTTATCAAAATTTTCTGGTTTTAATGAGTATGTGGTGTGTATTTTCATAAAACATCGTAAGACTTTTCTTTTCGTCAGTCCCAGAAACTGAAGGGTACCAAAGCGGGACTTTTTGGTAGGCATTTTGTGATGATGCCATAGCGGAACCATACCATAGCGGAACTAACCCAACTAAACTATACTACTAATACCTAATACTAAGAAGGTTCTTATAGTGTAGTGGTAGGTACTGTATGACATTGTGGAAATTGAAACTTTTACCTGATTAACTTATATTTTTTATTTTGTTTTTTATTACATGTTGTGGTTGTCTTCACTTTCCATTACAATTTGAATTCCATTACAATAAACAAATTCCATTACAATAAACACAAAAGATATATCTTTTGTAATGGAAAGTGTCCTGCTATGATAGGGCATTTTCCAATATTTTTGACGCTGTAAGGGAGAAAGAGCTCGACATTTGCTGTTTCTTGCCGGTTTTTCTCAGTACAAGATCTCCCGCCCAGAGTAGACTTACGAACCGATGGCATAGTGACGTTCGCAAGAGCTACTTGTAGCCTAAACTGAATAAATGATTTTGAATTTTGAATTTTAAATAGCTACTTACTTAAATAAGATGTTGGTAGCTAGCTAGTTTAAAACAAGCCTTACACTAAACAAATTACAAAGCTATTACGTCTAATAACCGAACCCGGGACCTGGATTCAACACGTGAGTTTCAGACAGAGGCGGTTAAAACAATTGACGATTTGACCGTTCTATCAGTCACTTGAGAGGTTTGATCTTTACCAATGTCTGAACTATCCTCACCATTTAACTTGTAATTTCCATCCTCTCTCCCAATGCTTTGTTCTGGCCTGTCAAGGCGTACCCTCATTCGGGTCTCCCCATTTAGGTACGGTTCCAAACATTTACTCAAGTCAAATATTAACTAAAACGTAATTACGGCACAATGATGATTTTACATCGCCGCCGTTGGCTTTACATACTTAGTTACTTGTGTGTTATTATAATTGAAATTTTCTAACAACGTAGAATATTGAGTGGTGCTTAAAGTAAAACAGAGTACGTTTGTGTTTAAGAAACGATGGAATTTGAACGGGTGTATGTGATCTAGTGGTTTATACTAACGTTCTCATACCCAGAGGTCTCGAATTCCTTTGTGTACTCGGTTTGATTGGTGGTAGGGCTTGTTTGTCCGCCTGGCTATCCGCCACCATCTTATCTTAATATGTCGCCATAATATCAATGTTAGTAGCATTGGTGTGTCTACCGGCAGCTGGATATGAGATAGCCAGCGTCTCAGGTGTTGATGGTACCGTAGAAGTGTTCTTCCACCTTCAGTCTTATCATTACTTAACTTCAAGTGAGATGAAAGCCAAGTGCTAACGGACATTTTTGAAGCGGAGAGAAACTTAAAGCCGCCTATCCACAAGCCGTGTGATAGAAACACCGCCAGACGGGCCCCTAGAGAGAATAGCGTCATGCAAGCGTATCCCTGTTTCCTGCTGGATAGTCCGAAAGGTTCGGATCTGATCGGGAGATGAACAACCGAGGGCATCTCTAATACACTCACTCGTGTGCCGGCTTACATCAAAAATATAGGCAAAAAGGCACCTAATTTTATTTTCCACACGTCCTTTCTAACCGACCACTGTCCATACAAAGTGGGACCGTTCATTTTGTTGTTCGTATCGCGTTCGGCGCCCCTTGGCCGGTTAGCGGTAAATTGCTCAGAGTAATGTGATTCTAATTGAGCAGCTAATGCCGATCAGCATAGGCTGAGCGCATGACTGCGTTCAATTTAGCGTTTTTAGTGAGCAATACTTAATGGGGCGGCGATTAAATATGCTAATTTTTTTTCTTCTAAAACGGTGCAAAATTATGGATTGTTTTCTGTTTCCATGTTTTTTTGAGGTTCCTGCTGGGGAATTGACTGTACTTGCCAAAATACACTCAACGCATCTGCTCATAGCCAAGCAAGCTAATAATAGCAAGATAATAATTTGAAATAAGACGAAAAAACTGAAAAAAATCCACGAGCGGGCTCGAACCTGCATTGTAATTTGTTCGCAACAATATTTGCTTAAAATTATATGTAAGTAATCGCAAGGTAATAGTTATAACAATTAGAGAGAAAAAAATGTTTTTCGAAATTTTTTAAAGTTCTGTGGCTTAGGTCTTCGTCTTACTGATAAAAGCATGAGTTATAATGTACACTCATGACACCCAAAAATACACTTACACATCTAAAGTGATGATAATTTTAATCAGTACCGGAATAGTATCTATAACTTAACCTATGCCATTTCGGCATTATCTCTAGCTGTCGGAACACACAACAGCTACTCTCTCTCTCTACATACAGATTTAGAAAATCAAAAACAAAAGCAATGAAAACATTTGACAATCAGCGGCCTGGCAAACTAAGTACTTACAAGGTACTACTTACATTTTCTTTTATATTAAAGGCACAGAGTCTAAGTACCTACAATTTACTTCCCAGAGCTCACAATTATTTTATCAAATTGGAAAAGTTAGTTCATTGTTGGTATAGCGACAGACTTTTAAATAAGATGATCGTAGCTGGTCTAGATTATGACTTAAAACAGGTGGCATATAACCCCCCACTTCTCTATTTCCTACGCTGGGCAGGTGGGCATTGACATCAAAAACAAAAAAAAACGAGCGACCCTTACAGTAATCGCATATGATGTGTAACATTTGACATCTCACCCTAGTAATAAGTAATTTTAACATTATATTCTGAAAAAATGGGTCAGGTATTACATCATTTTACAACTATGAAATACATGCAGTACTTAAATACTCCTTAGAAGACATTTGACATATCAAAATGACCTTTGATAGTCAAATGACACAATAATATGTCACATATAATAATAATATTATGTCATGTTCATAATATCGATTTTAAATTTACAAAATGGCGCGCGCTTACGCGCTTCCCCGACTTCCTATTACACTGTTACACATACTTCCGTCCCATTTCACGAAATCCCTCCCACAAATTGCTTTAGAAAGCGAGTGGTCAGATATTACACATCAAAAATGCTTTGTTAAGTGGTGGTTCTAAGCAGACTTATCTACAACCATAAAACACAACCATGCTTCATATAATCTTGAATTAAACAAATATAATTATTACACAGTATACACCAAAACCTATTAATATTTGTTGCATACCAACACAAATTTAATTTTAATTAAAACTCCTTGGAGTTTGTATGTTTTATTGTCTGTGGTTTTCCCGCCAACTTTGTACCTATGTATTAAAAAGAAGAAAAAAGGGTCGCAATAAAATTACTGTAAAAACAGGGCCTGCATTTCATGCCGCCAATAAAATAAAATAATTTATCCCAAAACAAATTAGTTTTCTTCTGTCTCGCACAATATTCCCATTAATTATTACTCTAATGTCAGTGACCATGACAGTTCAAAAACTTGTTCAATTTCCATTAACAGAATTCGGGTATAATGTTCGTTACTATGCTAAACTAAGTTTAAACTACCGTGGTTGAGCCCCATGGCCCGACCCTCACTACATAAACCTCTATATCTTCGTTTGAGCAATTTAACAGTACAAGTATTGAAATATAACATTGAATGTAACTAACCAGATTATCAATAAAATACCAGAATCTATTAGTTTACTATAATGATGAAACAGCATATTTACCGAATGATTCAAACTAACATAATTATCTCAAAAACACTAACTGCATTCGGTACCAACTATGTACGATTAACGATTAAAAATCATATTTAAAATATTTTTATTAATAATGTTTCTTTTTAACCGACTTCAAAAAAGGAGGAGGTTCTCAATTCGGTTGTGTGTGTTTTTTTTTGTTTGTTACCTCATAACTCCGTCATTTATACACCGATTTGGAAAATTCTTTTTTCATTTGAAAGGATATACTTCCAGATTGGTCCAATTTTTATCAAAATCCAGTTCTTATGATGGAATCCTTAAGGAATTGAGGGAACTCTTCAAATATGGAAGGCATACCTACCTATAGCGATTTTGGTATTTTCAGCAATAAGTCAAGCATTTGCGTTTAGAAAGTATCATATTTTTATATCTTACGGGTAAGCACTTGTCTTTCATCTCACTTGATGTTAAGTGGTGATAAGGCCGAAGGTGGAAGTGCACTTCACCCGGAATCCTCAACCATTGAGGCACTCATAAACAAATATGTGACTGTTATAGTATAGACTAGCTGACCCGGCGGACTTCGTATCGCTTTGACAGTTTCTATGACAACAAAACAAACAAATCGTTAAACAGTTTACGCGTGAAAGGGTATCACACAAACAAACAAACTAACAAACTCACTTTTTAAATAATATGCCTTTGATTATACTCTTGGGAATATATGTACAAAATTTCATGATGATCAGTTGAAAAGTATACGCGTGAAAACGTAACAAATAACAAACAAACAAACAAACAAACTCACTTTCGCATATTAAGTTAGGTTACTATTAGTTAGGATAGTTAGGGTATAAACTCTGATTTAGACACACATCTGCTTATAACGTACACCACTATTGTGACCCTGTAAAGGCCATCCCAATCCTATCTAAACTACTCGGAGAATCTAGTAGAGTGCGGGAGCACGCTTGCGTGATCCCTCTAGAAAACTTCTGACATTATTTTGATCGTGATCAAGCAGTGTGGCTCGAGGAACCCTTTCCGGTGACGCTGTGAAGGCCGTTAACAGATAACAGCAAACTCTCTCCTAAAAAATTTTGAGCTTATCAAGCGGAATCAATCTTTTATATTGATTCAACTTTTTTTGAATAAAATCGGATTGAGTTTTCAAACGTGTCAAAATAAAATGTAATTTAAATCAAAAGCACTATAGAGTATTGACTACCTTCTACCTCTTTTTAACCCCGTTAGGGGATGAACTTCAATAAAATACGAAACACGTCTCCCATCAATTCTGTTAAAAAAGGTTTATGCAAATTTTGAAGTAGATTGGACTAAGGAATCACATTGTCTCATACAAATTTGCCCCCCTTTTTCACCCCCTTAGGGGTAAAATTTCGAAAAATCCCTTCTTATCAGATGCCTACGTCATACAAAGAATACACCCTCCAAGTTTCAGGTCTCTACGATCAGCGGTTTCGGCTGTGCGTTGATCCGTCAGTCATTCAGGACAAAGCAATTTATATGTATTATAGATGAGGAATGAAGAAGGCTGGCAGATTTTTTTTTATATCTCAGTAAAATATTTACCTAAATCTTTGTTAAGATGATGCGTTAACAGATGGATAATGCGAAACACTGAAGATCGAGTGTGTGGAACGCTCCTGTGTTAGCGCTTGGGCTTTACCCAGCAGTGGGATGTTTAGTTAAAACAAATAACGCTCGAGATAAAGTGGAAATAAGGAAAATACTCTATTTAATTAATTGCCGTGTTCCGGGTTAAATGGTAGCATATAAAGCGAGTCGAGTTGGGCATGTAGTTACGCAGTTAATAAGCAATTATGGCTATACAACTGGCCATTTCTTGTTCCCCAGAACCTTTTTACCGCCATAGTTACGTTCGCGTAAGCAATGTCATAATTTTGGGCTTAAAAGCCTTTACACGTTTTGGTATTTACATAGATCTAGTGAGTTAGTAGAGTTAGCATAGTGGGAGTGGACTAGAAATAGAAATAATCTTATTTACCATGAAATCCATCGTCGTCAATATCATCATCAGTTCATTTTATGTCTCCACTGCTAGGACTCCAGCTTTCACTATGGATGGAAAGGGAGAACGAGTCATAAACCACCACGCTTGCCCAGTGCGGATTGGTGTTTGTTAACGACTGCTAATGCAGTCGGGACCAACGGCTTTACGTGCCTTCCGAAGCACGGAGGAGCGAGAGATGATAGATTTATGGTCACACATCCGATGACTGGCCTTTGCGAAAGTTGTTTAACCTCAGCCCTTGCAGACCGGGCGCGTATACCACTGCGTCATCGAGAAATGAAATGAAATGAAATGAAATGAAATGAAATGAAATAATTTATTCACTGAAAACAGAGTATGGTAGATGGTAAATCATAATATTGTTGTTCATCTATTTTGCCAACGCAGGGCGTGTGAGTGAAAATAATTAAAAAACACAAAATTAATAATTACACATTTAGTTTATAAAGAAAAAAAATATATATATATAATCATTATTGTTATTATCATATTCAGCCACGCCACACATAATTAATTAGATTTATTATTTATTATTATATTCCAGAATGAGTATTATATTAATTGTTGAATTATGTTACAATACATTACATTACATTAGAATCCATGTCAATTTTACAATTTAGATATTCCTTAACAGAGTAAAAGCATTTCATTATAAGCCAGTTAGATAGTTTTCTTCTAAAATTATTATAATTCATTTCAGTTAATGAGCGAGGTAACTTATTATATAGTTTTACACAACTGGGATAACAATTTCTCTTATATAATTCCGTGTTCATTTTGGGTAACAACAGCTTTCCAGGATGTCTTATACTTCTGGTAGTGTTCATATCTCTATCAATAAACAAATACTGATTATTTTTTACAAAAACGCAACACTCCAGTATATATAACGAAGGAAGGGTTAGTAGGTTTAATTTAGGAAATAACTGTTTGCATGATGTCATTGGTGACACGTCACATATGGCGCGCACGCATTGCTTTTGTGATATGAACGCTCTGTTTAAGTCGACTGAATTTCCCCACAAAATTAAACCGTATCTAAGATTTGAGGCCACGTATCCATGGTAAGCCATCAGTGCGGTTCTTTGGTTTATTTGAGTCGTGAGTCGCCACAACGCGTAAGCAAATCTATTTATTTTAGTACATACTCTTTTAATATGCTTTTTCCATGTGCACTGGTTGTCAACTATTATGCCTAAAAAAAACGACTTCATCTGATTCCGATATTGGTTGGTTATTAAGACGTACAGATAAATTTAGATATTTAGGTTTTCTATTATAAAACTGTAAGTATTTAGTTTTGTTTGTATTAACTTTCAGGTTATTTGCTGACAACCATTTTGTAATATCATGAATAGTACTGTTTATCTCCTCATTGAAATCTCTGCCTGGGATCTTAGGTATTACAACAGATATATCATCGGCGAATAAATTGCACTGATAATTAGTAACACGAGGCAGATCATTAATGTAGATTATGAATAGTAGGGGTCCCAAGATAGTCCCTTGTGGGACACCTACATTATTTCTAACAATTAAAGATTTCGCAGAGGTTTCTTCCTTATTTTCATTGACATATTTAAGTTCGACATATTGTGTACGATTTCTAAGGTAAGTTTGTAACCACTTTAGAGCATTTCCTCTTAAACCATATTTCTCACATTTCGACAAAAGTATGTCATGTGAGACAAAGTCAAAAGCTTTGCTCATATCGAAGAATACTGCTGTAGTATCAATATTCTTGTCTATATTTTCGGTAACATTTTTTATCATATTGAAAGCTGCCAATGTGGTTGATTTACCCTTACGGAAACCATTTTGTTCTTTGGCTAATACTATAAACTTTTCTAAGAACTCATAAATTCTAGTGTGCATTACCTTTTCAAAGACTTTAGACAGTACTGGTATTAATGCAATGGGCCTGTAGTTATCCATTTTATCAATATCACCTTTTTTATGTATTGGTTTTACGATTGATAGTTTGAGAGCTTCAGGGAATGTGCCTTCAGTCATTGAAAGATTTGTTAAATAACAAAGTACTTCTGAGAGAATTAGAGCGCAGTACTTAAGAATCTTTGTGGGTAGTTCATCGTAGCCCACCGATGTTGTGTTATTGAGTGATCTTATAATTTTAAATATTTCGTCATGTGTTGTTGGGTATAAAAATATGCTCGGGTCTAAATGTTGTATAATATTAGCAGGTGATATATTAGAATTATTATTAAGATTAGGTGATTGATAAGTAATGTCAGAATAAAAATTATTGAAATGATTACAAATGTCAATAGGATTTGTAATATTTATATTGTTATGTCTGATTTTATTAATGTAATTATTATTATTAAATTCTGGTTGATCATACGATTTAATTAGGTTCCATGTAGCTTTACAAATGTTTTTACTATTATGAATGCGTGCTTCGTTGTTTAGTTTTTTAGATTTATTAATACACATCTTTAGAATGGAGGAATACTTTCGATACTTGCACTTATTACGCTTATTTTTTTAAATATAATATTTGAAACGCAGTTTTCTTTTTGACACACATGACCTTTTAATTCCTCTTGTTATCCAATTGCAGGATTTATATTTATTTTTTAATTTAATTTTACACAAAGGGAAGGAATTTAAAAAAAAGGATAAAAGTATCACTGAATAAGTTGAATGATGTGTTTAAATCATTAGTTTCATAGACATCCGACCAGGACAAACCAGATAAAATAACCGCAAATTTTATCATATTTTCAGTGCTGAAGCGAGCTCCTCAAAGACTTACATACTATTTGACAATAAAATAATCAAATAACAACAACGTGGGTTTACAAAATAACAAGAGTATACATGCCAAAAACTAAAGCTACCAGCGGTTTCCACTCTAGGATGAACAAACCAAGCAACGTAGATATGACTTCCAAAGCAGAATAAAGAATGAAATTTAAAGTAGGATAATAATAAGAGTTTATTCATCATAATTAATGCGACTTCAAATTTTCAATAGCGGACTTGAAATCGCATAAATTCAGTAAAATAAACTTTTTTTAATATTGTCCACTAACCCCCTAGATCTCCTTAGATTATTTCCTTAAACAGAAAAAATGATAAGAGTTGATTTATTGATATGAAAAAAAAATTGAAGTTTTTAGGATACTGAAATGTGTAAAAGCTATTATTATACGGTTGATTAGTAATCTTAAGCTTTGATGACGTCATAAAACAACAACGTAGTAATACTTCCGGCAAACACTTTTATAGGATTATACCTAATACCTTCGAGTAAATTTAGGAAATTTTGGAACGCTCAGTAAGCTATCAAACATAATTGCTGTAAAGTAACGTTTTATTTGTTCTCTTTAGGAAATAAAACCATAATAATACGAGATCCTTCAAACAAATAAAGAAATATACAAACATATTGAGACCGTCCTCCGTTAAAAGTCGTAAAAAAGTATAATTAGTAAATAGTAATAATAATAATATACTCGTAATAGTACTTTGAACACTGATCTAAATTTGAATAAAAAATGTTTATAAAATAACTTTTCACCATTATTTTATTAGATGCTTGCTTCATTTTATTTAAAATAAAATAAAAAATAATATGTAGTTATTTCTTATTTCAAGCATAGCCCATAAATTGTGTTGTAGCAATTAAACTTATTATCTATGTTATTATAACAGTTTGTGTTTGCTGTTTTGAGAGATTAATTTGCTGATTGCCTCATACGGCATTTTCAGCTTCACCGGGCTTTTTAGGGGCGGCGAGAAACTTAAAGGGTTCCTCAACCTTCAGAGGTTTTTTAGAGGGAACCGCATCAGGCATTAGTGCGTGAACTACTAGATTCTCCGAGGGGTTTGGATCTGGTTCGGATCAGATCGATGCCTTCAGGATTCCTTTGAAGCTGCACTTTAATATATGCATCAGGAAAAGGAGAAACGTCTAAAAATCTGTCATAATTATCAAAAACGTTACCAACAAAATTGGGCTAAATGTAATATTTAAAGCTATCACATTGCAGTCCCATTTTAAACTGAACCGCTCCACAATTATTTGGTCGAGATAATTACCTGCGTGCTTTCTTTAATTACCGTTTTAATGGCTGTCTAATAAGCACCTTGTTACGGCAAGAGCTGAGTTTCAACAAAGGGACCAGAACAGTCGCGTATAGCAACATAATCCTTCGCAATTATCTGTTCCTTAAGTTAGATAGCTCGCGGGTCGTGGCGAATAACCCTGCTAATAGGTAATATTAAATGTGAAACATCGTTACCCACCGGTCTTGGAGCCAGAGTTTGATTCCTAGCGTAAATAATAGGGTAATAAAATTATAAAATGCTGTATTAACTAGACACTTTTTAAGCAGGTAACTGCCCCAAGCACGGAATATTTAGGTGTTCGCCAAGAACATCTGAATATTTCGAAATGTTTTATTCCGAAATTTGATGTTAAAATTTTCATAATTCCGAATAAATACAATTTGGATTACATTGATTAGATTTGTAATTTTCAATCATTTTGATTTTGAAATTCGTAATAATAATATTATAACTATTATTTTGTTATATTTATATTAGCCTATGTTGTGTCCCGCTGCTGGGCAAAGGCCTCCCCTCCACGGTTTCATTCTTCTCTATCATCGGCCACCTCATACCACTCCGGCAAAAAAGTGGTCAAGTCGTCTTCCCATTTCCGCTTTGGCCTGCCACGTCTCCGATGTCCATCACATGGAACTCAGTCAGTGACGATCTTCGACCTCAAATATTATATATACCTACTAGTATTAGATTTTTCGTAGTTATTTAGTTCTCCCAGGGGCTTGGTTTTCATCTCATTTAATGTCAATTAGCGATAACCAAGGCGGAAGCGTACTAAACCAGAACCCTAAACTACTGAAGAACTTGATGCCTTATGAATAACAACAATAATACTAACATTGTTGATATGGCAACAGAGTTCGTTAAAATGAAGGAAATCGAACTCGGGTCCTGGATCAAAACACTAGAACACAGTCGTGGTTAAAACTTATTATATAATATTATAAGTGTACTTATTTTCTTTGTTTGATTTCCAATGCATTAGCTATGCTCTTAATTTATTGGATATAATTTCAATTATTTTATTAACATTTTATATTTAATTTTAATTGTATTAAGTTCAGCATCATTATCTTCTCAGCCAAAAGACGTCATTAAGTTCATTTCAATAATAATATTTTTGCTGTGCCCTATTATGTACAGGGTCATTGTTAAATACATACTATCCTACTATTTACTGACCCTTCTTATAAATATGTTTCGTTCGATATCGGTCCAGTAGTTTTTGAGTTTATTCGTTGCAATATTAGTATAGATTTAATACATAGACAGAAATGTTGGAAAAAAAAGAAATACCGAGCTATAAATTAAAGATATTCTACAACTGGGTTATTGGAATAATGTTTATTAATTTTATTAACCTTTTTAAAAAAAATATTGGTAACGCTTAAAAAGTAGAATTGGCTACATGTAATAGACGCTTTTTTCTGTTGTACGTAAATAATAGCAGACATTAAAAAAGTTGAAATATAGCATTTTTCTTCGTTTTAAATAATGACAGTATGTATTCACTGGGCGTAAATTTAAATTCAGCTGTCGCATACTTTTTTAATACACTTATATAACGAGAAATTTTGTTTATCCTGTCACAAAGTTTTGCTGAATGTATAATATACTACTCAAAACAAAATAAGGGCCACGAGGTATTTTGTCTGTACCATGAAAATAATAAAACCAATATTAATTTTTTTGTCTCCATAACGAAAACTAATGTTGTTTTTACCGTGTAGACCAATAAATTTATTACAATAATAATGATTAAAAAGTTTATTTGCTTTTGAAAGAAAAAACACATTTAAGGTTAAAAATAAAAACAATGTAAAGTTACTGAAAACAAAAGAAAATACTCCATGCTCATCTTTTAGTAACGGGTATGCCCCCCTCGTTTGGTTACGCACTCCTGAAGCCTGGAGTGCATGCTCTCAATCAAATGCCTGACATTTTCCATTGGAATCTCTTCCCAGGCTCTTTTAACAGCGTTGATGAGTTGCTGTTGGTTGTGGATTTCCTGATCACCGTCTCTAACTCTTCGTTTCAACTGATCCCACATGTGCTCTATTGGATTTAAGTCCGGACTGTTCGCCGGCCACGGCAAGACTTGAATTTGAGACGCTTCCAGTACAAACCGAGTCGCTTGAGCCGTGTGTGCACGAGCATTGTCTTGCATCAAGATGAATCCAGGACCCGCTCGCTGGGCAAATGGGATCACATGTGGTCTGACGACTTCCTCAATATACCGCTGAGCAGTAACAGTACCCTCATTTAAAATAGCGAGCTCAGTTTTGCCGTGTAAGCTTAACCCGCCCCAAATCATTACATTTGGACCACCAAAACGAACGACTTCATGGATGCAGGCTTCTGAAAATCTCTCGCCGCGTAATCTCCATACTCTAATACGCCGATCGTCGTTAAAAAATTTAACTTTGCATTCGTCTGTGAAGAGCACCATGCCCCATTGGTTTATGTCCCAGTCCAAATGTTGACGGGAAAATCTTAAACGATTTGCACGATGATTTCTGGTTAATGGAATACGGACAACTCGCCTTCTTGATGCCTGCTGGTCTTCATGCAATCGATTACGAATAGTTTGGTCACTGACACGAGTACCCGTTGTGAGCCGTAAACGATTTTGCAGCTTGCGGGCCGTCGTTGTGCGATCTCGGCGCGCACTTAATCGAATGTAACGATCCTCTTGAGCTGTTGTAATGCGAACTCTGCCCGAACCAGGTCTTCTTCTAACACTGCCGGTCTCTTGGAAACGATTCCATAGATTTTGAATAGCTCTTCGAGAAAATCCCAATTGTAAACCCACAGATCGCTGCGAATGACCTTCTTCAATCATTGTAACGGCTCTGGTTGCTGTCAGCGAGTCCATATGACGCCTGCGTGCTTGTGGCATATTGCAAAAGATGTTTCTGACTCGAGATATCAATGAACTCTGATAATTTCTAATAAACCAAGAAGCTAAGGAAAGCAAAACGTCAAAGAAAATGCAATCAAAATTTTCAAAAATAATTTTAAATCAAATTTTATTTAAAATTGTTGCCAGCATTAGATGAATACTACAATATTAAAAAGTTTAGGTATCAAAGAGTTTGTATACTCAATATTTTACTACTTTCAATACGTAAATGTTTAATAATTTACACCAAAATGAAAAAATACCTCGTGGCCCTTATTTTGTTTTGAGTAGTATATAAGGGTCGAGTCAAGTATTCACCAATTTACTACTAAAGTGATATCTAGTTTCTAGACTTTTGGAATTCGCTATTGCCAAAGGTAGACCTTATATTATTGTTTATTTTTGTTTTTTTTTTTTGTATGTAATAGTATTTTATTTTATTACATCTATACACTGCTGAGCAAAAGCCTCAAAAAATACCTAATAATAATTTTAAAAACTAACGTTTACTTTAAACTAAACTACTGAATATAGCACCTCTTTAGATTTTGGGAGAGCCTTCGACCAAGAAAAGCTGGCAAGAAACACATGAGACTGTATAATCTTTGCTGAAGTTGAAGATGATTAAAAAACAAACAATCTGCAGAAAGTTATAAAATAGTAAAGTTATTAGGAAAATTGGTAGTTCCTCTTGCTAATAGTCGTGTAGATGTTGTTATGGAAACATCAAAGTTAATATGACGAGGCAGTAAAATGTTCAAAGGCTTTTGTCGTCAGCCGTACAAAGTTATTAGCTTTGGTTTTACTGCTGCGACATTGTGGTTCCCGAGAATGTTGTAACACGCTGCAAATGCGAAATTTCAAATAACGTTAACCAATCACGTGAAAGGATGCTGTAAGAAACTGTGATGAAACGAAAGGAATACCTCTTTATACAATTACCGCAAATAAAATGTACATATTAAGTCCAGTTTTCTTCGCGTCAAAACTCCATTTCCACGTAACATCAGGTGGAGTGGAGTAATTTACCGTAAATATATTAAGAAACACTTGATTACTTTCATTGTCACAAATCGTAAAGAAAGGATATTAATGAACGATAATACTGCATATAGGTATTGTATATAATTTGATAAATTAAAACATGATAAATGCTGCTTTCACAAAAAAGAACTAGCAAAAACCTTAGTAGCACTTCAGTGAGATTATTTGGAATAAAAAGTCGTGTGAAATGTGAAAACATAAATCGTTCTTGATAAAGTATACGTTAACACTTATAATAAAGATGATTTACATAACGAGCTAGATAAAATCAGAAGCATACAAAAATAAAGGACGTTATAGGGATATATATTCACAACGGAAATACTGATGAAAAGGCCACTAAGTATTGATGACCAAAGACACGATAGCGCTGTTGACCTAAAAAGCTGTGCTCGGATGTTATTGGCTCTGATAATAATTTGAGTAAACGGACACGTTAAGATTGTATGAGAGACAAAGGCAACCTAGTTTGATAGCAAAACGAAACTTGTTTTAGTTGTACTACGCCTAGGCTTGAAACTTCGTCCGCTTTGATTTCATATTTTTCCACACAAAAATTAATACTTAATGTTTTAACCAAAATAAAAAAATATTCTGTCACTTGCGATGACTGTATCATTCTATCAGTGAAAGAGTTTGACCAGTAGTTTCTCCGTTTATTCCTCAAACAAACAAAGTTACAAACTCTGCCTCTTTATTAAAAGTATAGATAATCATTATATTATATTATATTATTAATTAGACGTATTTAACATCATTACTCTTGTTATCTTGTTTGTTTGTGTAAAAGTCGTGAAATTGAAATTAACAAAATATTTTTTTTGTATTATGTAGATATTGATCTACTATACTATGTACACAAAACAATAACTACTATACGATATTATACTATACTATACGAATTTCCAGTTCTGTGAACACTAATCAAAATATTTAATTAATTAAATCTAAGCAAACAATGTTAAATACCAAAATCTAAATAATATAAAAGAAAATAATCAACATAGCGATGTTATTCTATATTAATATAAAATCCACGGCTTTTAAGCCTGCCTGTAAGACAAAACTGGTTTAAAATTGGTTCTATAATAAAAGGGATGATGACGCTTTTGAGCCGGCCGCCTGCTTGCAGAGGCACAATTATAAGTTAATGGTGTAGGCGTTTCATATTAGAATCACACACGAATCCACACAAATTATTTTCTATTACTTACGCGAAATAGTGTACTCACGTTTACTTATTAACACGTTGAAATATTTATACGATTCTACTGTTGTTTATTTTGTATATTAATTTTTATACACTATTTACAGTCAAGATGGGACGGGACTAGTATGTAAAATAATTTTGTTAAAAGTCTTTTTAATTAATAAACAGAAAAAAATGTAGAATCAGTGACATAGTCTTTATGTGACAGGGCTCCAAAGGTCAGGATAAAACAGTAGCATAAGTTCACGTAACCGTTTGAAAAAAAAAAACAAATTTTAAATTAGAATATTTTACAATTTAAAAAATACAATAAATGTTCCCAAAAAGATTTTTCTAAGTGGAACTTATCTTACACCCGCGATCAAATTTTCTTCATCAGCAAAATCAATTTTGCCGTGATCTTCTTATTAATGTGGTCCCTTTCATAACCAGAGCTGGAGTAATTGGCTCCAAAAATCCTTTGAACACGACGAAACATAAAGGGATTTGCCTTTCATTGAAATCTTTACGAGTGACCGTTGTAGCTATTACAAACCAAATCAATTTGGCAACCCAAATAGGTTCTGATATTACAGCCAAATAATACATGTAGGTACTGGTAAATAATAAAAGTCTTTTTGTTCCGACTTTATCCAAAATTACAGTATTTAATTATGCAACAAGCGATGTAAATACTAAAGATCTGTTTTTGTTTATATTTAAAGACTCTTTACTTTCAAATGAATTTAAAAAGCTTTTGTGTAACATAATTACTTTTTGGTTTCAGGTTGGCCCCCATCGTTTAACATCACTACACAATAAGCAGGAGTAAGTGAAATTAATGAACGTCATTCCATTACGTTATTGTTTTCACAAAACACGATAGGCATTTGTTTCTTGTTACTTAATTTCTTATCACAGCACGATATCCGATACAAATGACGGGGCGCTATCAAGGCGGAGTTACTTTCCTTTTTTTATTAACCGCTAAGTGATGTTAAGATCGTCAACAAATGAATTTATCTCAGGTCGCGAGACGTGTCTCTTACGTTTGTCACTCGAATGACACAGCCAACGCCCACCGTCTAATTAGTACAGAAATAACGTTCGGATATTTGTCAACTTCCAAGCTTTTACGGCATTCCTTTGAGAATTCACCGTCAGATATATCCCCACAATCTCATGTAAATAGATCGTTAACCGACTATGAAATATCTTTTTGAACTTTCGGGTGGTCCTCAGCATCGGAATATTCGCGAAATTTACTTTTAATTTTTTGTCTGCGAAGTTTGCGAATCCTCAATGTGATTGAATAAGTTCTAGCTAAGTTTGTGAACGGAGATTTTGATTTAGACGAAGTTTGTAGCAAAGAAATTGTTTGTGTTGGCTTTTCTCCTGTTGATAAGTTTAAGCTTGAACGACTTTCATTAAACTAAAGTGTTTCTTGAGATAACGAATAATTTGGTGCTTCTCAATTATAAAGTTTTGTCTTTGATTTATTGATTAAGTGCTTGACAATGTTTAAAGTTATTGAACTTTGATAGATTACGATACCTTTTAGTCAGATCACAGATCTTTTCTAGACTAGTTTCTCGAATGTAGTCCCATACGTTTAGTTAAAATTTTGATTGACCATAGCACGTATTTAAGACTATTCAATGATACATAAATCGACTAAGAAAGAATTTTAACGTCGAATAAAATTTTCCACATCCTACATTTTCAGCGTAAAATTAATCACGACCGAGAAGAGGCCCTCCAAACTTATCTGGTGGAAGCATGACCTCACAATCAAATGTCAAAGAAAGTTTTATCACGGCGAAGTTGACAAATAAATCCCCAGTTGCCCGCAACTTTTCTCATAGTGTACGCGGGACGTGATTCGGCCGGGGCTATCCGCTTCTTATTGTGTTTCAGCTACTGCTGAAGAGATAAGAGTTTTGCAAAGCTCACGAAATACTACTTTAGAAATTTCAATGTTTAATACTATAATATCGTCTGTTTATTTAACAAACGCAACACCTAACCTGTTCATGTTTAATCATTTTTAAAAGATTGTCATGGGATCATCAACAGCCTTTGTTATTACATTTATATGTTTTTATAAAAATACGAGTATGTCGTTTTTACTAGAGCTATTTCTTTCAATTATCACCATTAAACCAGCTACTAATGAAAATCGATAAGCAACAACGCAATAAAATATTTACTTTGTTTTTAATAAAGGGTACGAAATGTAATTTTTATTTATACTAAAATAATAGAATGGCTCGTAAATTGTTCATAAACATTAACGGCAGCAACAAAAGAGCCCGTATCAACCACACAGTAACCTTTACTTAATTGGGTTAATTCAAAAATTAATGAAACCCTTTTACGGTGGATTCCGGCACTGTAGTTAGTGCTGATATACTTTGAATAACGAATGACGAACACGGTGATAAAAGAAGGTCTTTAAACAAAGATTTACACGATTTAACGGTTGCATTTAGTACTCGTAGTAAGATTTTAACTGCCTCAAGAGGAGTATCTATAGTCGGTATCGCTGGTTGTTTTGAGTTCGCCTAGCTTGCTACTACCATCTTTTGAAAGTCTGTCGCCATAATAGTAGCATGTTAGTTGAGTTGTTGTGGTCTAACAGATAGCCAGATCCTTACTAGTTGGGGATTCCGGGTCCGGGTGAAGTAGACTTCCAGCTTCGATCTTATCGTTACCATAAGGTGAGATGACGACTACACGCTTTCCCATTTTGGAAAACAGATATAGCGATGTCAATAGCACAAAACTCATCTATTTTATAGTGTCCTTTCCTGCAAGTGAAAAGTAAAACTTATGATTACAGAATATTAATAAAATATTGAGTAAAAAACAAACGCGAGTAGATTCGCTAAAAGTATATAATTCAAAGTACTCGCACCATAAAAGCTTTTAATTAATGGTTTTTATCCAAGGAGCACCATTTGCAATCTTAAATTGATGTTATTTGCAAAGGACAACCATTTTTAAGAGTTCTTTTAGTCTGAATATTTTCAAGAGAGTACGTTTTTATTACTTAGGTAAACGAATTATTTTACTCGAAAAGCTCTTAAAAAAATACGTTTTATTAACAACCTTGAATTACGTGAAATACCTATCTCGATAGCGCAGAGGCGCGTTCGAGTTGCGATCATGCAAATAAAGCAAGCGTTAAGAGTTCGGATGGGTGTCAAACTAAAATATCGTCTGTTCTTTCTTACTTACATAAGCTATGCCGTAAATCTGTTGTTGTGGTAAATACCAGTCAATAAAACCCAACAACTCACATTGAGCCTGAGTTGTGGGTAATGGCCCGATCACCCCATGTGCTAATGTTTATATGGTTGGTCATGTGCCCAGCAGTGAACGCTTTAGACAAAGAAACCACTTGAGACTTGTCGAACAGAAAACAAAGAAAAAGTATCAAGCAATTACAAACCCTGTCAGAACAGCTTTCATAGCGCATACATGGGAGACTTTGCTGTTACAATTTTTCATTGCAGGATATAGCTCCCTATGACTGTGTGTGTAACATGTTATGACGCATGGCTTAACCTTGCAAGCTCCATGAAATCTGTTGATCGCACTCCCGTAGGGGAAGGCGTGCCCATAAGGAAAATGTAGGCTTCGTTTCATGGGCGTATTGAGACATTGCTTGATAAAAACATTTGCTGTCAGAAAATTAAAATATGTAAATTGTGGAGATGGTTGAAAATGCACTATGGTAATCTTGAGACAAATAACAAGAGCAACATAACGACTTTTCAGTAATTTAAAGATGATTTACAGCTTTACTGTCAGTGTATGACTGTAGGGGAAACCGGGAGCAAAAGTAACACAAGTCAATAGTAACAGTAGTGATATTATTGGGCATTCTGGCTCAAATCAACATATCCGCGGCGGTGCAAAGTGAAACGGAACAACGCAATGAGCGGAACGAACGCCGATGTGTTGATTTGAGCCGGAATGCTGCTCACTACATCACTACTGTTACTATTGACCCGTGTTACTTTTGGCCCCGGTCTCTCCTACATATCGTTATGTAAAAGTGTCTGAAAACTATTTAGAAATTTTTACTGCAAAATTCTTGAGTTCTGCTTGGGCATCAAATTGAGTTACGATCCCACAATTTTTGATTTTCAGACTTAATATTTAGAAGTTTTTCCAGTTTATTACCTTTTTATTGATGTACTAAAATTAAATAAAAAATTAACATCTGTTGTTATTGAACTGATTGCCAGATCGTTAAAGAAAAGCGTCACGTCTTTAACTACAATTGACCAATATAATTTTGATTTTTTACATATAAATTTACGTAAATATTGTTGCGAACAAATTACAATTTGAAAAAAAAAGTGTTGAAAAAGTTCCATGAGCGGGATTCGAACCCGCACCCCATGACATGCCAAGTCAGGTGCACTACCAACTATGCTATTGTGGCTCAACCCAACTCGCCGAAATTAATCAACACTATCAATTTCCAGGTCAGGCAGTGCCCGGGTTTGTGATCACCAACTCGCATTTGGCAAGCGTGTTGATTAAGCCAATTGTAGTGATGACTTGATTCCAATGATGGAAGGCTTTGCCCAGCATGGGACAGATATAGGCTTTTTACTTACTTAACTTACTTACTACTAAACAAAGATCAGAAAGCAGTTACGAACATTGTCTTAAATTCATCTTGGATGATAAATCTGGACGTGAAAGCTTAGAATTCTTGACCTATCAGGAACTGGTTATCTTCACTACACACTTTTACAGTGTTTTACGGAGTTGTTTAACGTATTATAGCACTGACTATTCAAATTTTAGACAAACATATTTAAAATATTTACAGCAGTTTTCTACCGGAAAATAATAACTATTTTAACGAGCTTCCCGCTAATGAAATAACTCGGAAGGCCAAGTGTGGACCAGCTGCTATCCGTCAAGCTGGTCCAAAGCGAATGCAGATCACAAACAATACTCTAACCAAAGCAATTAAGACCTAACACCTTTGGAATAAGAACCAAATTTGCAGTGCCAGTGTAATCTTTGAACCAACAAACGTATAGTCATCCTCAAAATTAAATGACGTCTCAAACCAGACGAACTCATTCATGTAGTAGATGGCTCACGTTAAAATCAGAAACATTTTCGAGAATTTCAAGAATTTTCGTTCGTGCAATGTTCAAGAGCAGTCAATTACATAGAGATCTACTCGCAACAAAACTAATTATTTGTTATTGGTCTCCGTATTACCATCACTTACTTTTAATGATGACTATACATCCGGGCAAGTTTTAAAACTCTCTGCATTGTTATTTCAGTCGTAACGAATGGGGATGTTCAAAGTGACATCGTACGTATATTTTATACAGGACCATTTGTCTCGAGTCACATGTGCGTCCGCGCTGAAATATTTACGAGCTATTAGTAAAACAAGAACAAATATCACTCCACCCTCTTACTCGGATCAGGGGGGCCATTCTGGAAAATAAAGTTACAACACTCATCGGCATCGGTATTGATTCGCAATTACGAAGTTACTTCGGTCCGACGATCAAACGCTAGAATTTGGACATTTGATTTTCCGTTTATAGAGCTGACCTTTTTTTCGTCCATCCAATAATTCTGCTTACTATGATTTTTTCTATGGACTTTTATTTAACTTTACCGGTCAAGAGTCTAATCGAAATCGGCGTATGAAATTGCAATAGTCGTAGTAGATCGCGACAAAACGAAAATGCAATTTTCAGAATTGCCCCCGCTGGGTAAGGCAATGACTGATTTAATACCACTACAGGATTAAACTGTCGTAATTAACGTCGCATCGATATTTTTGTCCTTTGATCTGAAGATGCTTGTCTCGTTATTCAGAATGTATAAGCTTCTGAGCATACATAAATCGAGTATAATAAGAATGCCAAATGTAGATTGTAATGGTAATGAAAGAGTAATATTCCATATCTTAATATGTATCAATTGTTATTTTTGAAGCAATTCGTGTTATATTTGTTTGTAGAATTCTTCTAGAGTATGTGAAAGATACTCCGCTATGGGATATCGTAGTCTGTGTATTAATCCTACAATGCCTTATAATACGATCCAAAATAGATAACAATATTGTACTGAACAATAGAACCAGGGACCCCTCTGAAGACGCCTAACACGTTTCTCTTGTATGAAGATACTTTCTTTGGTCTTATTATTATTGATTTGTCCATAACCTTATTTATAAAATTCAATTTGTGTTAATTAACCTCAAACAACTGCCAAATAATAATCTTACATAATGCAATAATTTCTATGCAGAATACAAACTTTTAATTTGTGTTTGTCTAAGTTATCTCAAATGATTTTGATATTTGTTATTTAAAATCAATACTATGATTAAAATATTTAATAGCTTACACAGTAACCAAACAGTTCAACACATACATCAATCTACGTTAAGTGTGATTACAAATACAAACACATTTCTAATAAATATATTCCCCAGTCGTAAACTTCCTTTACCACCGTTCACTACAATATCAGTGCAAATAAACATACCGCAATTCAATTCCATTACAAAAATCTGTTTAATGGTAGCTTTTAACGACTTCCCACCCTGAGCAAGTATAGGCGCAGCGCACTTGACAAATTGCTTAATTTCATTAAGTGCATTCATTGGTCACCATGTTTGTTTATGACGCCACCACCCGTCATTCCTACGACCCTTTCTTTCCACTGGACATTCATATTAGACAGCGTCAAAGAAACGGTAACAGCCCTAATATATATGCAAATAAACCGACCGAATGCGCTCAAAATTAAAATAATCCCAAATTTATATGTAAATTTGTTACCGCATTTGTCCTTCGCGGCTCCTCTTTCCGTAATCGATTACACTACACGAATCCAGGCTTAGATTCGACTCAGATAAGTTTAATGAAGGGTTTCGGCGAGATTGAGATCCTTTTAGTGGAATCAACTTGATTGGTGATTCTATTAAAATTCGGTGGCTGGCTCAAGAAGTTTGTTTTGAAGTTCACGTAATTGAAATCCGTACGGAATGTGCTTCCGAGCATTTCCTTTTTGTCATGGTTAGGTACTAGTGCGCTTAAAAGCAGTTGGGTGGAATGCAGACAAAAAAGCCTTCGATCGAGTGGCTCGGCAAATTAAAAAGTCAGCTACCTTCCAAGAACTATTATTATGATTAAAAAATGTTATCTTCATTTTTACGATACTCAGCTTAATGTGAAGTTTTGATAAAACTTACTGGCTTTTTATTCTCGTTCAGAATTCCGTCCGGTATCTCTATTTTTATGCTGTTAAGCTTTTAGTTTCCTATCTATTTGAGAGCTGGCCTATGTTTATGGGACCACCCGAGTTATTCGGCGGTTTGAGAACTGTAACAGTTTATGTCACTCCAATTAGTCATGATTAAGTTTAATTTATAGGTCTGTAATGGGCCATTAACCGACTACCGAGTGTTTAAGGACTCCTTACTGTGAGCCACACCGTTCCATAAAACACTTTCGCCTAATTAAACCCCGCATTGAAATTTGATGCTGCGGTTGTTGACGTCAGAATTCATTGGCGTCACCTCAGCTGTTATTGGATATCGATACAGGTGTACCCATGTTATGTTTGATAACTTAAAAATATATTTTAGCATTTTTAAATTGTTAGTCTTTGACCTATCTACCCACCCTGATAGGTAGGGTATGGCAGCTGGAACTACGGGTCCGGCTGTCTTTTCAAGGGTACCACGGGAGTTCCGGATCCTAAGCCCCCTGTCGGTTATGCCTTCGCGGGCGTCTCCGACAGGTTCCGGACATGGGTTGGACTCGTGGTGGCATATGGTTAGCTGTAGAAGTGGGAATGTTCGTCTGCCTGGTTGATGTGGCCAGGCTTTCATTTCGTGCACAGCGAGCGGGTACAAGTAGCGGTCTCGAGGGGCCCGATGCGAAAGGACTTGCGGGGCACGTGAGTTGCCCATAGTTGGTTGTCATGCTCGGTGGTTTTCACTGAGCAGAGCTCCAACATCTCCGGCACTAGTCTGGATAACTAGTAGAGGTGCCCGCTAGATGCAATACCTCCGGTTGAGCCAACCGCGTAGGATGTTGAAATTGGCAAGGTGCCTGGATGGGTACTGAGAAGTGAGTGGGCTTACAACTCCGCCACCAAAGAGGATAATTGGTAGTCGACTTTAGAGTTGACGACCCGAGCAGTGGAATCTGCGAGTTGTGCTCTTAGTGCAACGAGAAGTGAGCGATATTACAGCTCCGGTAACCTATCTGGATAATAGGTAGTGGACTATACGTGTCCACGGGGCAACTAGCTTGAGACACTAGTCTTAAAAACCTAACGGTTGGTAGGGGGTGCCAGTATAAACTTTAAAGTCGTGTTGAGTTGGGTTTGTTAGTCTTTAGGAGTTATTATAATTTAATCGAAGTTTACATTACTATTAATTATATTTCTATATAAATTATATTTTTATTGAGAGTAAAATAGTTAAACAGTGTTCCTCGTGAGGCAGAAGCATTTTTAAGTAGGTAAGTATATATTTTCTGTTACCATTAATACAATTATAACAAAGCATTAAAAAGGATATTTTAATTTGGTCTGCCATCAAATGTACTGGCATTTTGAAAGTGTCTTAACTTTCAAGATCACTACACGAGCGCGCAAACCTGCACCATAAAGCTCCTCTTGAAAAATAAAGCCTTACTTTATTCCCCAACTTCTTTAAAAGCAATGAATATTATTGTATAAGTAGTCAGCCAGTTACCTAACGGTATCTTAATTAAAATAAAAAGTTCTAGAATCTAACAAGTTAACACAGCAAAAAGAACACGAGAAAACCCCCAACTAAACTCTTGAAGCTTGTTAAGATTTAATTTGTTTTAAGGCTAAATGCATTTCTCTGGTGGAAGCGTACCAGCTTAATTTTGCTCAGACATTCTGTAAAGTTCCATTTTGTAGACACCGTAAAGTACAATCGTTCCGTTTGAAATATTACCCGCTTTACAACACACTGGGTTGGAACCTGCGCTGATGATGCTATACTGCTGCCGGCTCGTTTACAAATGAAAGAGTTTAGAGAAACTCAGACATTTGAGGAGTGACGAAGCTTGTTCTTTGTTTAAAGTTATAGTTCTATTACGCTTTTCAACTGTCACGTTCCATTAAGAATATTTTTAAAATGGGATTGAACGCAAACTGCTTTTTATAGTGTAGTTATAGATAGTGACTACGGCGGGTGTCACTTGGTTCAAACGTAATACGTATACTAAGAAGTTTGCGTTAGGCGCCGTTATTAATTTTAAAAATAATGGTTCTTATCGAAATAAGCAAAATAAGCAAATATGTAAAAGTTAAAAAGCCCTTGTCCATTTTGTTCCATTAAAATAAACAACAGCCAGCTTTTTGTTTTTGCTAACATCTATTTGTACTAAGAATTATAAGGGGCCCAAAGTTTTTATAATCCACTTTTTTGCAAAATGTTGAAATGAAACAACTTTTATGGATCTACTCGCTTTTATATTACACATAGATTTAGTTTTATTTTATCCTGACGTATTTGCGTAAACTTTAGAAAACAGTATATTACAAAATGTTTCTAAATAATGCTTACTTTGACCTTACATAAAATATTATATGCACTAATAAAAAAAATAACAAAGGTTACAATTCATTAATACTTTGATAATATGTTGAACTTGTACCCTAAAAATCCATAAAAACAAATATATTATGCAACCTTTGATTATACACACGTCAACAAGTATAATCACAGTATGCAACACAATAAATGTTCAAATAATTTTTAACGCAAATTAATGGTCAGAAGGGTGCAAGTTCAAATCCTGATCGTGGAAATTTTTTCAACATTTGCGTTTTTGTAATTTATGTTTAGTCGTAGCAGAAATTCGTTGTGATATTATTTAACTGTTTCTTTCATATTTAACTTTAAGCTTATTCCACGAAGCTATGCCACTGGTGTACGATTAAAACAATAACAGTTTTCAAGATAGCTTTAGAAAATTACAAAAGAAGCAAAACTTCACCGTTGGCATTCGCACGCTTTCAAAGTTTGTTAACTTTAAATAGGTACTCAAAACTTAGAAATAACTTCTAATAACATAATTCAATTTACCTTCGTGTGTAGTATGTAATTTAACATAATTTTAGTTTATTTGACCACCTGCTAAGTTCCTTATAAATTGGAGAAAACTAAGTTACAAAGATTCCTATTTTTTTTGTGTATAACTTTAATAGCTCTTTACTTAATTTTAAATGAAAGGATCATTTGGATCAAGTGAATTACTCATTCGATGATTGACATTGATTTGTAATATAGATTAATATATAAAGATAATAATAGTTCGAGATGACTAATTCATTTAGAGACGACCCTGTCAGTCTCCATGTGACCACGGACTCTAAACTAAATTAAATTTCAAGATCAAACAATGAAGTCAATCCGTATCAAGTGTTTTATTGAAGGATTATAAAATTATAATATTTTTATTGATCAAGAAAATACAATAATATAGGACTTGAAACAATGTTAATACTTATACAAGATCACTAACACCAAAACTAGGCTGAACCTATGTCCTAGATGCTAGTTCCCATGACATTTTCCAAAAATTTTTTTTATTTTTTTATGCCTTATAAGACAGCTCTTGACCTCGATCTCGCCTGATGGTGAGCGTAGATGAGGTCTACGATGGAGCAAGCTGCCCCAGAAGAAGCCTATTAACTCTCGCCTTGAAGGAATTCAGGTTATAAGTTTTTGGGAACACAGACGATGACAGAGAATTCCACTCCCTGCCAGTGCGCACTAAAAATTATGACATGAAGCGCTTAGTGCGACATATGGATATAATATGAAATATAAGCATTATTTTTGGTGTATGTATTGTATGTCCTTAATAAATAGATAAACATATAAAAAACAAAGCTGCGGGTAAAAGTACGTTATCTACTTTATGTAGATATGTGTAACGTAAGCCCATGATAAATTGTCGTACCTATTTCTCTTGTCCCAGCACAGTACTTTCATATATTATTCTTATTACGCAATGAATCTTTGTTTTTTATTATTCACCGAAAATAGGACCTTATTATCTGTTACTGACTACTAATAATAGAATAATAAAACGTAATATAAAGAATAAATAAATAAAATTGTTGATATAAGCAATCAGCAAAAGTGGATGAAAGCACTCAGCACTTAGTCAAACCAACTAAATAATCTCACAGGTGTCTATCAACTCTAGCAAAGCTATTACAAAATAATACAAAAGTGGCCAATGACTTTGCCTGTAGCTATAAAAATCAAAAGATGACAATTTTTTTAAAGATGTTTGACATTATTTAATTTTGACAGTACTTAACCATCGACTTTTTTTTTGTTTTGTTGATAGCTTTGTGCGATTAGCACATTTAGCCAGTGTCAAAGTAACTTTTCTTACAAGTAATACAAATATAAATAAACAATATTTCAATCTTGTATGATGATGATGAATGATAATGAATAATGATAAATGAGAAGTGAGAAATGATGTACCCCCAACCCCTCGAGTATCTCAGTAAAGATGTGGAGCTGTACTAAGTCCTCGGGCGGACTTCTTAAGAGAATTTGAAAAGCGACGTTGCACTGTTTTGTTTCATTTGCCAACACTTATACACACTCACGACCACTTAACGGTTAATAATCCACCATTATTTCACATTAATATTCGGCATAACACAAATTTTAGAAAATAAAACAAAACCGCAAACATAACTCTTCACTTTCCCGCCAAGAAGTCTAACCATCGACTACAAAACGGCGTTCGATCCACTCCGGAACTGCACCGTGAAGTCTTAACCAAAAAGTTTCGGATTGCGTTCTACCAACCTGTACACTTGTATAGTTTCATAGCAAACTCATGATTTAGGACGAAATTTTAAGGATTCCCCGCTGAGCCCGCGTAATCCGTTTGACCGCCTTATTGTTCACTGACGAGTGAGCCTTATACAAGTCGACGGACTTGAATAAGGCTATATGCCTCTGTTCTACTTCGGTGGAGAGAATTAACTTCGCATAACGCAGGATTTTTTTTGAAGAGAGCTTGCTGATGCCTCATTCGACATTTTCAGCATCACCAGGCTTTTTGAGGGCGACGAGAAGTTTAAAGGGTTCCTCAAGCCGTGTGAAACGGATCACCTTCAGAGGTTTTCTAGAGGGAACGGCATCACGCACTAGTGCGTGTCCCCGTGCCCTACTAGATTCTCCGAGGGTAACGGATCGGATCGATGAGCGAAACAACCCGATGGCGCCTCTAAAGGCTAGGTCCTTGGCTCAGGTTGACCGTGGTGGTGGGGAGAAGCGCCCAGGTACATGTATGTAAGTACCTGGTATAGAGCGCGTGTGAACCGGATCGTCGTACCCTTGTTCTACGAGTTCGGTGTCTTTTGCCTAAACTAGTGTGCATGTTTAGTGTATTCTGTAAATGTGTAATGGACTCATCTTATCGTGGCATTTAGAGGATCGGGCGGGGGGGCATTAGCGCAGGTGTATTACCTTAGTAACTCACTTTAGTAACTCACGCCTGCACATCTACCGATCTAAAACTGTCAAACTGTCTTAAGTTCAAATTCTATTGAGGAAATTATTAAAATTAATTACCCAGAAAGGAAATCGTTGACAGGTAGCTTTGAGCTATACTAATATATATATAATTACTAGCTGACCGGCGGACTTCGGACCGCTTTGACAGTTTACGTTTCCATGACAACAAAATAAACAAATCATTCGTCCGCTTAAGAACACCCGTATCCCATGATGGACCCCTATAGCAGCGCCACCTACCGGGTCCAATTGTAAATGTAAACCATTCTCGAATCCACTTGAACACACACAGAAAATTTTATACAAATCGGTCAAGCCGTTTAGAAGAAGTTCAATAACATACACACGCACAGAAGATTTTTATATATAAAGATGTAAGTAGGTACCCACATTCTTATAAGGGCGATATTTTTTTAATGATGGCATCTTACTCGGCTGTCTATACCATCAACACGCCTACAAGCTCTACCATCGAACAAAAACAATAACATGTAGGTTAGATAACTCCAGCAAAAAATATCAAAAAAATCGACATGAAATGTTTGTAATTTTTTTGAAAGAATTTCAAACAGCAAGCTTATCAATGTTATTTTTTACAAAATTAATAATGTATAGAGAAAGGAACTCGATGGCGCACTGTTTAACGCGCCCGGTCTGCGATTGCTGAGGTTAAGTAACTTTCCTTAAGACCGGTCATCGGATGGGTGACCAAAAATTTATCATCGCGAGCTCCTACGTGCTTCGGTAGGCACGTAAATCCGATGGCCCCAGTTGTATTAGCAGACTTTAACTACCAATCCGCACCAGGCCCGCGTGGTGGTTTATGGTCCGTTCTCCCTATCCATCCATAGGGCACGAACCTTGTGCCCCAACAGTGGGGACATAAAATGCAGTGGTGATGAAGAATGTATAGCAAAACATTATTTCTCTCACAGTATTATTGCATAATTTGCTACCGGCTACGTTATCAATTACGTATAAATAAGAAGGTCAAATTGCGAATTAAGGACACTGAACCTGCGTCGCATGATAAATCGTATTCAATTTGCCATCTGACAGCCGGGAAAGAGGAGTATTCGGCCACGCTTATACCTCGGGCTTATGCTCAAACCACACGCTATGTGCAGAGGATAAATCGCTCGCTGAAAGCTGTCCAAGAGGACATTTGTCATAGCGCTCCCATGCACGCAACGCATCTCGGTTGTAAAATCAAAAATCAACATTAATTTAATTTGTGAAACACAGGCACAGATCGCGCCAAACTTCGAGTCCCCTCTGAAGTTGGCGCGATTCGCGTCACATTAGTAAAAAATAGGCGTCAGTAGGATGAAGCGGCAGGGCCTGACTGTGTACAGCTGCGCGAAGCAACTTCAGAGGGGACTAGAAGTTTGACGCGATGTTTACCTATGATATGCGGTCTTACACAATTAAATTAGAGCCTCTATGATCTGCCTCAAGAGCATACAAAATATATTAAAATTACAATGTTATCTACTTAATAATAGTTCCAAATAAAATAAAATTGTATACATTAAAACTAAACTGTATTTAATTACAGAAATAAAATTGAAATGTCAAATTCAATAATTCTTTATCTCTGTCATAGTAAATTTCCGTTTTTAATAAACTAGTGGTCGCCCAGTGGTCGAAATTCGACCGTAATTTCATTAAAGCTACACGGATTGTATCCTAAGCAATGAAAAATTAAAAAGATAGAATATGAGTTTGGATTGGCATTGACAGATTTCGGCCGCTCCTCTTCAATTTTTGAAATTTTTGAAAAGAGTAATATGCGTGTGTGTCAAATACATGGCAGTGTGTGTAATGTTTGTTTTATTGATTTAATGTATTTTTTATGCATAATTTAAAAAAAAATTAACATTCTGCAATCCTTCTCTATATAAACTATAAGTGTGCGAAATTTCATACTCCTCCGTCCGCGCAATTTTCGTAAAAAGGGGTACAAAGTTTTAGCTTCACGTATTAATATAAAAATGTATAAGTTTACTTTGTTTTGTATCACCAACATGAGATAAACGACTACATACATACATACTCTCACGTCCCTCTCCCAAAAAAGGGTTGACAGAGCATCGAAATCGCCAATTTTGACAAAATTTTGCATAAACGTAGATAGGGGTCCGAGGTTGAATAGATAACATCGAGGTTGCTGATGTGCGAGTATCTTGGAACCCTTGCCTCTTAGCCGGCTCTTACGTCATGCACTAATTATTTTCACGTCGCAGACCAGCACGGGATAGCTATAGATAAATATTTTATTAAATATTTATATAAAATACAGTGAAAAAATTAGATAAATATTTAATTCAAGCTTAAGTGTAGCAATTAACAATTAAAATAAAAAGTTAAAAAAATATATATTTTTGTTCATACAATTTTTAACGCAAATTTTGTTGCGAAAAAATTTTTATTTTTTTTAAATATACTTTATTGCTTACACACAAGTGATTTATTTAATTACTTATTATTAAATCGTTGTTATCTACACATAATCTTAATGGGCAAAGGCAGTCTTATCGCTTCCAATCTAAGCGATCGATTCCAGGTAACCTTAGGTTTAAGAAAAAAAAACTGTATGTATAAATAACCACGCTATGTTGCAGAGCGTGGTTATGCCTCGTGGCCGAGTGGCAGAGCGCTCGGCCCAAATACCCGCAGGTCCCAGGTTCAATTCCCAGGTCGGGCAAGATGTATTTCGGTTTTTTCGATACATAGCCCGGGTTTGAGATCACCAACCCGCATTTGGTAAGCGCGGTGAATAAGCCATTACTCGTACCCATCAATTGTAGTGATGACTTGATTTCAATGATGGAAGCCTCTGCCCAGCAGTGGGACAGTTATAGACTGTTTACTATGTGCAGAGGATAAAACGCTCGCTGATAGCTGTCCAAGAAGACATTGTCATAGCGATCTGATACACGCAGCTAAGATGTAAAATGTCTAAGTTTAATTTTAGATCATTATTTTAGATCTTTAGATTTTTTTAAACTAACATTGCTATAACCATTAAATAAATTAATAGTTTTTTATTAAATATAAAAAACGGTAAAATAAGTGTAGTATGCAATTGAAAATTTTGCTTTGTAAAGTATAAAATCGCTAAAATTCCGTTACAATTGTGTTGTTGGTTTGAAAAATATTGAACTTCAAAGTTCGTACATACGTAATAATGAAATGTTAATTTTTTACAAAATTATGATTACTTTAAAAAGCTCTTAATAATTAACACCGTACAGTATAAGACTACGTAAGTTAAATAATTACACAAAACAAAATGTCCTCAAGCTAAATTTAGAGCATACCAAACTATATTGATCGATGTTAATAACGTCATTATAATGATAAAATTATGATTCCAGCTGTAATCTTAGCTGTTTATTTATGCACTCAAAAAAGGGGGTGGCGTAGTACAGGGGAATGCTTCATTAATCATCGCCTTAATGTCGAGGGGCAGGGTAATGTGTAAAGGCGAGTTTAGAAGTCGTATAAAAACGGGCTTTTGTTTCAACTGCTCTACTAAGCTAAATTTGGTTGGAGTTAATAAATTATAGAGCTTATTATGTACAGAATAGTTTGCCTATGTTTTTGTTTATTGATTACTGGTATAACCTTTTCGTAAATCCGCACTGGGCCCGCGTGGTGGTTTATGGCCCGTTCTCCCTATCCATCCGTAGGGAAGGCTCGTGCCCCAGCAGTGGGGACATAAAATGAGCTGATGATGATGATGATAACCTTTTGGTAGGGAACGTTTTGGTGGCGGAGTGGCTCGATAACCGGAGGTCCTCATAGCGTACTTTAGATTATTCGATGCATAGCCCGGTTTTATAATCACCAACCCCCATTTGGCAAGCGTGGTAAGCTAATGCTCATCAATTGTCATGATGACTTCATTTCAATGATGGAAAACTTTGCCATCTAGTTGGACAATATAAAAGCTATTTATTTTGCTACTTTTCATTTAGTAAAAAATATGTGTAGATGAAGCTACAAGCATTTAAATCTCTATGCGTTTCTACTGTAGCGTTGAATCGGGGTTCATCGGTCCACACCCACCCTAATATTTTGAGCTGGGAGGGCAACTGACATTACCCAGTAATCCTGATTCAGTGCATGTGATACCATGACGATGTAAATCGCACGTAGGCCTGTACCATGAGCTCACTCACACGAGTCACACGCTACTCGCTTTCGAGTGCCTATCGAGTTTTATTCACCATTCGATCTTGTTAACGAAAATAAGACGATGATGATGGTGATGATGATGCCATCCTTTTATACCTTATCAGGAACATAGGGCTCGTAGAAGGGACCCCCTTCAGGTGGTGTGAGGGCGGCCTGAGACAATGAAAATGAGACGATGCGACTTCAAAATTCCGCTCGTGAACATTTTTTCATCAATTATCCAAATTCAATCCAATAATTTTAGCGATTCCCAGCAGTGGGATAGCATATAGGCTATTTACTTTGCTTTACTCTTCCTTCCGAACCGGAAGGAAAATAAAATATTTTATCAAATTCAGGTTATTTTAGAGCTTTTTTGTTGTGAAAGTCATTACGCTGGTTGGTCTGTATATATATGTATACGGCTGAAGACCTTGAACTGAGAAAAACCGGCAAAAACTTATCAATGGCGTTTTCTCCTTTTCTTTTGAAACGTCAGAATATTTGAAAAGATCCTCCCTATTAATAATATACGGACACTTTCCATCGCAAAACAACATATAATATCTCCAAATTTAACAATAGTAGGTCAGCAACTAAGTTTTCGAATCACGTATGTAGGTAAAATCATTATTAAATAATAAGACAGCTGGTAAATATAGGTTAAATTAAATTAAACGGAAATACAAACCTTATCACCTATTCTAGTGACTACTAGAGGGTGCTGCTCACTTCTGCATACAGATCAACATTGACACCGCCGCTTGCGAGTACTGCCAGCGTAAACACATAGTAGGGCTTCCGAACTCGCTAAGGTAAACTTTCTTGCTTAAACCCAGCAATAAATATGGGGCGTTGCAATGGATTAGTGTAAGTTAAATACTGCTTCCTGTGAGCCGTCTGATTTACTGAGTGCAGTAACAAATTGATTTAATACGTCATTGGTAGTAATTCTTAATGAACAAGGGTCGATAACAACCCTTACTTATATATAGTAAAAGCTATAAATATATATAAGCTATAAATTATACTGTCTCACTTCTGTCACTGTGGTTAACGCGCCCGGTCTGCGAGTGCTGAGGTTAACTTTCGCAAAAGGCCGGTCATCGAATGGGTGACGAAAAATTTAATCATCTCGAGCTCCTCCGTTCTTCGGAAGGCACGTAAAGCCGTTGGTCCCGGCTGCATTAGCAGTCGTTAACAACCACCAATCCGCACTGGGCCCGCGTGGTGGTTTATGGCCTGTTCTCCCTATCTATCCATAAAGAAGGCTCGTGCCCCAGCAGTGGGGACATAAAAAAGAGCTGCTGATGATGATGATGATGACTTCTGTGCAAAGACTTTCAGCGTTAAAATCAAGCCATTGTAAAAGTTGATGAGTGTTGGCTTAATCACCACTTTTGGAGAGATATTGCTGATTGCCTCAGTCGGCATTTTTAGCTTCACCAGGCTTTTTTGGGGGCGGCGAGAAACTTAAAGGGTTCCTCAATCCGTGTGAAACGAATCACCTTCGGAGGTTTTCTAGAGGGAACGGCATCATGCACTTGTGCGGGGTCCCCGTGCCCTACCTACTAGATTGTCCGAGAGGTTCGGATCGGATTAATTGACCACGCTTGCCGTATGCGGTTCGGTGATCATAATCTCCAGTTACTATTATAGAGGACCAGTATTCGACACTTTATGTTCAGTGTCCGGCACAGTATTCGTCGTCAAAAAGTAACATACGTTTTTATTAAATTTACGAAATGACAGGCTAGAAAGCAGGTAGCCTGTATTCAATTGTTCCTTAAGACTATTATCAGTTGCTGACCAATTTTATTAAAGACTAACTGACCCGGTGGACTTCGTACCGCATTTCTTTTTGTCTTTTTTTCTTTAATGTAGCCTATGTTACTCAGCGCTAATGTAGCATTCTAATAGTAAAAGATTTTTTTAAATCGGTCCAGTAGTTATTGAGTTTATTCGTTGCAAACATACATACATACATATATACATACATACATGCAAAGGTTTCCTTTTTATAATATTAGTGTAGAATTAGTATAGACTAGCCGTCACCCGCCCGCTTGGCTGTGCGAAAATAATTGATCAATGAATGCTAAATAAAATAATTATTAGGTTAACCAACATCATAATTATATAACCTATCATTTGCACAATCTCATGTTCTTACCACACACAAATTTTCATCAAGATCGGTCAATCCGTTCTTGAGTTATAAGAGGACATACAGACAAACAGGCAGACAAACAGACAGACAGACAGACAGACAAAAATTTCAAAAATCGTTGAATTGGTGTCAGTGAGTCATAAAACGAATATTTATCCCAAAATTTATCAGAAAAATCGCATGTACAGACAAAGCCTACAAATTTGTATAGTAGGTAAGTACCGGGGTTCCATCTTACGCATCGATAAAAACTGACCAAAAATGCTTTTTGTATGCATTTAATAAACTTTTGCTTCTTTTATTGATACGTTCTTTGAAAGTCATGCGTTACATACGACTGGAGTATTAAAGTATTTGTACGAATTGTTGTTTCAACATCATCTATCAGAACAAAATTTTAATATTTCCCTGTCAACGAAGCTTAATGAAGAAGAATGAAAACATCTATGATCTGACCGGTAACAAATGGTGATGTTTTGTAGGTACAAACCAACGAGGAAGGCGGTTAATCATAGCTAATCTTCGATCTTACATCAGTAGGAGATCATAATTATGGAGTGCAGGAAGCGTTTTGTCGGTTATCGCTACATCGATCGCTTCCACCGTGCTGTGTGAGCACCCTACAACACGTTACACCTCGTTAGAAACAAAGCATTAAAAAAAAACAACTTTTTTACTATAATCACGCCTGTTCAACATAACAGAACGCAGCGTTAAGAGTCTGGATTCAAATTTTTTTTCATAATATTACGCACTTTTTGTTACCTATTAGTAAATAGTCAGTTATTAAGCCAATCAAATCCAAGAGTGGGACACTAACAAAGATAATGTTCCACTGCTGGACATAGACGACTACATCATTGAATCAAGTCATCGCTACAATTGTTAAGTATTGGCCTAATCCCAGTCAACTCCTAACAACACTGCTATACTTACACGACTTTAAAGTTTATACTGACACCCCCCACAAACCGTCAGGTCATAAAGTAGGTGTTAGACAACCTTGCGCAAGCACAAGGGACCATCTGCGTCAGGCCAGATCAGGACGCGCCGAAGCGCATTCTTTTACCGGAACTCTAAGGCACACTAGCGCCGCTAATGGATTTAATTTGATAACTGCTAAACTTTATTTTTTTTTCAAATATTGCGGACCTTGCGACACTAGGCAAACATCTATTGTGCACTACTTTTAGGTTTGTTTTTGTATTCATTCGCTAACACCAAAAGTGGCCATTGTTTGTGAATAAATGCGATAGCCCGTTTTGTGAATAAACCACGCAACAAAAAGTAGTACCCAATTATTAAATAAATACTATGTATGCTTTCCTGTTATCGGACGGTACGCAATGTTTAAAAAAAGATCCAGTCCGTTAGTAATTGTCAATTTATCAATTGGTGGCGCTAGTGTGCCCTACCCTTCGCCTTAAGACTAGTGTCTCAAGCTAGTTGCTCCATGGACACGTATAGTTAACGCCTAACCGTATCGGTATTCACAAACTCGAGCTATGCATTAAAAATTCCGAAATACACTTTACCAGACCAGAGAATTGAATTCAGGATATCAGGCCGACGAGCGTTTAATGCTACTCGGCCACCAACATGATAAGTCTTTATTTTTTTAGTAATTATTGGTTAGTAGAATGGTGTGTTAGTAGACTTTTGAATCAAGTGTAATATTGATATCATCTATAAATCCTTCAGTAGTTGCTGAAATGGGTAGGTATCCTAGCGTTCCAGATGTTTCTAGTGTGATAACCTTTAGAATCATACCGTAGATAGAACTATACGTGTAAGACCACTTTAAAGAATGGGAGCAAAAGTGATCAATGTTAGACCTGATTCAATATACAATATGCGTTTTGCCGTATGTATATGATGGGGCTTCGGTAGCTCAGCGGTCAGAGCATTGCACTGGCTATCCAAAGGTCATGAGTTCGATTCCCACTCGAGCTTCCTGAGGCTAGTTGCTTTTTTTCTAGTAAAATTATTTTTTGTACGAATTATTTTCGTATTAACTCGCTCAATCTTCAAGCAGTAAACAACAACGGTGTCTGCAGGTGACTTAAATTAAATGATGCTGAGCCATGTTCATTTTAGACCTTTTCTTCATTCGAGTTGGCGCCGAGTTTTTGCAAGACCCCCGTCCCCTAACAGAGTAAGTAGGCTGACCCTTCTTGTCTGATTTAGGCACAAGCCTGGCATTCCCCTGCGACAGACGAGAATATAAATTATAATTATTCAGAGATACTGCAAAAAAAACTCCCTTAAGTAAACTCATAATATAAAACAATTACTCCCCAAGAAGATAGCATTCTAATGATGTAACTCAACAACTTTAACTTTCTTACATTTTAAAAGATAAGAGAAATTTGCTCTTTTGTTTCTTTCGGCTTTTTTGTCATAACCTTGTTTTCTCGTTAATATCTGAGTTATTCTAGGTTGCCTAGAAGTTATCGCTACTTACGAATATGACAAAGCCAATTGATATTTTTTTGTTATTGATCCTAATGTTGTTTAAAATATAGAATATTATATAACTTATCATCCTCATCACATCACAGCTCATTTTTATGTTCCCACTACTGGACGAGCCTTCCCAATAGATGATAACACCACACAGAAAATGGGCTATTGGCGGATTGGCAGTTTTAAACGACTGCTAATGCAGCCAACTCCAACGGCTTTTAGTGCCTTCTGAAGCGCGGACGGATTTTATTGCCTACTAGTTGTCGCCCGCGACTTCGTTCGCGAAGACTACACTATCCCACAGGAACCTGTTACCGGAATAAAAAGTATTCTATATCTTAGTCCGGGTCATGTTCTGTCTATGTGCAAAGTTTCATCCAAATCCGCTCAGCCATTTTCACGAGATGCGCGGTCAAATAAACAGACAAAAATTCTAAAAACTGTTGGAACGTGTTCTGTTATCGATTCTTAGTATCCCCGGCCAACTTTTTTTCGAATATCTTCCATGTACAGACTTTCGACCCTCTTTAGCTTTATTATATGTATAGATAGTCAATATCAATGTCATTGTCTAAATTTCTTTAATCTTTTTTAAATACTTGTGGACCCGGCGGATTTCGTACCGCTTTGACAGTTTCAAAAGTCTGTCAAAATTTCAATAAAAAATTATAAAAACTACCAAATAGGTTCTATTTCCAACATCAAATCCAAGACCTAAGTAGTAAATTATGGAACCAAATATAGAGAAAAGGTATGAGTTACACTCTCGTGGGAATATGGAGGTAAAAACTATCCTTTGTGTTAATCCTGGTTATAAACTATCTGTATGCCGAATTTCATCCAAATCCATCCATACGTTGCAGCGTAAAGAAGCAACAATTATACACACACAAACTTTCGCATTTATAATATTAGTGTGATAAAGAAACCATTTGTCAAAGCTTAAACAAAACTAAATGTATGGTAATGGATGTTCTCATTTCATTCGCCGAAAACAGTGTGACTAAATCAAATAATGTACAAGAATTGCATTTCTACTTTATCCCTTTTCCATTTATTTATATTACAAATAAACTCACATCAAATCACTCAACACTCGCACTCCGAACAGTTAGTTATTCCGTGTTTTGTTCCCGTCATGTAAACTTCATTTCAGATTAGAGTAAAATTCCAAGGTTATTCTTTGTTTATATGTAAGGTCCTATCTGATTACGACCACCGTTAGCACATCAACGTTCACAGATGCAATTCGCTAAATTGAATTCTGAATGTCAAAAACAAAATCCGGCTAGCGAGTTCACCAAAACGCACTTAGAGGACATCATTTTTCTCTTTCGTGGATTTATTTTCGGGAGCGGTAGGTATGTGTATATCGAGGTATGAGCGAAGCCGCCGCATTACGTGTCCCCGACATTCCCCAAATTGTAAGACACGTGAGTTGGTAACAAATTGGATACACATTTCTCCTTGGGAACCGATAGCTTACACGGAATATTTTAAATCCACCGCTTCTGATCTCGCCGGGACTGCCGCGCTTTGTAGCGTTTCGTCAATTCGCTTACGTTTTTGCATAATTTTATTTCTACCATATTAGATTTTATGACGAATAAATTATTTTGATCCAACTGACGATGGCGAAGTAGCGCTACCATGCGGTTCTGTTGAAAAATAAAATGGTAATTTTGTTTTTGTTCACTGCATTGGATATAAGGTATTCTAAACGATTTCACTGAATTAATATCGAATCTGTTTACAAATTACTTTGGTAAAAGATTTTTTAAACACCTCAAAAGTATGGAGAGATTTGACTATTCATAATCAGACTTGTAATATTAGAAATTTAATAACCACCCACTCGCCTTGTAAGCGGCATATCATTATTTTAAATAGCATCACCTAAAATTGTTGACCCAATCCTCGATTTGTTCGAACGTACTACATACCCAAAGGCTCATTGCTACTTACCATTCCAGTTTGTGTGAAGAATGTCAACGGAATAATAACGACCAACTTTTGTTTGAACTCGACCGGTAGTGTTTAGCGTCCGCCGCAGGCTTATAATGAATTTAACAACAGGCAATGATGAAAACAAAACAGAAATGAAATAATAAGACATCGGAGAAACCGCCATCGCCATTGTCGCTATTCTCGCGATTATTCGTGTTCCCCATAAAAAGAGAACTTGCGAGCGAAATCTTCAAAGGTGTATAAACAAAAGTGATTTCTGCAAATTGTTTATTTTCATTCCGTCTACAAAAAGCTGGCTTGTACCTGGGGCGTTTTTGAGATCTCTCAATGTGAGGCCGCGTATTGAAATAACAATAATTCGTTTTTCATTTTTGTTTCGTCATCAGTGTGGCGGGGTCGCTCAAAGACCAGAGTGGAGGGCTATCGAATGTTGGAGTGGTTCGGTGTAGCTCAGACTTTATTATTGGCTCGTTCCGAGTTCACATTGAAAATGGGGGGATGTAAAATGAGGTCACCTCGTATTGGCTCTCCGTATCTACGGGCCGGGTATGTACACTCGATACGGCACCGGCAACCTGAGTGGCGGTACTATTTAATTACATACGTACATACTTTCACAAGGAAGACCGACGATCTGGTGAAGGTCGCTGGAAGCCGCTGGATGCGAGCAGCACAAAACTGGTCGTTGTGGAGATCCTTGGGGGAGGCCTTTGTCTTCGTCTTTTGGCTGAGATGATGACGACGATGATGATGATGATGATGATGATACTCTCATATCCTTCTCCCAAAAAAGGGATAGATATCGAAATCAAAAATTTAGCATAAAGGTATAAGAGTTCCGAGTTGGAATAGATAACATCACTGATGGGTTGCCGATCGCCTGATATGCGAGTATCTTGACACCCTTGTCCCTTTCTTACGACATGCACAGGAAGTTAAGAAACTGATACAATATTTTCATGTCCCAGACCAGCGTGGGGTATTGCTTAGTAAAATTGCCACATCCAAGCACTTTTTGCTGGAAATCGGAAAGCGGGGAGCGGCGGCGAGATTAAAGGATGAGCAGACGACGTGGGTCTGGCTCCAATTTGAAAAAGTAATTAGTGAAATTTACATTAGTCCACGACATAAATTTGCATCGTATAAAGAAATGAGAGGGGCACAAATTTCAGAGCTCGCGAATTATTAAGTGATTTTTAAAAGGCTGCTTTTTAATAAATATTTTATATCTAAAAATAAGATAATTTAGAACGTTGGCACAAATTGTTTGCAAATAAAATGCCTTTTTTCTCTCCTACTGCTGGGTGAAGACCTTTATCACTGGTATTGGCATAATCACCACGCTTGCTACGAGTATATGGGGGCTTAACAAACCTGGGCTATGTATAAGATAATTTGAACACACTTATTTTAACCTAGGAATTGAACTCAGTACCTAACTCAGTACCAAGTTGAGCTCATTATTTCATAAATTCGGCTACCGATACGTTTCAATATAATTGTCACAAAAAAGGTTTTCAATCCCACTATAAGTAAATGTCTTTGTCTACACCACTGAGGTTTCATTATACTTTCAAAAGACATTTCTTTTTTTAAATATTCAAATTTATTTGCCAACCTTTTGTGAATTTAACCAAAGAAAAAAAGCATAACAGTACCCATATTTTAGGCGTGGAATAATTGAAATAAAAAGAGTGACATTCACTTTCCTGTCACGCGAGCCTCCAGGATTAAAGTGCCCCAATGATAACATTTTCGTCGTACACAAGAAAGATGTTTGGATACACCAAATAAACGCGTGAATATTGTGTGTTCTTAAGCCAAGCTCCGCGTTGGTGATAGCGAGCGAGGTGATCAGTTAAATAAATTACATAGGAAAAAAGTGCCTTATACTGGTTATTATTTTACGGGTGTAATAATGCGGCAAAATGGAGCCTTTACGTATAACGACGTATGTATTTGGTACGTACAAAAAAATGTAATACAGAAAGAATTGAAAACTCTGAGTCCTGTGAACTCCTGAGTTTCTTGTCAGCTCTTCTCGGTCGAAGGCTCTCCCAAAATCCGAACTGGTGGTCCATTCAGTTGTTTAGTTGAACTGAATTTTAGTTTATTATCATTTGAATTTTATACTTAGTTTTGACATCAATAAGTGTCAGTAAAAGCTCTTATTGAATAAACGATTTGACTTTAACTTCGACCTTGAAGAAGGTACAGGTTATAGTGCTGCTCATAGATATTTTTTAATACTTTCTTTATTACTTTTACTCTGTTTGATTAACTCAAAGCCAATAAAAATTGATATTTATCCAATAAATAATTTAACTCGAATTTTGTTGCGAACAAATTTCAGCGGGTTGGGCAGAGCCACGGTAGCATAGTTGGTAGAGCACCTAACCCGGTATAGTTTGATTCGGTTGGCGCAATCCCTTATTGTGGTGATCAAAATGATTCAAACTTGTATTTTATTAATACAAATTATCATCTATACAATATTGAAATGCAATTAAATGGTAATTGAAATTAATATGACTCTGATATGGAAAATAAATGATATGTCATACGTAAAGGTTACGCTGTGAACTTCTTTATCCATCAATCAATAACGGGTTTACATATTATGGATAGTATTTTACAGGCAGACAGTTATCAAATGCAAAGTCTAAAACAAATATGAAGTTGAACTTCAAAAGCTTGCTTAGAGCTTAAAACTATTGCTTACTAACACACTGTCTTATTGGTGGTTTTAACAAAGAGTTACATAACGAACAAGCTTCATTGTTTCTCGTAGTAACAACGCTTCCACTAACCCCTTGCGTCATAATTCCCTTTTTTATAGCAATGAAAATTTGCTGCTGGCACTTTCACAATTCCCGACTATTAAATGTATTTATTGCGCTATTATCCAGGCCCATTTACATGGTTGCGATGATATTAGTCACCTGAGTTCTATTTTCGGAAATGGCACAGGAAACGCTTCGCCTCGGTCACGTGATGTGCAGGCTCTTGCCTCGGCTAAGGCTGTAATTGAAATAAAGCAGCCGACATTAGTGGGGCCCGTCACGCACTTAGCTTGCGCTGATACATTTTTACGTTGCTGTATTAACTGCCGGTCGTTTTTCATTTGTTTAACGCGGCTTTCATTTATTTGTTGTTGTTTATGTTTTATGGGGAGAAGCGTGGAGCAGTGGGTGTAGATTGTTGAACTGGGGAGAATGATTGACACGGTATGGTAACATTTGCGAGAACGAATACAATATTATAGTTGCCAGTGACAATTTTAACAAAGAAAATTGTGTAAAAGTATGAACCTAAATTAAACATTTATAAATAATGCAAAATAGACTTACATAGAGTGCAGTTTCGTTAATTTTAGATTCAAAGTCACCGGTGGATTGCAAATTGCATTCCTTACCGAATTGTGACACTATTTGCATTGTTATTTCGTTTTTAGTTTGTTGGCGAACATTTTGTCTTTAGGTACTTATCACCAATGAGCTGCAAAAGCATCTTATTCAACCAAGGCTCACTCATATCATTTCATTTCAATTTTTTTCAAGGCTTTCTGGTTGCTTTTTATTTCAAAACGAAGTACTTAGAGTTTTCTTGAAGCTAAAAGTTCAAAATGAATATAAGAAATCCAATGTAGTAGAAATAAATTAGATTTATCTACTATTTCATTTTCTTTACCGAATAATGTTTAAATAAGTAACAATCGCAAAAAAAATCTTTTAACATTATATTGAATTGCACATAATTTTCCAAATATCTCAAAGCAATATGATTGTTAAAAACCTTTCTACTTATGATAATAAACTAACATTATTGAGCGAAATGTCAATGTGCAGACGTGTTTTCAGCGCAATATCTTTGTGATATCAAGGGAGATATTTTCAATCCAATAAGATTGGCATTGGATATTACAGTAGGTACTAAAGTAAATCGAATCTGAGATAAAATAGTGAATGCAGAATTGTAGGAGCTTGAATTTACATCACAAGAGATGATAGTGAACGGCTGCAGTACTAGTAGATATTTACTAGCGTCAAGTATAGGTAAGAATACCTAATAAGTGGTTGTGGTTTTAAATTATTCTACACAAATTTTGCTGTGAACAAAAACAATTTGAAAGAGTGTTAAAAAATCCACGAGACAGATTCGAACCCAAACCCCATGGCCTACCAGGTCAAGTGCACTACCAACAATGCTATAGTGACCCTGTCCAACCCTCCGAAACTTATCAACACTCTCCACTCTTAGTTTATAAGCCAAATTGAGCTTTATTCAATGTCAACAACTACGTCATCAACACCCGATCTTAATATTTTTTACATAAATTCAAAATTTGTTCAAATTTAGGCCTTGTGGGCTGGCAGAGTGAGGGTGACTGTTGCTGGTTTGTTGTTTTCATGCTGCACCAGTTGTCCTTGCGTCTGGACTTCGTTTCCACGTATCATCAGGTGGAATGGAGTAATTTGCCGAGCTAGGCATAAAAAAAGATATTATTGAGAGTTGATGACGCGAAAGCATGTAAGAATCGTAGCCCCTATGGGAGACGTGCGGTGAGGCGTGAAACTATGTATGTATGTATGTATGTATGTATGTATGTATGTATGTATGTATGTATGTATGTATGTATGTATGTATGTATGTATGTATGTATGTATGTATGTATGTATGTATGTATGTATGTATGTATGTATGTATTATGTATGTGTGTATGTATGTATGTCTATGAAAGTCAAAGTCCATAGATATCTCATCTGAATAGTTTCTAATGTTTGCGTATTATAACAGCATTACGTTTCGCCTGACAACGTAACTGTCAGCTAATTCAAAATGGCGTTCTATAACTCTAATTAATGTAACAATGCAAGCAAAGTCGTCTGATAGCAATTAAGCCATTAATAGTAACAAATTTAGGAGTATTATTGTGCGTTCGCCATTATCAATTGTAGGCAAATTCGCTTATAACTAGCCTTTTGTTGGAGAGATCTGCCGGTGACAACGGTTTGTTGTGACAAATGGATGGCGATTGAATTCCAGTTGAGCTTGTCTTATTATTTGGTTTATTGAGGTCTAACAAAGATACGTATAGTGTTTAGTATTGTACTATATTGAATAGGTGCTTGGAGATTCTAACAAAACATTCAAGACAAAGATTTATTTTTTCAAACCATAACCCGGAGCTTTATTTGCAGACTAAAGGTTCGCGCACATTATGTCGGACCGCAGCGGGGCGGAGCGGGCCGCAGCGCAGCGCAAAATGCTTAGATAGCACATTAGTGACAGGCCGGGTCGCAGCGCATTGACGGATTTTGAATACAGTGTACTGTCAGACGTCTCGTGCAACTGTACGTTATGGATAGCTCTGACGAAGAACTTTTTTTTTTGCCTGAACAGAGATGGCGGTGTCAAATTGGTTTGCCTAAAAGCACCACGAGTGGGCTCTCTATACCCTAAATATATATTTCTCTATGTTGCTATAGCACACTTTGCGGGGCGCAGCGGGGCGGGGCGGGCCTCGCACATCGGTCTCGGACATCGCACGGAACCAAAAGCCCCGGCATAGTGTGCGATAATTCATATAAAATAATACGAGCGATTTGAGCGGATTTTTGCGCTGCGGCCCGCCCAACATAATGTGCGCGAACCTTAAGTGTTCGTTTAGTTCTTATTCTGAAACAATATTAGCGTCTTCACACTTTGTGAATTTGTGCAATGAAATTATGAAATAAGAATAAATGATTAAACTTTCAGTTACGTTGTGTGTAAAATAAATTAAATAATGCTATATGGATACTTACCGTTATAGTAACATCTTAAATACTCGATATCAATGATTGAATGAATTGGGTTTTGCCTAGTAGTGGGGCAGCATACATGCTGATTACTTCTCTAACATAATTGCTAGTGAATTATAATGTAAACTAAGAAATATTATGTCTACTACATTTTGAAAATGCCGGGTCAGATCATGTCATGGGGTGCGTTTTCGAATCCCGCTCGTGAATTTTTTTCAACACTTTGTCTTTTTTCAAATTGTAATTTGTTCGCAACAATATTTGCGTAAAATTATATGTAAATAATATACAATTTTTTTTATTTAACTATTTCTTTTCACTCTTTACTCAATAATTAATCTCTCTTCAAAATCTATAAAAAAAAAAACATAATCTAGTTACCATAACACCATCGGCGATCAGAATCGTCCGCTTCATTTTCATAATCCAACATTTTAATACTCTTTACGAGACGTTCGAGTTTACGAACTATAGCGACAGTTTAGTCGCATCGGAAACTCGACTAATGGAGAACCGCATAGTTTCTTTCGACAGTTAATCCTATTCGGAGCCAATGGAGCGATAACGGCTCATGCATATTCGTCTACATAATCTTAAGCCAAATGAGTGATTAGAGTCTCGCACGGTGCGTGGGCGAGGATTAACTTTTGCCTCGAATTCATTAGAGCGCACACTGTAGACAATTCAATTGTGCTTTTTCATTCGTTTGCGTCCCATTTTACATTACTCTATGTTTAGCATAGGGTAATAGCACCAGTGTTCTAAATTTTAAGTCAGTTTTTATCGCCAAAAAATAATATAGATGTATATACTTTGAAATTTTAAGGGGTGTCAGCTAGGAAGCAGGTGATCTAGGTTCTAAGACTAAAATTTGTTGCTGTCTCCTATTTTTATGATTAAAGGGAAATAAAGTCGATCACTATTCACCGGTTCTTGTCGAACACACCAGTGGTACCACCCACTACCCTATATGTTAATTTGACTTTGGATTTAAACAAAGTTTTTAATGAGGTTTATTGCATACTACTTTAAATAAAATTCCATAGTCAATTGGTATTGTAATTTTAGAGCTAAATCGAACCAAGGCACTTATACAACAATATAAACTTTTGCTAAGTAAGAAAACCAAATAAGAATACATACTTTAAAATATGTATAAAAGAAAGAAAGGAATTAAATCTTGTGTTTTTTTAAATCTCACAAAATTAATTAATTTTACATTAGGTAGTATCTAGAACACATATTGATATTAACAAGAACCCTCTAATGAACTGTTGGTGTACCTACTTTTTACCAAATAAATTAATAAATGTAGGTAAATATGAAACAGCTCTAGAACAACTTTGATCTTTTTTGATTTCCTTTTGCGACTTCGTCTGAAGTGTGCGCACCACCGAAAAGGCCGCGTTCAAACGTCCGACGCGAGTTTAAAAAAAGCTTATCTGGCCGACTATAATAATTGTGGTGCCGTCACTCGGCAACGGGCTCTCGGACGCGAATTAGGTCGCCAAGCAAACACTTCGTAGATTGTTATCTGCCACTTTTTGTCGGCCCGTACATTACCCCCTACTTATATTTGAGAATCACGCTTCATTTGTTTGCAGTTGGAACAAAAAACCTCACCTCGAAACTGGCTTTCAGCCAAGTACCTGCATTTATCTTTCCATAGGTACTTACATACTTAAACATGGAATATGGATTTACAATATTACGCTGATGATTGAGCGTTTATTTGCTATTTGTCGTACAAATTGGAGTGCTCTCCCAGCACACGTATTCCTTCGTTCAAGGTGGAGCTCCTTTAAAGGATGTTTTAAGAAGCAACTTGCGGTGATGGCGGCTGGTAAGGCACCGTCCTGCTCTGATCCGATCCGGACCCCTCGAAGAATCTAGTCGGGATTAAAGACACGCATAAGTGCGTGATGCCGTTCCCTCTAGAAAACCTCTGACGGTGCTTCGTTTCACACGGCTTGAGGAACCCTTTAAGTTTTTTGCCGTCCTCTAAAAAGCTAGGTGAAGCTGAATATGCCCAGTGGCAATCAGGAAACTCTCAAAGAAAATAGTCCTGCTCAAGTAGCTATATACAACGTGTAACAGAAATGTGTGGTCAAAATAAAAAGATCCAAATTGTATCCTATCTAGATCTTGTATGCAAAGTTACTAAGTCATGATTATTAACTTTAATGTGTTATGCAATATTTAATTTAATATTTCTATTGTGACGTCACATCAAAATTAATAAGTCTCAGCCCTAGTGGTTCAGTAACAGCTGTGTACTAACATTTATGATCACTGCTGCTTGCTTATGCGCGCCTGACGCGCATGACTTCACAAATATAAATATTTCAATAACCATTGCATGACAAATTAGAGTTAATAATTATGTCTTAACAAAAACACATACACGTTTTAGATGGGATATACTATGAATCTTTTCATTTTGACCACACCTTGTAACAAAACACGTTGTATAGCGTCTGGACTCCGCTTTTGCGATAGAAAATAGATAGTGTTGATTAATTTCGGCGAGTTGGGTTGAGCCACAATAGCATAGTTGGCAGTGCACCTGACCCGGCATGTCATGGGGTGCGGATTCGAATCCCGCTTGTAGATTTTTTTCAACACTTTGTCTTTTTTCATAATTGTAATTTGTTCGCAATCGCAACAATATTTGCGTAAAATTATATGTATATATACTTAAATAAACATTTTTTCTGATTTAACTTGTTTGCTTTTTCTTTGAGGCAAATCGGACGCTCACTGATGTTCTGTCTACTTTTTAAAAGGTCTCAGGAAACCGCTAGAGCCGTGCTGCAGACAGCACGCGATCAGGTGTTATGGAAACTCTTTAGGAAGGTTTACATCTAACAGCGAACGGCTAATAATAGAATAAACTAAACTAACTACAAACTAATTAGAATGGCGTGCAGCGACTCAAAACTAAATATTGGCTTAATTAATAATATGAGCTGAGTGCTGAGAGAGAGTTTATTTCACTTCGGTCAAGTTAAAGCTAACGATAAATTGTTTTGAACGAAACAGTGTGAAACCAACTTGGCAAAGCTTAAATTTAGTTATAATTATAGTTTTTTTTAATAATAATGTTGACTATTGCTGTCTGAAAACCAGCATTGCTGAGACAGCTACCTACCCGTTGCTCTTGCACAAATAGTTATTTTTATAGTTATTATTTTCTTTTATTTTTTATGATTGTGTTAGTTGTTTTAATTATGTTTTTTTTTGTTATTTTTATTTTTATTTTATTTTTTTTCTCATCTGTTTGTATTTTTGTGCAGGTCAATAAATATTTCTTATCTCATCTTATCTTACTATCTTGCGCCACCTCCTGCCATTCCCAGAAGCTCCCGAAGTCTTCCCTCTCCTCACTTTTTGTCTAATTTAGCTCAAAAACATTTCTAAGTACCTGTTATTAAAAGTCGTTACCAAGAGTTTTTGTCTTTTACCGTCAGTCTCTTCCGCTAAGTATAGAATTCAGTGTCTTTGGTTTGGTTTTAATTATAGAATTTGTATAAGGAGCTTTGCAAATGAGGATTTTGCGTTCTTTGAAACGTCTGATTAGTAATGTTGAAACGGGGTTAAGGCGCAGCACACTAGCGCCACCAATTGATAATTTGACAATTACTAACGGACCGGATCTTTTTTTTAACAATGCGTACCGTCCGATAACAGGAAAGCATCCATAGTATTTTCACGCGGGCCCAATGCGGGTTGGTGGTTGTTAACGACTGCTAATGCAGCCGGGACCAACGGCTTAACGTGCCTTCCGAAGCACGGAGAAGCTCGAGATGATACATTTTTGGTCACCCTTCCGATGACCGGCCTTTGCGAAAGTTGCTTAACTTCAGCACTCGCAAACCGGGCGCGTTAACCACTGCGCCATCAAGCTCCTCATTGAAAATGGTCATTGAAAATCATTGAAATCATTGAAAATGGTTATCAGATGCAAATCGCCTGAGACGTATTTTTGACCATAGTTTCGAGGATTTTGGGAGAATCAAGATGAAAATAGTACCAAGAGTTGAGGAATTTATCGAGATACGTGTGAGCGTTTGAATTTAGAAAATCGGCTGGAAACTTTTTTTGGAATTTTGAAAAATGTAAAAAAAAAACGGGTTTTTGGGGGGTGTTTGTATACTATATTGATAATACTTAAAAAAAACCGACTTAAGAAAAAATTACAAAATTGGCCTAGGGTTTTAGTTTAGCTACAAAATGCCGTAATTTTTTTGAAAATCGGGTAATAATTGTGACCTGTAGGTGGTCCCTTTAGATTTGGCATTGTAGAAAAACGGGTACTTATTTCCGTATATAAAAATTTATGTAGCTTCTTTGATTATTGGCCGATCGTCATGGTAATGGTACTAAAAGATGCGGATGCAGGCGAGAAGTGCATTCAAGTTGGAATCGTGTTATTTAAAATAAAATGGTTTTTTTTCGTAAATTGTTGTATTCATTTTCAATGCTTCGATTCTTGCGGGGACTGCGAAATCTGTGATTTTTTTTTACTTTAAATAACAGGAAGAAGAAACAACAGAATATAATGCCATAATATTGTACCAAAACCTATTTATTTAAGTTTATTTTTAATACATGGAAGTTTTCTAGATTTATATGGAGATTGTATTGTACTTCTATTGTTCTTACTATTACTTATATTGTTTTAATGAATGCTAGTCCTAAATTGTCGTAATATTATGTTATTATTACCTAGAATTATAAAATAGTTTGCCCTCTTAATTCCTGTGCCCTAGCAAGGCGTCACATGAATACCTTGTTTATATTTAACACCTTATAATTGTATGTGATAAGCAAAAAAATATTGAATTTGAGTTACAGCTTAAATCAGAATCTCCCTAATACAATCGTACACAAGTCTTCCCCGTAACCAAATCATGTTATGAACATTTTTACCGCACGCTCAAGCTTAGTCCTGGAGCCTATAACCCTCCTTGAAAATTCATTACGTAACTTAAAATGCTAATGGCGCGTCTGGGAGGTACGGGGCGACGATGAATAATGAAACGGCCGATACCGATCTGGCATTCAGCTGTGATTGAAGTGTGTGCGTCCACCCCACCACCGGATATTGACATTGGCTCTTGTTACCTACTGTTTACGGATTGTTTTGGTTTATACGATTACGGTATGATACGCTTCTATGTTTTTTTTAATTGGGTGTAGCGGTAAAAAGTGTGTGTAACTACATCGCTTTTTTCTAATTGATATTTTTTTGGTTATGGTTTGCTGATGTCCACCTGACTTATCGGGCCACGACCAATGATATCTTCCAAGTAATTTTTAATCTTTCTTGAAAGTTAATAATAAAACTAAAAATGAATAAATTTTCTATATTAAACTATGATAATGTAATGAAACATTTTGTTTTCATTATAAGTTGCAGATATTAGGGAGCTTAAACGTTAACGTTTCTCATATCGTGTCTAGAACGCATCAAACAATCAAGTCAGGTAAGCTTAAACACTGGTGGTCGTATCACTATTCCACAGTCGTAAACCTCTAAATACCACACAAATTTGCCGCCGCCACCGCGCCGCCGTTGTCAGTTGACAATTATTCTCCAACTCGTAAAAGCTTACAGCGGTTCCCAAGACACGTTTACTGCCTAGTGTCATTACATAATTGACATGTCGCACGTCCTCCGCGCTCAAACGCTGGTCTATTAAGAAATATGTGACGTTTATTGTGAGTCAATACACCCGCATGTGGGCGTCCCATTATCGTTCAATACCACACTGACCAATGGTCAACCTTACGTAGGCCTGGAGATAGAGAACGAACTCAGAACAAACAGTCGAACAAAACACTATCGTGAGTAAAATGATTGCTTTCTAAAACTGTTGACAAGTATCGCGTATAATAAAATTGATATCGAAAAATGTAAAATAATTTTATAAAGTGCTATCAAAGTGCTATCAATTTTTAAACTACTTTGACTTCATAATAGTATAGGTTTTGTCATCATATAGAGTAACAATATCACACTTTATAATTGGAGTTAGGTGGCGCAGCGGCTTACTCTTTTGAAACTTTGCAAGTTAGTGCCAAATTCCCTCGCAGTATCAACGACCCTCATAGTCTATAATATTCATGAATCACGCTACACTACCTATTTTCATGTATTTCAAAATGTTCTTCTTCAATATTTTCTTTATCAATGAAAGTTGACACCTAAAATTAGTTCATGGTTTGAATTTCGATGCTTTTTTCGCGTCGCGTCGTCGCTACAAACACTGATCGTTAATTTTCACACCATGTCCCTTGAACAAAGATGGCCGGTGACTCACCGATAATGACTTGACACATGCCTTCCTCGTCACATTGACGGAATGCACTCGTTACTTTTATCTCTTTTTTATTGGCATCCATTCATGTTTTATAAGCGAGTTCAATTTGTCTTAACAAGATGAAATTTAATTTTTGTGTTTCCTTTTCAGAATCGGGGACCCTCTGGAGCCTAACATGTCATAAGGTAAACTTAATATTTAATGCTATTTAAATATATACTGACAGATACAAGTACAAAGGTTTTTGAAAAAGTCTTTGCCCATCAATAGAAAAAAAAACTAAGCAAACTGAGCGGTCACTGCCTCGAAAGTATTCTATTATCTTTTAATATTGTTCAAAATTTTATTTCATAAGCTATGAACGACACTGTATCACAAATAAACAAAGGAAACCGTGATAATTAAGAGATCCGTTCATTCATTCCGTAACTGGAGCTGAATGGTAACAGTATTTACCGAGCAAACTGGGCGGCCGCTGCCTCGGGCGTATGTCAACCGCTCCACTGCAGATTATGCTCTAATCTCCTTTCTGTGGACTAAGCCGCTTTCGTAGCTTTGTGCTGAGCCAGGTTCGATGCCCGTCAAGTGCGCCGTAAATCTATTTTCATAGGACACGGCACGTGTCATGGCGCTACGTAATATTATTGTTATGGCTATTTGGTTATTTTAACCCTATATTCGGCAGAGTATTTTTTTATGGAATTATATATTTTTTTGTATAAAATGTGTTTTTTTTTCACTACTCGACATTTTTTGTAAGTTAAATGTCTCAAATAATCCACTATGCTAATAATAGGGTTGATTGAAGGTTGTTTATTATTGTCTGTGCTATAATAGATAATTATATTTACAACAGTATATAATTTTATGATAGACAGAAAATATTTGAATATTTCATTGGTTTTCAATCTTATCTCAATCACATAAAGTTTAAAATGTGGTAGGTATATACATCCCTCTGACTGTGAAAGGGTTAAAAGATAAAATATAAAGTTAAGTTATTTTAAACTTGTATCTTGGTAACGGCATATAATTTTGTAATTATGTCGTTATTTATATTAAAGCTGTGGAGTTTCTTGCGCCCATTCTTCTCCACAGCTATAAAATAGACGTCCTGAATGGGTAGTAGGTAAAAAAATGTTTGGACAATTCGAAAACACTTTTCTAAAGTTTATTAGAATAAAAATATTTGACTTCTGAAAAAAATAATTACTTTTGATACGACTCATAAATTAATATAAAATGTTTGTTTAAGTGCAATTGGACTTTAATTTTAATATCAGACTTTTCATTATGTTACACACCTTCAATTGTTTTATTATTGTTTCGTATTTTCCGATGCATAGCTCGGTTTGTGATGGATGACCAACCCGCATTAACAGCTGGCGTGGTAATACAGTTAATTTGATTTCAATGGAGCGGTATAAAGACTATTTTCTACTACTATTTATTAAAATAAACATACCTATACAGAATAATAATAACAATGTAACAAAAAACCACTTAGATGCAAAGAACACGCAAAAGTATATTTCAACATTTTTATTGTTCATCCGCCGCAGCTGAAAAAAACAAATCGACTTTTGCCCGGACACCTCGGAAGCTCTCAAAATGTTTACTCAACGAACCTTTTCCACAAGATAACGTTAATACAGCCAACGAAATGTCACAAGTGGTCTCGATGGAAGTTAATGTGGGCTTAATGTAGCTATATACGTGACACGTCAGCATAATCTGCGAGATTACTGATTTATCCCTTTTTCAATATATAAAAACAGGGTTGTAACGTAGTGTTGGCGTAAGCATTTTTTCTAAAATATTTATAGAACAAACTTTTTTGAAGAAATTTCGCAGCCTTTGGGCATGGACTAATAATTTAGTCCATGCTATGGGTAATATTATTTAAATTTCCATCATCATCATTATCAGTAGGTATGTGTGCTGAAAAGCCTATTGCAATCCCTTTTATTAAAAGTAAGAGCGAACCGGCATCTTGAGGACAAGGTTGCTACATCTGCATTTGCATCTGCTCCTTATCCTGTTGGTCCAGATTGAGGTCAAGATGAAACAGATTTGTTCTTTTTTTCTAAAAATGAGTAGGCATGTATCTGTTTAGCACAAGCGGAATCCACAAGCGAACACAACTAGCTTTTTCTATTAAAAACAAAAAACAAAACAAGTTAATAGCACCGCTGCTTTTAGAGGTGCCGTCAAGCCCCCAGTTGTAAATATTCGAGACGAGATAAACTTAACAGGTCACCAAAAATGTCAGGAGCGGTAATCGATGGAGAGCTAATGTGGGTTTAATGTGGCCCGGCTAGACGCGTGTCTCCGCATCTCTCCGGGAGATTAGAGTAATCCTCTTTCTTTGTGCCTAAGTCACTCGGTTCTCGACCTAAGCCGGGGACGCCGTTTGGCGAATCAATTGCGATTTATGTCAGTGTGCAGTGTAAATTTATTAAGTCGAACGCTATTGGCTTATATAATATTATTTTTACGTTGTTTTGTAAAATTTTGGTTGGCTTTCAATAAATTGGTTTTACAAAATCAATATTTATAGGGCTTCATTTCCTAAATGAAAAGATTCGATTCTATAAAGTTAAACGTTTTTGAAGTGTTGTCATTATCAGCAGCTTAACATCCTACTGACGGGCTTGATCTTTTTCAAATGACCAATAGCAGTAAAGGAGGTTGGACCATAACCCACCATAAGTATTAACCGTAACGGTAACAATCAAATGTTTAGTGCCTTCCAAATATATCTTTGTAAGCCACTTTAGGAACTTAAAATAGAAACATCATCATCATCATGATGAGCTTATACTAGTCCAGTGCTGGACATAGGCCTCTCCAAGTGCACGCCACTGAGCCATACATGTACAAACCCTTACAGGGGTTATTTTAAACTTGTCAAAACAGTTAATTCGTCATTGGAAAACGGTGAAAAAACATGACGTGTAAACTCGCCACCAGAACAATTTCATAAATAAATTTGCTTTTTATTTTGGTCCATTGTAAACTCGCCAGTTTATGTGTTTTTGTATAGACTGCAGAAGAATCAAACACTTAAAAACAAAAACAAGTCGAATTGTGCATTGTCCAAAGTTTTTAGATGTGCAGTTTCTTTCACAAACATTTTTGCATCCACGCTTGTGATGCGAAGTCGTAAAGCCATAACGGTTTGTTTCGTTTAAAACAAATCTGGTGCTATAACGGTCCCCATTAAGTTTTAGAGTCACACGTGTTGTCGTGTTCTAGGAAAGTTTGCTTTGCTTTGTTATAACAACACAACACCACATGCAGCCACCGCCTAACCTTTAAAATTTCACATTTGTTTACCCAACTCACTGTGATAACAACGGCCCCTTGCCCTGGGCCTAGGACTGTGAGAAAACAATTTTATTTGGAACAATGAAACTAGTTATGTGTTACGTCGAAACGGTCCTTTATGGTTTACGTAAATATTTTTTTGTGTACACCACCGTTTTGGGATTAAAATTTAAGTTGAAGCTTTTATACCGACTTTAAAGTAAACCTAAACAGACAGCTCAAATTTTATACACATCAAATATCTAATTCCCTTGTTTTTATGGGCAAACGTTAATTGACAGAAATTAATTCATTTTACAAACCTTTTCAAATAACCAATCAAAATGTTCGGTTAAAGCAATTCGATAATCGACTGACATTTCAAACCTTACTAATAAAAGTGATTTGTAATTTTAAACACTAAAGCCTTTGCATTCGTACAGATGATTGAATTGACAAACTATGAAAACCGCAGTTTTGACAAACCCCGCCCAGACCTTTCTCAGGGCAGTAGTTTCAGTAACATTGAGCGAGTCAAATACGGACACAAAACTACGTCGTCATCCATCACAGACCAAATATCTAAATAAATCTGTGGCCTTAGGTCACTATTACGTCGTCCATAATGGTTAGTTGGTAAAAAAAATTGGACAATCAATCTATACTAATAATATTATAAAGCTGAAAAGTTTGTTTGTATGTTTGTTTGGTTGAACGCGCTAATCTCAGGAACAACTGATTCGAATTGAAAAAATATTTTTGTGTTGAATAGTCCATTTATTGAGGAAGGCTATAGGCTATGTTACATCACGCTATGACTAATAGGAGTGGAGCAGCAATGAAAAATGTTGCAAAAACGGGAAAATTAGATTTTCGCTAATTAACGCGGGTGAAACCGCGGGGCACAGCTAGTAATTTAATAAAAGTTTATTTGAATAAATATATTTTTACTTTAACTATACCCAGCCAGCCTACCAAACTCTACTTGCTATTGGTTGTGTTGATGCTTTGCACAACCTAACTGCACAAAATAAGGAGACCAAGAAGGTGAGCTAAATACATACCGTGCTCGAGCAACGCACCAAAGTCAACCTCTCATGCTCGGACTGTTCCGAACTGTTCCAAGATCTGTCTGCTGATTGTGCTAACTGGGACACGTCTAAACAATCCCGGGCATCTCTCCTCAGCAGGGGGAACTCAGTTCTTGTCGAATGTGGTCTCGAGCCATCGCCGTGGCAGACAACAGATGGTTGAGCTTTTCGTGGCTGGACGAAAGATGGGGAGGAGAATCCCACATAACTAGGATTCACTTCTGAAGGAATCTATGAGTAAACTCACCTTGTTAAAAAAGGCAACAACCGTTTACCGTTTATTTACTCTTCACAATAATAGCACAGTCTATTTATCTCTTATTATTAGTCAGCTTAGGTTTAGGGTTTATATTCTCTGTGTTGGCGATTACTTGCGCCAGACGCTTTAAAGGTTCTGAAAGAATCTATGCCACAGGTTACCGCATTTAATTTGGCTTCAGTGAAGAATTGTACAAAACAAAAACTGCTTAGTATTTAAAACAAAAAAGAGAGAGACGTGATAAAAAAAAATGAACCGACAACTGTTCTGTGAAGTCTGAGGCTACAGCCATAGTAGAATGAAACAAGTAGGCCGACTCGGCCCCCGAGCAAGCGATAATCACCTAAACTTGTAGGGCTGTCGCTTTTAATTAGAATGATGTAGGTATCTACATATAAAATAAGAACATACTTAGAAATATGAATTCATGGATTCCAGAGAACCCCTGATCTACCTAAACGTAGTTTGTTAACTGTACAACACAACAACTTACAATAGGTAAGTAGGTACGGTCAACAGCACATCACGGTAAACACTCGCAGTTCGATATTAGTACCCACAACATAAGAGCGGTACAAAGTCCAAAGTGTTTCGTCTGACTGTTCCTAATTAGTCCCTTGTTTTCGCGGTAGGGTGTACCGTGTAATCTAATAAATTAAACTTACAAATCCGTAGGTACATGTATTTACCTCTCTAATCCACGAAATCTGGAGCAGAACTTAACTCTTTCGGTACCTAGTAAATAACTAACACAAAATAATGTAATTAGGTTAGGCAGGAGGTACTCACCGTTCTTGTTCGGTAGGTAAGGTAAAGAAGGACAATTCTGGATTTGACAAGCTGCTATTTAGACATCCGTAAACACTGCAATATCTCCTGAATTTTTTTGTAGCCATCGTTGACTTACGTTTCACAAATTATATATAACCTACGAGCGGCAGCGGCGCGGCGGGCGCAGCGACGAAACAAGCAGGCGCGCGCGGCATTACGTGGCTCAGTCGCGACTGGCGCAGCATTATTAGCAATAAACTTTGTCAGTGTGTGCGTGCGACTATGCGTACGGACGGGTTGGCTCGGCTGCGCTCACATACAAGCCGCGCTCGGTGCGTATGTATGAAGATGGCCTACTTGTTTCATTCCACTATGCTACAGCCCTCGGACTCCGTCCGAACCAGGACGAATACTGAGAAACCGGGATGTATAGCAACCCTATGCGAGAAGGAATGTTTGACAACTTTTTTGGCTGATATCAGTTCGTGTTAATTGTGTTTCCAACAAGATAATATTTATTTTGCGGTCGATAATTTTAACAACATTTTTGTGCCCCAAATGTTTGAGATAAAAATCCTGCACAGATATGTGACTCATTATCAGTTAGTTGACTGAAGATTATTTCTTTCGAAGAACAAATTTTAATACAGCTTTGAAATTCAATCTTCAATCGAAAATGTACTAGACCTTTTGGAAGACTGATACGAATATCACAAGGAAGGAAGCGGCATCTGATCTAAACAGAGGATTTCACAACTAGATACTGGTCTGAGTAATATTCCGCTTTGACATAGGAAGCCCTTGTAATGTTTTCTTAAATTACGCGAACACGCGCACGGAAAAGAAAATGTTTACCAGGATCTACCAGCGTTTATATTACCTACATACTTTTATATTTACGGACTTTTTGTAGTTGATACTGAATTGTTAACGGTATCTTAAATGCTACTCAAATTTCGTCAAATTCTTTAAATTGAGTGCGTTTTTACATAAAGATTTGTAGTAACATAATACACGCGTCTCATTTTCACAACTGCAATAACGTTGCAGTAATAAATAGTTGCTGCTCTAAGAGCCCAAATGCCCCAGGACTTCACTTTTATACAAAGTTATTTTTTAAACAGTAGCCAAATTTTCAGGAGGAACTCAAAATTGGTAAGTTATTATTTTATTTATTTTTTCTTACGAGAAAGCACATTGCCTTCATCTCAACTGATGTTAAGTGATTATAAGGCTGAAGGTGGAAGCGCACTTCATCCGGGAACCTCAACTACTGAGGTACTGGCTATCTTATCTCTAGCTGCCGAAATACAACAATGCTACAAACATTTATGTTGTGACGACATAATTTAGACGAGACGGTCCTCCGGTAACATATCCTACTACTAACCAAACCGAGTACTCAAACATGTGCCCCGCTGGGAATCGAACCCGAAACCTCTGGGTCTGAAACCGGTGGTCTTGGCCACTAGACCACAGAGGCGGTTAACAACTATCCTTTAGTAAAATGGGTCGAAATATGATCCTGATTTCTATGAAGAGTCCAAAAATGTTTGGCATATTTCGACCCATGTTACTAAAAGAAGTTGTTGACATACCAATTCTGAGTCGCTCCTGAAGATTTGGCTACCGTTTTAAAAATAACTTTGCATATAATGAGATACCTAAATAATTCGTTTTCAATATCACCAAACCGTCAGATACTTAGCGTAACAGTGTAACCGTTGGGAGTGGACTAAATGGCGGCGTCCGTGCGCGCGCGCCCCAGGCCGCGGAACTTCAATTTCCGGGCGAAAGCTGATTTTTCCCCTTATAACGGAACGGACGCTGTATTTTTACTTTGAAATAAGGATGTCTATTGATTAAGTTTACGTTGAGAGCTTTGAAATTTATTAAAAGTGAATAGGTACCATTTTGTTATAAGTGACATCAGATTTTGATAGTGACTTGGTTGAGTATTATATTATACAAGGTAAGTGTGAACACTTTGCACTTTGCCTGTAATGTTAATAAAGCAAGTGCGTTAATAAAAGTAAAAAAGGTAGTTTTACAAACTACTAGCGGCCCGCCCCGGCTTTGCACGGGTGTACTTTTATTTTTATTTTTTTTAAATATAGGTAGCTAGCCCTAGCAACCAACGTCTTCCCTTCCGATTGGAAATTAGCTCATGTCATTCCCATCCCAAAGTCGGCTTCCCCTACCGCTTTCTCTCAATTCCGTCCCATCTCTATCCTACCATTCCTATCCAAGGTCCTAGAGAGCGCTGTATACAAACAACTTTCTTCATTTGTCTCACGTCACAATTTAATAAGTCCGTACCAATCCGGTTTTCGTCCTGGCCATAGCACAGTAACTGCCCTGTTAAATGTCACGGATGATATTCGCCACGCCATGGATAACCGATTGTTTACGATTCTTGTTTTACTGGACTTTAGCAGTGCTTTCAATTCCGTTGACTATGACATCCTTCTTGCCATTCTCCACTCCCTTAACATTACCCCTGCAGTGATTGCTTGGCTTTCGGACTATCTCCGTAATCGCTACCAGAGGATTAGGAGTGACGACTCATTCTCAGAATGGTCTCCTCTAACTGCGGGTGTGCCTCAAGGTGGAGTACTTTCACCTCTCCTCTTTTCTTTATTCATTAACGAACTCGCTAAAGTTATATCTTGCCCTCACCACCTATATGCAGATGATGTACAAATTTATAAGCACTTTGATGCAGCCAGTACTGACTCTGCTATTGCAGCCCTTAATAATAAATAATAAATAATAATAAATGTTTCCCACACTCACACCAATTATCTAGCCCCAAGAAAAGCTTCCTTAAGAAACTCGTTATATGGTTAACTAGACAACGGATAAACATACTTAATATACTTAAATACATACTTATTATACATAGGAAACACCCAGACCCGAAACAATATAGAAAAACAGGTATTTCTAAATTGATCCGACCGGGGATCGAACCCGGGACCTCAGAGATAGCGACACCATGAAAACCGGTGTGCAAGCCACTCGACCAAGGAGGTCTTAATAAAGACCTCGTCTCTGTGAAAATTTGGGCAGACACATTTGGATTGCTCGTGAACCCCAATAAGTCACAAGCAATAATCATAGGCAGCAACAGATTGTATGATAAACTGGATTTTGATAAACTCCCCAAGGTTACGTATGATGGAATGAATCTTGCGTATGCAGGCAACACTAAAAATTTAGGCATCATTATTGACAACACTCTTTCTTGGAAATCACAGATTAATGAAGTCAGCCGGCGCATGCATTACTCCTATCACTCTCTCAAGCGACTTCAGTTTTTCCTACCGTTCAACACCAAAATTATGCTTGCTCAGTCACTTCTTCTCCCTCTTCTCGACTACGCCGATGTTTGTTATTTGGATGCCACGGAAGAGTTGATTAACAAACTGGAGCGCCTGCAAAACCTGGCCATCAGGTTCATATTTGGTCTGCGCAAGTATGATCATATTTCAGAGTTCAGGTCAAAGTTGAAATGGCTCCCAATCCGACTCCGGCGTGATATGCACATCTTGTCCCTCCTTTATAAAATCCTTCACTACCCTCAGCTTCCTCATTACCTACGTTCCCGTTTTACTCTCTTACCTGCCACTTCCCGCCCCAAACGGTCTTGTGACACAAGAACCCTTCTCTATCCACAATCCAATTCCAAATTTTTCCGCAATTCTTACACTGTATATGCAGCCAAATTGTGGAATAAACTGCCTGCCAGCATTCGTGAGAGCCCATCAGTCGCATCTTTTAAACACAAATTGAAAGAGCACTACCTTTCCAACTTGAGCAGTAGTCAGTAACATCATATACATACATACAGTCAGATGATAATTAGTATATATATAAAATATATTTAAATATATATATATATATATATATATATGTATATGTGTATAGGTATGTACATACGTATATTTATATAATTAGTTTAAGTACCTATTTATTTATTTTTAGGTTTAGGTATTTATTTAAGTTATGGTCGACAGTTAGTCCCGCAGACTTTCGTTTGTAACTACAGCTAGGGTTGGTTGGAAGAGATCTCTTTTAGAGATAAGCTCACCCTTGTATATGTTTTTTCATAATGTAATTTAGACTGTAATTTTAATGTACAATAAAGGATTAATATAGCTTATGTTACTCAGCGCTAATGTAGCATTCTAATGGTGAAATATTTTTTTAAATCGCTCTAGTAGTTTTTGAGTTTACTCGTTACAAACATACATACATACATACAAAAATACAAAGTTACCCTTCTTATAATACGAGTATTAGTATAGAAGACAGAAATACAAAGATAAACAGTGCGAATTGGTGGTTGTTAACCACTGCCAATGCAGCCGGGACCAACGACATGCCTTTCGAAGCACCGAGGAGCTCGAGATTGATACATTTTTGTTCACCCATCCGATGCCCGACTTTTACCTTGCTTAACTTCAGCAATTGCAGACCAAGCTCGTTACCACTGCGCCATCGAGCTCCTCCTTTAAACATTACTTTATATGAAATAGTACACCGTATGCGGTCACAAAATAAAGATACTGCAGAATGTAAGCTTTATACAAACGCGCTCCAGCAACGCACACATTGAGTGGTTGTATACTCACGAACAAGGGATCTCGCAACATTTACACTTTTACTGGTTTGAGATGGTTTGAGATTCCGTGACCGTGATATGTATATCTATGTCTATAAAGATGCTAATAGAAGGATTCGGCTGGGCTGGGCAGCATTTCGTAAACTCCATCGGGTCTTTTCGTCACGAATACTACAAAGCCTTATGACGAAAGTTTATAACCAGTGTGTCCTATCTGTTAATGACTTACGTAGCCGAGACGTGGACATTCACGTAACGGTCCACAAGTAAGTCACTTAACGACATATGGAGAGAGTTATGGTAGGTGATTGAGGGATTGAATCCGGAACGCAGTCGTTCGTCAGAGAACCAGAATAACTGGCATCGATTTAAGAATTAGCAAGCTGAAGTGGCAGTGCGCTGCTCATATTAGCCGCAGAACCGATAGCCGTTGGTGTAGACGTGTTCTAGAGTGGAGACTGCAACTCGGCAGACGTAATGTAAAATGTTCTGGAGCGAAGATATACGCAAAGCGAGGTTGGATGAGAATAGCCGAAGATCGAGCTCAGCGGCATGCATTCGGAGAAGCCTATGTCAAGCAGTGGACTGATGTGGGCTGATTATGATGAGAGCGTCTATGTGTGCGTTGCCCAAGCATGTCTATTCTAATATTATAAAGAGGAAACCTTTGCATTTTTGTATATATGTATGTTTGCAACAAATAAACTCAAAAACTACTGGACCGATTTAAAAAATTCTTTCACCATTAGAATGCTACATTAGCGCTGAATAACATAGGCTATATAAAAAAAATGCGGTACGAAGTTCGCCGGGTCAGCTAGTTATGTATAAAATCCGGTAATGCTGAAATGTCCAGTGGCAATCAGCAAACTCTCTTAAGGCGAAGGGTAAGGCACACTAGCGCCGCTAATGGATTTAATTTGATAACTGCTAAACTGGATATTTTTTTAAACATTGCGGACCTTCCGACACTAGGCAAACATCTATTATTTAATAATTGTGCACTACTTTTAGGTTTGTTTTTGTATTCATTCGCTAACACCAACAGTGGCCATTGTTTGTGAATAAATGCAATAGCCCGTTTTGTGAACCACGCAACAAAAAGTAGTGCACAATTATTAAATAAATACTTTCCTGTTATCGGACTGTACGCGATGTTTAAAAAAAGATCCGGTCCGTTAGTAATTGGCAAATTATCAATTGGTGGCGCTAGTGTGCCTTACCCTTCGCCTTACAAAAGCAGTATGTTTAAGCTTACTTGCTGCGGGTCTCCTTATTTTGTGATGCGGTGGTGTGGTGTGACTGACCACCGGAGTGCGGTTGTTTAATTATGTAAAGTCCTAACCAAGCCCGCTGCAGACTCGTTGCACTGACTCTGTATTCATTGTTCGTCCTGTAATTTGTTTGTTATGTTTATTTAATGATACGAGAGGAGTTTAATTCGTAAATAATTCAACAGCTGGTTTACAGTGACTGGGGTGGTAATAAGAATTTGCTGTTAAGTTTGTCTTAGAATGTACATATTTGTCTGTGGTTCATAATTTTATGAGATGGAACGATTTATATACAATTTTAAACTACTGTGAAATGAAATTAAAAATAATTTATAAAACATACACAGCTACGTTGTATATTTATATAGAAAAAAAAACAAAAATGTGTCCTAAAAAGACTGCACTCTAACTAGGTAGTGTATAATAGTTATATTGTATAAACTAAGTTACAAACATGTAAACTTACTTTAACTAAGTTTAATAAAACTCATTCTTTCAGTTCTTTTTGCTCTAAACTTAAAAATGACGTTGTTGTGAAAGTCATAAAAACTTGCATATTAAGCAGTCTACCAGCTGGAGTTATAAAACTAGTTGGTTTTTTTTGCTGTTTTGATGGGACCTTTCGTAATTGTGCAAACGACACTATACAAATACAAGAAACTTTTTAATAAAACAGGGTATCTTCAATTACGTTAACAAGTCAGACCTCAGTGGACTTAGCATGGAGTTCTATCTTTTTAGGGTTCCGTAGCCAAATAGCAAAAAAACAGAACCCTTATGGATTCATCATGTCTGTCTGTCTGTCTGTCTGTCCGTCCGTGTCACAGCCACTTTTTTCCAAAACTATAAGAACTAAGTATAGTTCTTACAACAGTAGTTGAAACTTGGTAAGTAGATGTATTCTGTGAACCGCATTAAGATTTTCACACAAAAATAGAAAAAAAAAACAATACATTTTGGGGGTTCTCCATACTTTGAACTGAAACTCAAAATTTTTTTTTCATCAAACTCATACGTGTGGAGTATTTATGGATAGGTCTTCAAAAATGATATTGAGGTTTTCTAAACTGAATTAAAAAAAAATGTTCATCAAGCCCATACGTGTGGGGTATCTGTATAGGTCTTCAAAAGGTTTCTAATATCATTTTTTTTAAACTGAATAGTTTACGCGAGAGACACTTCCAAAGTGGTAAAATGTGTGTGTCGTCGTCCCCCCTGTAACTTCTAAAATAAGATAATGATAAAACTAAAAAAAATATATGATGTACATTACCATGCAAACTTCCACCGAAAATTGGTTTGAACGAGATCTAGTAAGTAGTTTTTTTTTAATACGTCATAAAGTACGGAACCCTTCGTGCGCGAGTCCGACTCGCACTTGGCCAGTTTTTTATCATAGTTGGCAGATTCCAGATGCTTGCATCTGGAATCTGCCAACTGTCCTTGGACAACTGTCCTTGCCAACTGTCCTTGGACAGTAAGTGAAGCAAGATTGTGCGTCACTACCCGTCTACTCAAATAACTATCTAAATATTTAATCGTAAACGATAACTACTAAGTACTTAATGCAAATTTGCCATTCAACATCATCATTCGACAACATCAAAAATTTGTATGGCATTGAAGCGGCACCTCCTGGTGACAATCAATGTAAGTTGCAATTTTTATGACGTCACTAATTATATGAAATGACGTAATAATTAGCATGTTGATTCTGTTTTGTATGCTTTAGTACTTAATACTTCAACTGTAATATTAATGGGAAGACACTGGCTCCCATATTATTACGGTTTTTACTAGCTTGGGAGCCAGGGTTTCATAAATTGTATATGTAAAATAAGTTTAAGTATAAATTAATAAATAAGTTAAACAAATAAGACGTCACTTGTTAGTTCAATTTACGAATATGTTGCACTGTACCAATTAGAATATAGCATTCCGTTTTTACGCTAACGTGTTCTACTACTCAAAGTCGATAGTTGTTCGTACTAAACTCACAGAATTTATCGTTAAACTTACTAAGTACGTACTACATGTTGTTTGTTAGGACGTTAATAGCATATAACATATAAAATAGTCGAACCGTGGCAAAAATATAGCGAGTCGCAACTTTGGGATTAGCGAACACAAATCTAACCTTAACGTTTAGATGAATAAGGGCGCAACTACAAAAGTGTCGTTCCAGCACAATATTCGGCGGCAAATATAAATCTGTCGTGAGATCGTGTATTAATCGTCGTATTTGGTGAATAAATTTACTTTTGTTTGAGTTTGCTTTGCTACGGCGTTATTTATTCAGTAGGACGACCCAGGGCCAGGGTATAGATACTTCTGTTTACATAACATTTTCGTGCCACTGTCTCGCGACTTGCCGATATTTCCACGGCCCTAACTGAATTTATTAACTGTATTTATTCTGTGCGAGCATGTTATTTTTACACGTATCGCATGTTTGCCTTAGACTTTGTCCATTATGACAGCGGCTTAGACGATTTCTAATAATCAGTTGGAATTAGGTTGGTTTTTTTACTATGGACCTTAATGCCGCACTCATAGACGTCAATTATCATTAATGATTACCTACTTAGCACCTACAATTTCGGTCGTTCAGTCGAAAATGTGCTTATAACGTCATTGTTAGAAACTATTTTACAATAGACATTTATAAGTAGGTACTAAGAAATTTTTAATGATAATTGACGTCTATGAGTGCGGCAGTTAGTGTTAATAAGTAAAATGTTCAAATAATTTTTAACGCAAATTTTGTTGCGAACAAATTACAAAAACACAAATGTTGAAAAAAATTCCAAGAGCAGGATTTGAACCTGCACCCTTCTGACATTCCGGGTCAGGTGCTCTTCCAATTGGAATGTCAGAAGGGTGCAGGTTCAAATCCTGCTCTTGGAAATTTTTTCAACACTTGTGTTTTTGTTAATAAGTAAGTTAGTTACTCGTACCTTAAAGCAGATAATATAATGATAAGTGTTCCAACTCTTTAGTATCATGAAAACAAAATATATTTATGTCCCTTTCAGGACACAATTTTGTTCATTTGTAGGTACAATTCTATACATTTATACTGTTCTATAAGTATGTCCTAAATAAACAATTTTCATTAATTCATTTAAAATACAACGCCATTGTTCGACGCATCACACGAGCTTCATCGCAGACACACAGAGATCAGTACACACGGAGCCCGAAAAGCGGATTTGTTACAACGACATTTCCATGCAACAATGTCATTGTGTAAACAGATCGCAACCTACCTACTCGTATCCATGAAGCTGTAGATATAGGGTATGTTCCGATATACACTGCGAGCACTGTAAGCGGTGACGTTAATTTAGTATACCGCGAAGCCGTTCCTTTATAGTTAGCTATCATCAGGTAATAGTAGTAATCTTGAGTGTACTCAGCATCAGCTTATTTTTATGTACCCACTGCTGGGACACGACCCTTCCATGGATGAATAGGGAGAACGGGCCATAAACCACCACGTGGGCTCACTACGGATTGGTGGTTGTTAACGACTGCTAATGCAGCCGAGACCAACGGTTTAACGTGCCTTCCGAAGCACGGAAGAGCTCGAGATGATAAATTTTTGGTCACCCATCCGATGACCGGCCTTTGCGAAAGTTGCTTAACCTTAGCACTCGCAGACCGGGCGCGTTAACCACTGCGCCATCGAGCTCCACACTCGCGTTATAGTTAGCTATACTAGTTACTGTTTAAAACGGAACGCAGTCCAGTATACTGTCATTCATGTCATTTCTGGACGCTGTTGATCACGTGATCAAAGCACTGAGAGCACCTTACCTCGAAAATGCCAGTGCTTACAGTACAAAAATGACGACGATTTATGACGTCATATAATATCCCTAGGATACTGCGGCAGTATACTGTCAGTCCATAACGGAACAAATTTCTCACCAGTAAGAGCACTGGACAGTGCTCGCGGTGTATATCGGAACATACCTATAATTCGTATCGCTAAAATGACGTTTCAAAAACATCCCGTTCGGCTCGTTCGCAGACAGCGCAAACAGCGCTGCACGTAATCTATTTTATTGCTTTAACGCCCGAACAATGTGTGACTATCGAGAGATGTTTATGAGGAGTGGCAGCCCGGCTACGATAACATCGACGTGCAACGTCAGGTCCAGAGTAAGGGCGCTTACGAGAACGCGAAACTCGATCCTGTTGCTTATGCCTTAGAATACTAAGACTTCGTGCAAGAATCGGATGCGTTCAGCGCATTTGACGTAGGTACAGACGCCTGCACATTAAAAACATAACTGTCAAATTGATTGAAAAAATTTTGAACCATAATTTCTATATCCACAAAGTTCAAAGTCTATTGAATCTTATGTGCTGTGTTGTAGGTACTAGAAAGCTCGTTTGCCAAGCTGTACTGATGGGCAGAGCCGAAGGCACAGAACGTAGGCGATTGATTTACAGACTCTGTGCAGCTACAAACCTACGCAAGGGTTTCGACAAATTCAATTGTGAGCTTATATTCTTATTATTCTGGATTCAATAAAAGAGTTATGCGTTCTCCGATAGGGAGCGGATCATGATTTCGAGCTTTATGGGTCGCGAACACGTCGTTCGCTATCGGCTTGGCTTAAAATGTAACTGTTCGTATTGAAATGAGTCACTCTTAACATCTCTTTATATAAGGACAACACTACACACGGCCGTAGTAACTATTAACTAATCTGTGACACGACTTTAAAGTTTATACTGACACCCCCTACCAACCATCAGATTACAAAGTAGGTGTCAGACGGCCTTGCGCAAGCCCAAGGTACCACCTACGTCAGGTCATAACGCCAGATCAGGACGCGCCGAAGCGCATTCTTCATCCGGTACTTTTAAGACTAGTGTCTCGAGCCAGTTGCCCCGTGGACACGTATATAGTCCACTACCTAATATCCAGATAGGTTACCGGAGCTGTAAGCTCGCTCACTTCTCGTTGCACTAAGAGCACAACTCGCAGTTCCACTGCTTTGGTCGTCGACTCTAAAGTTGACTACCAAATGGATGGATGGATATAAGGTCAGAAAAAAAATTGTTTTCAAGTACACACAAGTTGAGGAGCTCGATGGCACAGTGGATAACGCGTCCGGGCAACTGTTGCATGGCCGGCCACCCCAGATGGGTGACCATACATTTATAATCTCGAGCTCCTCCGTGCTTCGAAAGACACGTAAAGCCATTGGTCCTGGCTGCATTGGCAGTCGTTAACAATCACCAATCCGTAGTGAGCCCACGTGGTGCTTTACGGCCCGTTCTCTCTATCCATCGGGGAAAGCTCGTGCCCCAGCAGTGGGGACATAAAAATGAGCTGATGATGAAGTACACTAACATAACTACTCTTGCCTACTGTCGGAGAACTATAATAAGTTACTGTTTTCGCGGAAACTTCGTAATTTTTTTCTCTGAAGTCAGTTTAATTTTTTTGGTAGAAAATTCTAGTTTTGCCGGTATAAGCTTAAATGATTTTAATCTTCTTTATGAGTAAACATAACGTAATTTAACGGTCATGCTCTCACGAAAAACTTAAATCCACATAAACAACGCGTAAATGTCAAAATTAAACATACTGTACGGTAACAAAATGCAGTCGCGGAACGAAATAAATCATATTTAAATGTTCACGGTTAACGCATTTCGCAATAATGGGAGTTAGAGTTTGCATTCGAAATTAAGAAACACTCTTGCTGTAATGAACGAAGTGGGACGCCCATTAAAATAGCGGATCATAAATAATTCAGGCGGGGTTTGGCGGCGCTTCAAGACATTTCCACATTAAATTTCATGAGAAGTTCATTTTTCCTTCGTCTCGGCGGCGGCAGACGCGTGATCGTATGCGCTCTCCGTAACGAACGTGACGTGTTTTGTTTTGTGACTGCTTTGCGATTATCTGGGGGCACGGCAGTGCCCCCGCCAAGTCGAGCATATTTATTTACTAGCCGTCACCCGCCCGCTTCGCTGTGCGAAAATAATGGATCAATGAGTGCTAAATAAAATAATTATTAGGTTAACCAACATCATATATAGCCTATCATTTGCACAATCTCATGTTTTTACATATACAAACTTTCATCAAGATTGGTCAAGCCGTTCTTGAGTTATAAAGGAAATACAGACAGGCAGACTCTCAGACAGACATAAAAATTTCAAAAATCGTAGAATTGGTGTCAGTGAGTCATAGAACGAATGTTTATCCCAAAATTTGTCAGAAAAATTGTATGTAGGTACAGACAGAGCCTACATATTTATATAGTAGTATAGATTAAGTAAATAGCCTATAAACGGTCCCATAATTCTATTATTCCCCTCTATTATTGAAAACAAGCTATGGCTACAACTGATGGGCTTAACATTGAATTATTTCATATTTATTTAATAAATATTGCAAACATTATCAATTTGAACCTTATTAGTTTGAAGTTTACCTATGTATGCGTACAACATGTACTTATGTTTATTTAATAGCTTTTTTTATCCTGACTTTTCGACTCTTGACAGTGAGACAAGACAGTTAGACAGACCAAAGGGAGACTGCACATGCAGGCGAACAAATGAAGTACCTATCTTGACCTGTATTATGATCATGTAGTTAATGTCAACGACTGGGTAGTTGACTGGTTGGTCAATAGATAACCTTTATAGCTAAAAAATTCGAAACAATTTTTTCAATAGAAATTGTACGAGAAATGCAAACTATGACATTGTCAGTGTGTTCCGTCAATTGAGTGATGATTAAAAACTTTTTAGGTTACAGAAACTCTCATGCTGTAAAATAAAAAACAGATTGATGTTTTATAGAACTGTTACGTTACATACGGTATGTTTCGATATATACTGCGAGCACTGTCCAGTGCTCTAACTGGTGAGAAATTAGTTCCGTTATGGACTGACAGTATACTGCCACAGTATCCTAGGGAAATATATGACGTCATACATCGTCGCCATTTTTGTACTGTAAGCACTGGCATTTTTGAGGTAAGGTGTTTTCAATCAAGTGATTAACAGCGTCCAGAAATGATGACATGGATAACAGTCTTAGAGCATTTATGACAGCATGGATGACAGTATACTGGACTGCGTTCCGTTTTAACCAGTAACCAGTATAGCTAACTATAAAAGAACGGCTTCGCAGTATAGTAAATTGACGTCACACCTAACAGTGCTAGCAGTGTATATCGGAACATAGCGATTCAAATAGGATGGCGGCTGTGAAGTATGCTGCGAGCGCCCGCCGGTGCGCGCAGGTAAGTACAGTCAAAACTCTCCGCCCTGTAACGTCCCGCTGACACCTTAAATTCGCTACTGCGACGCGACTTGTGACTAATTTCACAGCCGCCATCCTATTTGAATCGCACATTACCTATGACGTTTAATGTTTTGCAATTAATTATTGTTATTGTCAACTCTCCTTTGTTTAACAATAACGTATCAATAATACATTTTCACTCCTTTTCTATGCCAAACACGGAACATTCAGTTTCTTCACTCTGCTAACAGCCATAATTGCAAGTAACTTTAATGTCAGCCACAATTTATTTAAAGAGGCACAGGCAACAATGCTATCCCTAACAATTCCTTAAGTATTTCCAGTTGTGGCGCAGAAATCTTGTTTAGTCGTTTTTGTCGACGCCCCGACGAGAGCCCGCTCGCGACATTCTTTTTATACTATTTAAATCATAAACCGAAGACTACGACTTCCATCTTAACCACCGTAAGGGTCATTTTACACTCTATCATATTATATTATCCCATACAAATGTCAAAGTTGAACTTTTCATTTATACAGACTTTTACGGAGTTTGATTATTTTAAATAACCGACTAACCGAAAGGCCATGATAAAAAAGCAACCTATTTGAAAAATAAACGCGAATAGATCCGTAAAAGTATCACAAATCATTGTTTATTCATATTATTAAATTACACAACTATATCTGCGATTATATAATAACCTAAAGTAACTAAAACTAATACAAAACTAAAATATGGCTTCAAAAAATTCGTCCACGTCGCAGTAGACTGGTAAAGTACCCAAGAGACTGGCGGTATTGCCACGTAAAAGTTGATTTATTTTAATATAAAAATAAAAATGCAAATACTACATTTGCGTGAACTTTAGAAAATAGAATCAGAACTTTGAAAATGTGTACATAATATATGGTATACAGAAATGTGAAATGGCTCTTAACTTCTCTTATCCCGGAACGGACAGCGCTCATTTGTTTTCCTCCAACTATTGTAACGTGTAACTACGAGGTGCGCACAAAAACGTACAACACTACGCCACAAAATAAGGAAACCCAGAAGGAAAGCTTCATACATACCGCGCTCGAACAACGCTCACATAGACAACCTCTCGCGGACAAAGAATCTCGCAACAGCGGCACTCAGGGTGCCTAGTGTGAGTTTCATTCGACATTCAATCACGTTAACGAAAACGAAAGTTGGTATGGCATTGAAGCAGCGCCTCCTGGCGGCATACGAGAAGAGTTAAAGTTTTGCCATACAAATTTTTGTATTCGTAAATGTAATCGTAGATAGTAAACAAAACTCACATTAAGCACACAGACTGTTCCGTGCTGTATCGAGATCTGTGTCCGTGGGTCTGTTCGCGCTAGAAACGCGACGGTCTTATTCGCTGTTCACTCTTTCAAATAAAAGATACGCCGCACAAGCCGACGACGGCGCGGGCGGATCAAATGTGTTGATTGGACAGCGCGACCTTCACTCAGCTCCAAGGACGTGCGGCGTGCATTTCGGTGCTTTGAGTTCACAACGATCGGCCCGCTCGTGACGTCGCGTCGTTCAGCACAAGCCGATTCGATCAGCTCTCCGCTCAAGAACCTTCTAGAACTACTCATGAATTGCCTACCGGCCGGTACACCCCTTCACAAAGTGCGTGTGCACATGTGTGTATGTGCGCAAAATAATAAGAGACTTCTACCAGCTCAGCTCCATCCCCACGGCAGTCGTGTCATGGCTACGCCGTCAACGCCAGCTCGCCAAGTAGCCCCAAATATCATCATCCATCCCTCCTCAGCTCCTTAATCCTTCAGATTCCGTCGCTGTGTCGGTTTTGCCTTCCCGGCAGCCGACACAGGGTCTATCTGTGCGTTGTTCGAGCGCGTTTGTATAAAGCTTACCTTCTGTCGTCTCCTTATTTTGTGACTACGCGCAGAGCGGCCATCGATCAACTCTATCAAAATTCGAAGTTGACATAAAGTGGATGAGAAAATGATTGATGCCCCCGTCCACTTCCAAAAGCCAACCGCAGCTAAAGCAGTAATTGAATAAGTCTGATAAATAATTAGATGAGGGCAGCGTCACAGAATAAGGATGACCCAGAAGGTAAGCGTAATACCTATCGCACTCGAGCAACTCGCACATAGACCCCTTTCACGTACAAGGATCTCGGAACAGCTCGGGACAGTCAGAGCGTTGCTGTTGCGAGATGTCCACGAGAGGTTGCCTATGTGTGCGTTGCTCGAGAGCATTTGTATAAGCTTGCTTTCTGCAGTCTCCTTATTTTGTAGCAGCGTTTCGCCTTCTAAAATGAATAAACTTTTCAATTATAGGTGCGTGGTTAAAGTATTGGCTTCTGCTTGGTTGTTGGTTGAGATAGGTTCCCACGGTACAGTGGATATTTAATTTGCCGCGTGTGCTAATAGGATGAATCGGCTTCGAGAAACTTTATTGGATAATATAATCTTCAAGCAGCAATTGTGAACAGTTTGCTTAAACAATATAATGGGGTGAGTAATCCGAAGAGGTAAGTATGGGTGAAACGGAGAAAATACACAATTGAAAAGATGAATCCTATAATAATAAAAATACACTTATAAAACGGATTATGTGTTTATTATCATCATTTACATCATTAATTCTAGCACCACAAATGACAAGCAAATGAATAATAAATAAAAACATCAAAGTCAATTGTGACAAATTAAAAAGAATAATATTTAAAACTATACAAAATATCATAAAAAGGGCGGCTCAAAATGAGTCTGCAACAATGGGGTAATATCGAATCTTCTTATAGATTCGGAATTTCCTTGAGGGAAATTGGTTTTAAAGAAGGTCTTCAAAAGTGATATTGAGGTTTCTAATATCATGCGCGAGAGACACTTCCAAAGTGGTAAACTGTGTCGTCGTCGTCGTCGTCCGTCCCCCCCCCCGGTAACTTCTAAAATAAGAGAATGATAAACGAGTTTAAACGAAATCTAGTAAGTAGTTTTTTTAATACGTTGGTTTGAACGAGATCTAGTAAGTAGTTTTTTAATACGTCATAAATCGACAAGAACAATAAATTGGAATATTACATATTTTTACACTCGACACAAAAAAAGACTGGGCAAGATGTTTACAAGAATTTAATTTATTTGATGTAACGAGTAGAATTTTTAAAAAAAATGTTTTGAACACGCCTGCCACTTCCGTATCACCATTGATTTAATCATTATCGACTTTGAGTTCAAGTATACGATCACGAGACCTTACTTTACAAGTTTCTTTATTAATGACGTTCTCAGTGGCTTTTATTTTATTTTTTGAATTCACAATCTTTGCCCGAATGTAGTTAGCCTTTGCAATGGAACAGACTTTTTGAAACATTTTTGAATAATTTTTAACATATTCAATTACACTTGGATCCTCAGAATATTGGCCTTTATATTACATTATTGATACAACCTATTCCTACTTCTATAGAACGAATATAATATACGAATATTGTTATCAAACAATTTGTAGTTAAGCAGATCTCACGCCAACCGAATATAAGTTAAAAGCATTTCGCCTTTAAATCTCAAGTATTCCCGCGTCTATTTCAGTAACAATCGTTTGTCTGTCCGTCCACCCGTCCAGCGTCTATCTGGCTGTCTGTCACCAGTCCGTAACTCTGTTACCGTTTGACGTAGTCACATAAAAGGACCAACTAACCGGCTTTGTCTTATTAACTGGCAACTAAAATAGATACTGAACTATAACTGGTTTTTGAAGTAAAATATTTTCTGTCGGTTTAGTTGACTTAATTGCTTACTTGACTCAGTGTTTGTTGTTAATGATTACTGTTAGATGCACCTTAAGAGCATGACTTAACCTGATACCAGCTATCACGAAAGGAACTTAACTTGTACAATATATAAATAAGATAAATCTAGGCGGTCGGGTATGAAACCTATTTTCGAAGGTGCCATTTCCTCCTATATTGCGATTCGCTTTGGTTAATGGTATAGCTTACCTAAGATCACCTAGCTAACTACCACCATTTTATCCAAATCTACCGTCATCGCACAATGTACACAGCATTGTTATGTTTAGACAGTAAGTGATCAGGATTTCTAGTACAAGTTTTGTTCACCATGTCAAAATTTCAATTGTTCTCGAAATCCACGAAGAAGCATTGCTTCAATGCCATACAAATTTTCGTCCAGCATTTTTAGCAAATACGTACTAAATCGAAACGAAGCCAAATGCATAGAATAGACGAGCAAAAAAACTTTAAAAACCAATAAGCACGTACGGACATAAAAAGTCTCGGTCATTACAAGAACATATTCGCGTTTGAAAATTTCACAGAAACCATTTGTTGGTATTCGTTCGTATATTTGAAATGGTCTACGCTAAACGAGTTTCAGTATAAAGCCATCAACTCTTCAGTCGATAGTTAATGACTTTTCCATATAAGTAACGCCCAATTCTAGCTACAGAATTTCTACATTGATTGCTATTAAGATTTCGAGTCCATTATTGTTGATCGGATTTGATACAACGATCAGTTATATATAAATTACACGCCATATCGAATTATTATAACTAATCATTTATTCCAAAAACATGGTACATGACATGAGGTCGTAATTCAATCTCAGCTCAACATATTCGGCCGCCAACGGCATCGGCAGCGTGGAGTATATAAAATTTTAAAATTAATTTCTAGTGACGTCAAGTATTTCAAACTTGATTCAAATAACATTTTTTCTCAGAATCAAAACTTAAATATATCCTCATCATCACCCATTGCCGAGTTCAAGCCTCCTTTTGCTTTTTCCCCTGCTCTTATAATTGAGTATCTCGAGTCGAGGTTGCAGGTTCCTCCTAATATAATCTACCTAAAGGGTTGACGGGCAAACAGGGTATCCTTGACTAGTTCTTGAGAACTACTCGGTCAAGGCTTGCTCCCTCCTTTCAACGCGTTGAGCAAGAAGTCAAGTCAGTCTGATGATCTCATATCAAAAATCCTTTTTATTTTTTTTTATTTCATTAACAATTATATTTTTATTTAATGTTGTGATGACTATTCTTAATACCTGTATCTAAAACATACCACAAACACAAAAAATATTACTAAAATGTTACTTGTCTACTAATCCAAAGATACTTACTGACGTTTTGTCTTCATTTGTTGGTAAAAAACATAGGTAAAAAAAATTCATTCAGCAGGGCAAAGGTCTCCCCAAATCTCTCTATACGTCTCGCACTTTGGCAGTCTTCCACCGATCTCTTTACTCCCAACAATTCCTCATCAATAATCCTAACTTAATTGGTTTATAATTCACTGAGCATTTAGCCAAATGCCATAGTCATTTAATAAAGATAACCGCCGAAAGTGTCTATGGATCGTTACATTGTGTGCGAGCCCCCAAAAACTACCATTCATTAGTTTGGTGACTTGCAGCCTTTCCGGATGACAGTATACACTCGGTTAATGGATGTTACATGAGCTGAGCCAGACCTCGAGTGACTTTGCTGATGCCTACTCTATTACGGAAGTAGACGAATTGAAAGCCACCATCGAGCAAATACTTACTGCATATTAAGATAGTATATGTTCCTTTTGTTTTTATACCTAATGGTTAAATTGGTGGTCGAATTGCAAAGCGCTCGTCTCGTCCTCGACCTCCGAAGGTCTTGTGTTGAATTGCAGGACAGCCAAAGTGTGTTTCGGACTTTTGGATGCCAAATACGAATTTGTGATCATCAACCCGCATTTGGTATAGCTAAATAAGCAAATATCTGACCATGAATGGAAGCGATGACATTATTTAAATTACGGACGCCTTTAATGTTTTGTAATGTTTTTAAAAGGCAAATCGTTTAACTGACTTGGCACTTAGGTGACCGGGTTTATCGGCGAAAAACTTGTTGGTGACCTTTGGTGACCGATCAAAGCTTTAGAAAACAATTAGAAAATATAGTCATGTAAGCTGGTACTGGTTTGTAGTGTCGACTAAATCGTCTAGAGAATATCTCACTCAGAAATGCAATTGCACTCAGATAAATCTCGTCGTGCGACAAACTGGAGGAAGTTCAACATTTGTTGATTGTATTAGGTACATGGAATAGAGGCTGTTTATACCGAAGGGAATTCAAGCGGAACTTGTTGGATGTTGGATTTGATCTAAAATACGGTTGAAAGATAACTTATCAAGGTAACATTTAACCGTCTATGTGGTTTAGTGGTTAAGACCACCGGCACCGGTCTCAAACCTAGAGGTCCTGGGTTTGATTCCCAGCGGGGGGTACATGTTTGTGTGCTCGGTTTGGTTGGTGGGCGGGCTTGTTTGTCCGCCTGGCTAGCTACCACCATCTTATCTAAATATGTCCACATAACATCAATGTTTATAGCATTGTTGTGTTCCGGCAGCTAGAGATAAGAAAGTCAGCGCCTCAGTAAATGAAGATTCCGGGTGAAGTGCGTTTCCACCTTTGGCCTTATCATCACTTAACATCAGGTGAGATGAAGGTCAAGGACTTAACAGTTAGCAATAATAAAAACATTGATCACAATTCCTTTTTTTTTTAAGTTATCCTGGACTGCCGGCCAAGAAACTGGTCTACAGAACTTTCTGTAATTGACAAGTCACTAAGATCGAATGGACATGAAAAAGATTAGCAAGCTGATGGGACTCTCCAGAGAGAACATGAGGCTAGTCGTAGAGATACAGGACGCTGTCGACTGAACAGACATCTGACAGTGATAGGAGTGAAAACCGACCCCATATACCCGGAATGCACGGAAAGTGAAGAGACCAGCCTCCACCTACTAGCTGAGTGCCCTATGTATGTACTCACTGATAAGATGGGAGCTCTGGGGGTCGGACACATTAGACATAGAGGACCTGAAGGATCTGAAGGTGGAGCAGATAGCAAGATTTACCAGAGACTAAAAGATTCGACGGGGCCCCGTGAAAGCTAGATCAACCTTAGCTCCCTCAAAGGGGAGAACGGGTAAAAGGATGAAGTGACCCGCAGATAACGCGGGTGGATCGTCTGTTCGGCTGGCGACGTCCCCACAAGAAATAATAAGATCAAAGTTAGTATTTGCAATGAGGAGCTCGATGGCGCAGTGGTTAACGCGCCCGGTCTGCGAGTGCTGAGGTTAAGCAACTTTCGCAAAGGCCGGTCATCGGATGGGTGACCAAAATATTATCATCTCGAGCTCCTCCGTGCTTCAGAAGGCACGTTAAGCCGTTGGTCCCGGCTGCATTAGCAGTCGTTAACAACCACCAATCCGCACTGGGCCCGCGTGGTGGTTCATGGCCCGTTCTCCCTATCCATCTATAGGGAAGGCTCGTGCCCCAGCAGTGGGGACATAAATGAGCTGATGATGATGATGATGATGATTTGCAAACAATGGGGTTGCCATATTTAAATGGATAAAACCCATACATAAAAAAATGTTAAGTATTAATTCAATGTTCTATCGGTTTTACTGATTCTGATAAAACATAAATACAGAGTCGTAAAACTGTAACACCAACTGATATGTTTTGTATGTCCAAAGTAACATTCTGACCCTTTGTAATGGAACAAAAGGTTAAAGATAAATAGGCCAGCTTATCCGCGCTTATCTTTTATGTGATTTGACTATGTTGACTTTAAGAATGTGAGCTTCGTACAAACAACATAAAACTTACCGCAACACATTCAAAAGTAAAAAAGTTAAGTAAATATCCTATAACTGTCGCTCTGCTGGGCAAAGGCATCTATCATCGAAATCAAGGCATCACTACAATTGAAGGGTTATGGCTTAATCACCACGCTTGCCAAACCCGGGCTATGCATCGAAAAATCCGTAACACTCTTTGTCGAACCTGGAAATTGAACCCGGGGACATTCAGGTGTCAAGCCGAGCGATTCACCACTCGGCCACAGAAAACCTTATTTTCTTGCGATGATAGTATGTCTTTGATAAACACTGGCAAACTTTTTGATTCAAGCAAAATGAGGCTCAAATCTTATATGTTATAAGACTTACTTTACCTTAATGCTGTTATTTCTGACCGCCATGATGTTTCGGTTGTTTTTGATGACCGTATTCTCCTCTCCTAAGCTTTATTTGATTGTTTTCGTGACTTGCTAACTGTTTGGGTTATGTTTTGACGTCTAAAGCTCTTTTAATCTTTCTTTTAGTAGGTTAGTAGTTTTTCTATTCGACTGAGTCGGCAAATAAACATACGGTTATCTGTTTTTTGTAAGGAAGTCAGCTGTTGGTCTTTCATGACCTTTTTGAAGTAACTGAGTTTATAGGACAGACTTCAGCAGTTCCTCAAGTCGCAGTGACGGAACAGTTCTCCTTTGCTCCCAACAGACTTTGTGTTCCTGTCTTTCGTTTTATAATGTATCTACCGACTCTGTGGTTTAGTGGTTTAGAGCACCGTTCACAGACCCAGAGGTTTCAGGTTCGACTCTCAGACGTGGATATTTTGGTACCAACTGAACCGAGTACAAATACGTACCTTCCTAAAGTTTTATATAGTTCGTAGGTAAGTATGTAAGTCGGTTAAGTATCTATTTATTTATTTAGCATGGACCTCTTTGTAATTTACCATACTTACGTTGTTTGTTGCCTAAGTTAAATTATTATTACTATTCATTTATTTATTTATTGGATAACCGACTTAAGAATCAGTATTTTATGTTACAAAAAAACAAATATGTAAAGGTAGGGTATAGGTAGGCTTGTTTTAAGTCCGCCTGGCTAGCAACCACTATCTTAACTAATTATGTCGCTATAGCATCAATGTTAGTAACAGTGTTAGCTAGTTCTGTACTGTCACCTCATTACTGTCGTGTCAAGCTAAAACGCTGTAATTTGAGTTTTTTTGGCTTTATTTTTTATAGTGCTTGCAATAATGTTTGCAAACACAGTGAAATGCAAATCACAGTGTTTGGGTTTACTCGATAGTGTAGTTTAGGTCTCCACATCATTAGGTGACGTGACGGCCAAGGAATAAAAAAATAAATAAAAAGTATTATCGCTTATGCGACACAGACGGGTTCCATAGAGCGATTTGTATGTCAAGTGTCAAAATGAACGGATTGATTAAATTATTAACAGAGGCCTGCTCAGCGGAGTTGAGTGGATTCATTAGCACAGGTGACTTGCACTGTAAAGTCGGACGTCACTCCCTAGTTGTGGTAGGGCTGTACAAAATTAAGTTACATACGTTTTCTTTTATCAATCATTATTATTGGCCTTTAAATGCTCCACTGCTAGGCTCATTAATTCCCACATAATTAATGGTTCAAAACATATATAATGCTGGTCCAATGCGGAGATTTAACGATTGCTATCTTACATCGACAGACGTTACGTGCCTTCTAAAGCCTGAATAAGTTAACAAGTGTTTCTTTGTTCCACACATTAGCATTTACAAACTTGCAAAAAAATTCTAAATGCCGTTTAAAAACTCGCTTTAACAAACTCTTTGTATATTGTGGTCATAGCGTTCTTGATAACTGCAGATTTATTTCACTAGATATATATTATATGCAGTTCAATGTTACTCTTGATTCAAAGCAAACCATTCTGTACAATCTAATGACCGTACAATAGCAGTCAGTCAGCAGTTTATTCAAAAATGTATTTTTTATGTAACTACCTAATTAAAACCAGTTTACCGAACGCCATCGAGGCATGAACTTAGAAACTATATTAATCTGTAATTAACATTTAACTGTGAACTCAAATGAACTTTTAGTGATATTTTTTTATATTTACGGATAAACACAGTGCCTTGCTCTCACCTGATGTTAAGTGATGATAAGGATATTCGGTGGAAGCGCACTTCACTTGGAATCCTCAACTAGTGAAGCTCTGGCTATCTTATCTTTAGCTGCCGAAATACAACAATGCTACAAACATTGATATTATGGCGACATATTTTAGATAAGATGGTGGTAGCTAGCCAGGCGGACAAACAAGTCCTACCACCAACCAAACCAAGTACACAAACATGTACCCCCGCTGGGAATCGAACATAGGACCGCTGAATCTAAACCGGTGGTCTTACTACCACTAGACCACAGAGACGGTTAATAAGTGATCTTATTGAACTAAAACCAACAAATATTCAAAGACCATTGGGTACACTCCCAAATGGTTCTTAAAAAAGGGGATAAAACAGCTGTGACAGCCCTGAATGCGAATGACCAAGCCCCGTAACCGCCCCCTTGACCAACGACCAACGAGATCCATGCATTAGTCTAATTACATTTTAAAATTAGAACGCCCGTTTGTTTACTTTTGTTTTTGTTGAAGTCCAAATTAAATCAATGTCTGTATGTGACATAGGTATAATACTCGTATAAAAAGATTGTAATCATGACTTGACTAGCTGTACTTTGACATGCAAAAATAATACAAATAGTCCCAACTCTCCTACAGTGAAATGAAGTCATCGCTACGATCGACGGGTTAGCATTAGATCAATGGTAATTGGCTTCATGACCCCGCTTGCCAAAGGAGGGTTCGTCATCATCATCACCACCCTTTATTAGTCTACTGCGATCAGTAGTCTCCAATAGTCTACTGTTAGACAAATCCTCTCCAAGTGCACGTCACTGAGCACGATCCGCGGCTACTCTCATCCAGCTCTTGCCAGCCACCTTGTGAAGATCGTCGCTCTCTCTAGTCTAAAGCCGTCCTACATACACTACGCACCGATTATATGGTCTCTCAAGAACTCTTTGATAAATAAGGGTTGATAGTCACAAACCCGGACTATACATATGTCACACTTCACCCGACTGAAATGAATGAAGGCTTTAACCCGGCAGTAGGCTCAATATATAGACTCATCATCAGCTTATTTTATGTCACCACTGCTGGGGCACGAGCCTTTCCTATGGATGGATATGGAGAACGGGCTATAAACCACCACGCGGGCCCAGTGCGGATTGGTGGTTGTTAACGACTGCTAATGCAGCCGGCACCAATGGCATTACGTGCCTTCCGAAGCACGGAGAAGCTCGAGATGATACATTTTTGGTCACCCATCCGAAGACCGGCCTTTGCGAAAGTTGCTTAAACTCAGCACTCGCAGACCGGGCGCGTTATCCACTGCGCCATCGAGCTCCTCGATATATAGACTAATTACTAAGTAAATACATATAAAAAGGCTCTCACCAAAACAAACAGAGTTCGGTGAGCCTAATACAAAGAGTCATTAAATGCCATTTCGTGATTAAGCCGTAAAACGCGTAACGTTTCATGAGCACGGCGGCCCGGCCCCAACGTGTTGTATTTTAGCGCAAATTGATCGTAAATGATTAGCCGCCATTTTTCTTTTACGCTTTCCCCCTTAATTTTGATACTGCTAAGCAGCAATTATGTTAAATATGGAGTAGCCTGCTAAATTTACACTTAAATGTGATTTTAATGTGGCACTAGAGGCCTGCCCGTGACTTCGTCTGCTTAAAAAGGTTTTAGTTTTATTTTTATCAAAATATTTATAATCTATCGTACTTAAGGATCTATTTCTAAGAAACACGTGAGGAGCTCGATGGCGCAGTGCTGTCTGCGAGTGCTGAGTTTAAGCCACTTCCGCAAAAGGCCGGTCATCGGATGGGTGACCGAAATTTGTCCTTTCGAGATCCTTTGTTCTTCGGAATGATGATGATGATGATGATGAACCTGTCATATGCCGTGAGCACTGATCAGTGCCATAAACAATTAAAGTTCTATTGTGTCTGTATTCACGGTAGATGACAGGTTAATGATTGTTTTTTTCTTACAATGAGATTCGGAACTAAGTTTTCCTTTTTATGTAGTGTCCCCGTCGCCGACTGAGTAGTCGATGTTAACGGACTATAATGATGATAATGAAACAAATTTCATCTCTTTATCGAGAAACATACGTGTTGCTACTCATTTCAGCTGACAAACGTTCAATCGAACGCATCGAGCACGTTACACGAGCGTGTATATAACATATATTATCTCCTGTCGCATAACATTATCGTATTGCACCACTGATTCATGTCAGAGGTCGTTTGTGAAACATAAAAGGATCTCATATCTCCGCGATATCCCATCCCCCCCTCCCTTTATCCGCAAACGTATCGTGCCAGTAGCGAATAAATAATTTCCGTTTTTACGTGAGTATTTTTAAACGGCGCGACGTAGTCTTAGAGACAGTAGTTCAATTATTTTGTACCTATGAGTATGAATGGAATAAAAAATGTTTTAAGAAAATAGGTAAATTTCGCATTTTTTGTCTTTATAAAAATAATATAATGTTTATTATACACAAAAGCATGAAAACAGGTAAAATTTGTCTTGCCTCCAAAACTAGGCTGTCAGGAGGTGTGATAATAATGATATGAGTGAATGACATACAGAAATAGTAATGTGTTATAATTTCACATTAAAATTACTGTTAGGTTAGTTTTAGTTTTTATTACAACGCAGCAAAGTTTGAAATAGAAAAGTAGTAATGAGCTTATACAAATATATTTTCAATGTATGTATATTTATTTTTCCCATCCTTACGGATAATTATTCATATACCAATTAAATAAAAGAAGGTACTTTAAGAATTACATTAACATACTCGTACATGCAATTTCTCTCAAAAAAATACCAAGTGTAACACATCATTATTATGAGCAGTGAAAATAATAAGAAAACATAAGAAACTCTAAACATCTCAATGTGAATATTAGTTCCGGCTGCTGTTACTAGATGGCGCTACTTAACCGCGCTCCTAAATGGCGCTATCGTTTCGTCTTCTCAAATGTATTTATTAGCCTGGTCATGTTTGTAAAATGAATTCACTAGGTTAGGAAATTCATACTGTACCTTTTAAGGCGGTGGAAGTCCTGGTGCTGGTGCCGTTCAGGCGTAAGCTGAGTTCGGGGTCTCACCTGTAGTCCGCCCCTAATAGGTTCCAGTTCCCACTTTAGTCCTACACTTATCTAGTGTACCGCTTGCTTTGTGACTGAATAAACAGTATTCTTCACACCCGTTGCCGTCTCATTTTCGTCACACGAACCCTACCTTACTACACAAGTAGTTTAATAAAACGAAATAAAAGTGATGACGGTCCCTGCGACTAACAAAAGCGGACGGTTTTAAATGAAAGCGCTCCCGCTCCCTTTCAGAGTCAATATGTGAAATTTCAGAACGGTTCCTTAATTTAATTATTGCGTTCGCTTCACTGAATTTGCAACTATTCAACGGCCATGTTACAATTAGGCGGAATAAATTTATAATAGCGCCTGGGAAATTATAAAGCTTCTATAGTAATAAAATATTCTATCAATCGATTATGCTAACGTTTGCAGCTAATGATGTTTGAAATAATGTTGTGTTATTTTAAATGCATTGCTAGATGGCACTGGTACTGTTATAAATTAATAAAATAATAATTTGTCCTAATTTAAATACCAGCAACTAATTAATTATGTTTAAAATTGTGCAATTCTCCTTGTTAAATGTTATGTAATGATTATAAAAAAATAGAAATAATAAATATCGTAAACAAATATACAAGGAGCTCGATGGCGCAGTTCCTGGTCTGCGAGTGCTGAGATGAAGCAACTTTCGCAAAGGCCAGTCATCGGATGGGTGGCTAGAAATGTTTTAACCAGTTGGTCCCGGCTGCATCAGCACCACCAATCCGCACTGGGCTCGTGTGGTGATTTATGCCCCGCTCTCCCTCGTCATCCACAGGGAAGGCTCGTGCCCCAACAGTGGGGATACAAATTTAGCTGGTGATAATTAATGCACTAAAGGCAAATAATACATAATAGTTTTAAGGTGGCTCTGACCGGAGCATTTGCCGTAACGTAACATGTTTGATGCGAACATTCGCATGGTCAGCACAGTAAACCGAGCCGCTCACCACTCGCTCCGCCCTGTTATCGGTCAGTCAGCAATGACGTATCAAGCTCGTCGCGAAGTGTACGTAACGATGATCGCTCCGGTCAGTTGCCACCATTAAGGCATGCTAGTGACGTCACTGTCCGTCACACCTAATTATTCTAAAATAGACTAGACCTACACGCATTTTAATAAATATATGTGAACTTCCTACTATTGTTACATTGTTAAGGCATTAGCCTGGACGATGAATTTCAATGTTTTAATTACTATGTAAATTCGTCCCTTAGACCAGTTAAGCTATATGGATTAGTTGAGCAAATGCGGCGTAGATGGAACGTATATTATATTTTCATAAAAAAGGAATGTCCTGTTTTTTAAAGCTACATACTAAATATACGAGTAAAGCTTATCTTTTAGTAATTATCATATAAAAAAATTGTTACAAGATAATTCGATAGGTAATTGGATACAAGATAGGTCCGTTACATGAACCCATACCCAATACTAGCTATATATTTAGGTTTCTATGTAGATGAACAGGACTTAGCGCATAATTTATAATTTTAGGTAGGATAGGTAATAATGTTAAAAAAAAGTGTTTCATAAAGATTATATTTAGCATTGCATAAATTCCGATCCGATCCGAACCCGGATGTGTGTTCGGTGTTTCGTTTCACATGGCTTGAGGAACCCTATAAGTTTCTCGCCGCTCCCAAAAAAAATCCAACCAGCAAACTCTCTCAAAAAAAAAAACGACGGGTTGCACTCTGGGAGTGCCGGCAGAAGTGAAAACTTGAATATTAACGTTGTGCATTTTTGATATTTTGGAATGGTTAGGGAATAATTTTGCACGAATTGCTTTAATTATCAGTATAAAAGTACTCTCATTTATGTGGTAGAATACAATATTTATTTATTGGGCTATCGTACACAAACATGATAATTTATATTACATTAAAAAGTTATATTAAGTTATATTAAATATTTATATTACGCCGCGCCAGCTGTCTACTCTCCATCCGTCTTACGAATTTTCGATCAGGTCACGTGTCCTGACGCGAGTTTAACATTTTTTACCCATTCCTCTACTCTCCATCCGTCTTACGAATTTTCGATCAGGTCACGTGTCCTGACGGTCACGTGTCCTGACGCGAGTTTAACATTTTTTACCCATTCCAAAAAAAGTGCACAACGCCGCTAAAGAAGTTTTCACTTCAAAAAGTTTGGGCACAAGAACTGAATCATAAGACGCTGTTGGATGATTCTTTTTGTAGACATTTACAAAAATGAGTATAAAACAGTATACCACAAGAACACACAAACGATCACCTGTAGCTTGTAATTTACTTATAGCTTGTAACTTTTCAGGGCGCGAGTTGTTCCACTCGGAGAGGCAAGGCTGCTGAATCATCATTCAACAGCCTTTCATTTGAAGTAAAAAAAAAAATGTTTTTTTTTTTTTTGTTTTAAATTGTAAGCTATGGAGGAGTGGCTACTTCTGGTACGGATGCATTTCGCGTTCAATAGAAGTAGTCTGCCCAGATTTTTGTTTAATTGTTAATATGTTAACAAATAAATCATTTTTCATTTTTTTTTATTTTTTCATTTATACATAATCTATGGTAACATTCATTCTACGTGCTACCGTACAAATACGATATACGACTTTACGTTTCGTAAGCATCAAGATTTACTATCGTATGCAATATTTTCTTACTCGATCTCTCTCTCTAGTGTCGTCATGTTCCCATGTTCGTCCGTGTCATTGTGCAGTGGATTATTTGTTTCAACCTTAGTATTTTTATTTCTATTATCTCAACAGTATATTAACTTGTCTATTTAACTATATGCTCCTAGTTTGTCAAACTATGAACACATAGTAAAATAAGACTTATATAAATTACGTTTGTACCAGAGTAGTGCGGAATCTATATATTAATACCTACATGAAGCAAAAAATTTGTACCCGTTTTTACGACAATTGCGCGGACGGAGGAGTATGAAATTTCGCACACTTATTGTTTATATAGAGAAGGTTATCCGAATGTTAATTTTTTTTCTAATTATACATAAAAAATACATTAAATCAACAAAAACAACATTACACACTCTACCATGTATTTGACACACACGTATTATTTGTCTTTAATGCGGCCGACATCCGACATCCGTCAATGCCAATCCAAACTCACATTCTATCTTTTTAATTTTTAATTGCTTAGGATACAATACGTGCAGCCTTAATAAAATTACTGTCGAATTTCGACCACTGGGCGACCACTAGTATATAGAAAATGCCAGGAAATACATAAATAATCTTATTGGTGAATCTTTTCCTCGTACATCGCTTAGTTACCGACACAGTTCTGATGAAAAGTCATATTTAAAAGGTTGAAAATTTGTCCTCCCACCATTTCGCGATGAATGATCTACGAAAGTCGTTTATACCGTCGTCAAGGAATATATAAAATTAGCAGCCCACTAGCAACTTCGTCTGCTTGAGTGAACAACCGTAGCCCACGTTGGTATAAATAAAATTCTAGAACCCTATCCGAAGCATCACCTACCGGGTCCAATTGTGAATCTAAACCATCCAGTGACCCACACAAACACACACACAAAAAGGTTCATCAAAATCGGTACAGCCGTTTAGAAGAAGTTAAGTGACATACACACACAACTGCAATAAAGATTACTCTATTCTTTTCTATCTATAGTAGCACGCTCGCGACTTCGTCCGCTTCAGCGAATCTTTTTTTTTGGATACAAACATTGTCCTGAAAATTACGAACAAAACAAAAAATAAATTAGCCAAATCGGTCGAGTCGTTATCAAGTGATGCTATGACATACATGTGGCAATTGATTTTTATTGATATCATCATCATCATCATCATCAGCTCACACTTTTATATCGAACTGCTGGGGCACGAGCCTTCCCTATGAATGAATAGGGAGAACGGGCCACAAACCACCCACGCGGGCCTGCAGCCGGGACCAACGGCTTTACGTGCCTTCCGAAACACGGAGGAGCTCGAGATGATAAATTTTTGGTCACCCCTCCAATGATCCCGCTATTGCAAAAGTTGCTAAACCTCAAAACTCGCAGACCGGGCGCGTCAACCAATGCGCCATCGAGCTCCTCAGCGCCATCGAGCTCCTCAACGCCATCGAACTCCTCAGCGCCATAGAGCTCCTCATTATTGATATAGATAAGATAAAACGAGTAGCAGCGTATAAAGTACTAATTACAATACAGTCAAACTCTTTTAATTAGCACTATATTGTTCGCGTAACGAAATGCGTAGAGGAGGAGCGGCCATTTGAGCAATCTAAGCGGCGTGATGGTTTCGGTATCTTGTTATTTCGTCGTTTAATTTAAATATGTAAATTTTATTAGGCATAATACAGGCCGAGGACTCTTGAATTGCAAATGAATGTGACATTACGTTTTATAGGCTGGTAGCCAATTCACTGGCTCGTTTCCTTCGGGTTGACGACGAATTTTCACTTAGAAATAGGATACTAATGTCAATGTCGACATTACGGGATCACTTGTTCAGTATAATTATTGAGAGCGACGAGTCGAGATATAGGGCGGGTTTAATTAAAAATATAGAGAAGTCAAGTGTTTGTTGGTAGGTGACAAGTTATTTGCAATCGTAAAAGCTGAGTAGTTTTCCCAATCAATAGTTTCTAGATATAGATTGGTGACTAATTCTCTTGCAATGGATTCAATTGCGAGTGCTGCTTTCCTGGTAATTTAATATTGACACAGAAAAATCTCGAAATTGTTGGCCTTCTTCTTCTCCTCAGCCAAAAGACATCCACTGCAGGACAAAGGCCTCCCCCGAAGATACACGAGAGGATTTGCCATAATCGCCACGCTTGGCAGGCGGGTTGGCGATCGCAGTAAGTTGAGAGTTAACCTCAGAGAGATGCTGCTGCCCATCCTCTGGAATGGTCCCTTAGTCGGCTTTTACGACACCCACGGGAAGAGATGGGGTGGTGCAATTCTATGTCCCCGGCACCACACAGGGAGGAATTGTTGACCTGATTGTCAGCTATTCAGACATTGGGTCAAAAGGTATATGAGCTGTTTCACAAAGTACATGAATTGATACCGCCTATGTGCCTTGCCTGCCTGCCTATCATAGAAAATAGTCATAATTTATAATTTCTAACATAGTTTTTAGGGATAATTGTTACTAACAAAAATGGACCGTGTCTGAATAAATAATGAGACCAAAAAGAGAATTAAAAATCTAGCCTCCTGGTCTTTTTTACCAAATTGGTATTAGGAAAATGGTTCCACTTTACCTGATGTCAAGCAGAAGTGGAGTCCAGATCCGAAGACTTCTAGTGCAGCAAGAGTGTGCCTCGCTAGCCGTCCTCATGCACATGTTGATTCTTCACATTTTCGTGCACGCCCACTGCTGGGTTCAGACTTCCCACATGTATAATATTATATAGGGAGATCGGGACACAACTTCAGATAAGTCTCTTCACATGGAATATGAACAACTCCAAAAAAATTTATACAGCGTGTTTGGTATATGTATGTATATACCGAAACATAGCCATGCAAACAAGTATAAATAACACCGTGGTAACATACTTATGAAAATTTACTTTTCCATACAAGAACTCAAATTAATTTTATTACATTATTTTTGTTCAATCCTTACATGTTTTGACTTCTGTTTGGACCATGAGGTTGTTGACCAAGAACAATGTATTAGCTAAACCTAGGGTTGTCACTTTGCAATTTTACTAAGTAACTAACAACCTTAATATCTCTGCAATATAGTGTTTTTCAGGTATGTTTATAATTTTCCTAGGTTTTATGCTCTGTGACCTATTTGCTATATTCGGGAATATAGAGGTATTACCAACCACCTTGTATACAGAAATGTTAAGAATACCCTTTTTAACATTTTTATATAAGTAATAGCACCACCACCACCCGTGCTCCCTATTCATCTATAGGGAAGGCTCATGCCCCAGCAGTGGGTACTTAAAATAAGCTGATGATGATGATGATCATGATGAATAGCATCACTTCAAAGTCAGTGTTAGAAACAATTTTCGTCGTCGAAAAATAACAAAGACTTTCATTGAAATATTACGGGTTGGCGCAGTGGTTAACGCGCCCGGTCTGCGAGTGCTAAGGTTAAGCAACTTTCGCAAAGGCCGGTCATCGGATGGGTGACCAAAAATGTATCATCTCGAGCTCCTCCGTGCTTCGGAAGGCACGTTAAGCCGTTGGTCGCGGCTGCATTAGCAGTCGTTAACAGCTACCAATTTGCACTGGGCCCGCGTGGTGGTTTATGGCTCGTGCCCCAGCAGTGGGGACATAAATGAGGTGAAGATGATGATGATGATGATTACGGGATGACCGCTAGAAAGCAGGCAGTATGTATTCAATTGTAGCTGAAGACTAAAATCAGATGCTGTCATCTATTTTTAATGAATAATGGAAAAAAATATCGGTCACTGGTTATAAATATTTTCTTCTGTCGATATTTCTATTTCTTATTTATTTATTTTATTTATTATTTATTTATTTATTAGACAAACAGCGTTTTACAGTTAAATAGTACAGTGTCCCACAAAACTATTTACACAGTTTGTCTGTGGGATCACGAGTCTCTAACATAACAAACTAAAGCTTAAATATTAAGGTAAGTTAGCCAAAAAATACTTCTTAAGTTTTCTTTTAAAAGCATTTTTATCTTGTTCCCGGCGTATATCCCCGGGCAAACTATTCAATAGGTATGGTAACCGTTTCTTTAATGTTCTATCACCAAAGTAGTTATTTACTTTAGGTACCTCAAATTTGCCCGCAGACACTGACCGGGTACAATGACTATGGTTGACCAATGATGGGCTATTCTCCTGACTGTCATGGTTATTTGTTAGTAATAGGTTGAGTGAGTGATATTTGTAGGTGTGCTTCGTGGAATAGAAAATTAATTATTTCAAAATTTTATTTAAAGCACACCTATGGGTGTGCTTCGTCTGGGTGTGCTTCGTGGAACACCTCTTCTTGTTGAACACTGGTACCACACTACTCTATAAAACTTGATTTCGCATTTTTTTTTTATGTTGTACATTTTCACGCGAAGAGGCGTATCTTCATTTGTACCGAAACCTCCGTAGGCTCGTATTACTTGAGAATTAACAAAACTTTTATACTTCAAACTTTCGTCACTTATCTCGCGGGAACCCTTCCATTCCTTAAGAAAGACCCGAAGCAAAAATATTGTCGCGGGATGAGATTGCGATTTTGTTCCCTTTGAAATCATTATCAACTCAATTTATCATTAAAAAAAACATTAAAGTTTCATTAATTTATAGTTCAATTTATACATTTGTACAAACAATAAATCTTATAAAAGGTTAATCCTAAATTGTTTCAATTCAGAACTTTAATACCAAATTGTGTTTTCAAGTTTACGCGAACACGACATACTTAAAATAAATAGCTAATACTGATACATACAACCGCCTCTGTGGCTAGACTACCATTTTAGACCCTTAGAAGTTTGTGTACTCGGTTTGGTTGGTGGTAGGACTTGTTTGTCCGCCTGGCTAGCTACCACCATCTAATCTAAATATGTCGCCATAATATCAATGTTTGTAGCATTGTTGTGTTCCGGCAGCTAGAGATAAGATAGCCAGTGCAGTTGAGGATCTGGGTGAAGTGCGCATCCATCATTGGCCTTATCATCACTTAACATCAGGTGAGATCAAGGCGCTGTGCTTACCCGTAAAATATTTTTAAAAAAAATATACTGAACAAAACAATGTTGTTATGGCGGCAGACTAAGATAATATAATAAAACTAAGATATTTATCTTACTACTTGTAACAAAGCCTACACAAATCAAGTACACCCCCCGCTAAAAATTAAACTTGGAACCTCTAGATCTCACAGACTAAAGAGGCGGTATGCTAATCCAATTTTTCATCGATGAATCTATAAAGATACAATCGATTCCGAACCCCGCAAACCGAAACCAATAAAGGAATACATGTTCAACGACACGTATTACAATTGTCCCACACATGGTCCGTGTCGCGAAAGAAACGTCAGTAATACCCTGGGACATATTTGTTACTAAAGATGAAAGGGCCCGTAAAGCCTAATTCCGTCGTTTACCTACGAAAATATTTTCCCTTTCGGATAAAAAGATCTCCGCACAAATCCTTAAAAATGTGTTATTGAGAGTAAAGGTGTGTTCCCGATATGCCTCGTTCATTTGCCTCGGTTATTAACTAAAATAAAATAAACAATCATCATCATCATCATCATCATCATCATCATCATCATCATCACCGACATCACCAAACACACATGACAAATCTATCAGCACACGTTTAAAAAAGAACAAAAATAATGTACTGTATTACATATGTAATTTACAACTTAATTAGGAGACTAAGGGGTTCGAAACAGCGTACATTTGAACGGTTATAACATACTTAGTTGATTAAGTCAATACCCTTCAATAATTGTAAAGAGATTACTTGATTTCAATGATGAAGGTTTTTGCCAAGCAGTAGGACAATAATAGGCTATATATTTGTTAGATTTTAGCAACGCGTAAGTAATAACTCTGTTGTTGCAAACGTTCATAGGCGACGGTAACCGGTTATCATCAGGCGGGACGTATTCCAAGACAATTGTTAGGTTAAAAAGAAGTACAGTACAGGTCAGTGCAGTCGGATGGATTGCGGAAGACCCAGGTTCGAATGCTGGCTGGGTCGGGTAGGTATTTAATTTTTTCACAATATTTTATAATTACTATATAATTTGTGGTATTTTATATGTAAAGATGAGTCTGCGTAGCCAACTGGTTGCAATAACCGTTGGATAGATGTCACTACTGTCGCTAAAAAGTAGTCAAAATCAAAGTAGTGAAAACAATCAGTACTTACGCCAGCTTTCTCGGTAGTATAATGGTCAGTGCAGCGGCCCGGATTGCGGAAGACCCAGGTTCAACTCCTGGCTGGGTCGAGTAAGCATTTAATTCAGCTTTAGTGCAGCAATAAGCACTTTAAAAAAAATTTAAAAAATAAGTTTTGTCCAACGGTAGCATACCGCAACCGAGACTAGAGGCAATTTCGAGCGCGCAGTCACGCGTCGGTCTAACGAAAATCGTGTCGTAAAACGAACGCACGGCTCTTTAATAGAACTTGTCTTAACATAAAATATGCAGCGTCTACTACCATAAACTTGGTGTAACACTGATTTAATGGATGATAGCTATTACTTCTACTTGTTGAGTTAAGGCAAATAACAAAATTGAACACACTTTTGCAACAATGTTGGATATATTAAATTTCACTACTTTATTATTATAATTTTGATAAAACTGCAATTCGATCTGGTATATTAAAAAAAAAGTAAAAAAGTAAAGCTACTGTCCTGATGATAAGCCTCCATCATTGTTATCAAGTCATCGCTACATTTGATGGGTATTGGCTAATCTCCACGATTGCCAAATGCGGGTTTTCGCAAATTATCTGATTGTCGGTTAAACAATTTTTCATCAAATAAAATATTGCTTGAATTGCAATTTCCCAAAATTTACATTTAACAAATTGTATCGCAGGCTTCATACGGATCCCACTTTTCATTTATTCCTACGTTACGCTTGCCACAACAAAGAATACAAATACTGAGCTTGGGATCGCTCTCCGTATGCTAATTTATTCATGATAGAAAAACTTTCCCCATTTTAAATTCATATGAGATCGAACATATTTGATTTCACAACTTGTGGCAAAAGTCTGTCAAGCAAGTTTATTAGATGTAGTAATTGTACATTTTTATTAATCTTCATTTTATGCAGTTGAAACGCTGGGTGTTTATCTTAGCTGATCATGAAGGACGATAAGTTAGAAGGTAGAAGCGATCTTCACTCGAAATCATTGAAGAGCTGACTATTTAACCTCTCACTGACGGAACACAACAATGCGTAAAAAAGCTGCTATAGTGGCAGACTTAGGCGGTAGCTGGCAGCAGTGGCTATATTGCTTTCTAAATCTAACACGAAAACTACACACTGAAAAGAAACCCAAAAATAATAGAAGGTATGTGAAAATTATTGTCTACTAACATTCAACCTGTTGATGTTTGCGTTTCATAGTTTTTGAATAAACGACTATTTACTGTGACAGTCTGAACTTTGAGGGGTTCCATTTCTCCTTCTGCCATTCAGAAGTCACAACCCCTAAAAATAATAACAAAACGGTCACCACTGTTACAACAACAACGGTGTTTAATATTCTTGTAACACATTAAACAGCAGACCACATGCGACCACGGACCGTGACAAAAAAAGTATACTGGCTAAAAAAGAGGGGTGCATACGTAATGGAAAGATTTATATAATTTTATCACCCTATGATTGATGATCATTTGTTATAAGATCTTTAGTTGGGAAAATGCAATTTAGTTCTTACGAGATTAAAAGATTAGGACTCGACTCACATCATATCTTTTGACTGTCAAATTTATTAAAATATTTATAAAGCAGCTGACCGGTAAAGAAAAGGTAACACTGAAAAAGTATGTGTGAAAGATAATATAAAAAAGGAGGCATCATTGAGATGATGGTTAAACAAAGAGAATGTATTGGAAAATAATATTGGGATTAAGGCAGATGAATGATGCAAAGAATGATCGGCAAAATTCCAAAAAAAAAACCGGTATATTTAAAAGGTTTAGGGAAACGTGCGATGATCGTGCGCACCAAAAACCATGATAACTAATTATCCCGTTAATAACCACTCAAACATAAAGTAAGTTCATAGATCAAACAAAAAAAATATTGAAGTCTTTCATGTCGAGAAACGCATAATAAAGCCAAGTTAACGCAAAACAGCTGCTAATTTTCGTCGACATACCACACATAATTGCATTAACAAATTTAAAAAATGTTAATGTCGAATAACAATAAATTTCAATGCAATTTAGACGCCATTAGGTGCGTGCATGATTTCCTAACCCTCGCATTTGATTATTAATTCAAATAACATCGTGAGGGGACAGGAGAAGGGGAGAAAAACTGCTGACACCGTGCGCCGTATGGGTATGCACCAGAAATTTCAATTTTATTGGACAATTTATGCGTTTGTTTAACGGTACGTTTTGGTGACGTGAATAGATTTTCACCCTGGTCCTCGTGTTTATCCACTTATTTTATTATTTCATTGGCGGTATGTTTGATAGGAGCGTTTTCTTTATCATTTTTTAAACGAGTATCCTGAATCTTTTGTTTATTTAAACAAATAGACAAAAGATGTATATGATCCATATGATCCATAAATACGCTTACGTTGTATATCTACAGTTGTAAACTAAACATATCTGGTACATTTAAATTAACTAACAACGTGAAACGCTTGATAAAATACATTTATAAAACTAAAAACAATTATAAAGCAATCGATATGCAGTTTATTAGAGTTTATTTTCACGTAGCTAGAATATTTTTTGTTTTAATTTTACGAAAACCAACGACTTTAAATACGTGTGTCATAGACAAAGATACGAAAAATATACTATCATTAGCTGACCGTATGTCAATTATTGTTTTCAAAAATATTTAAAAGTACTTTTTATAAAGGTTAGGAATTAAGCAATTAACTTCCAAGCCAATTGTTTTTACCAGCACGAACATGCAAATCGCGACGAGAATACCACCCAGCTCTGAAACGAATTCAGACCTCTGCTCAAACGAATTCGGTTTCGACATAAATATAGAGATACAATTGGAAAATAATCCTAGTCGTCCTTCGAACAATGAAAGTAATCCCAGAACTGCACATAGGAGGCCGAATTTCTTGACGATATTGTCACAATTCGTAACTGTGGGGACATAAAAAAGGGACAGGGCATTTCCTCTGGCCACTACAAAGGGCCTAACAATGGCTTTGTAATTAATCCTTACATGCAAGACTTCATTGCTTAATGAGCTTAGGATTACGAAACCGAGGAAATGGTGTATTGATTTAAGCTTGACGCATGTAGTACGGGAACCAGATAGTTAATGATATTGATTAAAAGCTGGTGTGCCATCTTTGAATTTAAGCAACTATACAATGCTGATTTACATGGGTAGTTGCTAAAGTCAAATGTCTTGAGATCTCCCATTTATCAGAAGATACATTGAGTTGATTTCGGTTGTTGTCGTAAAATAGTAGGATTCTGACTCAGCAAGCTGCATTTGGTCAGCAGATAATACCCTGATCTGATAGATGGGTAAGGTAGCTAGTTCTTCAGTAGTTGATGATTCTGGGTGAATCTTTCCTCCGGGCAATCCTTTTTAAATTTTCAGAAATTTACTATACGGGCCTGGACTCTGCTATTTCAAAATTTCTTATTTCAAAATCGTGTGTCGGCAGCCTTTTTTAGATTTTTTTTTCCACATAACGTATCTAATGTGACATTTCTAATGGTGGTTTATGACCCGTTCTCACTATCCATCCACAAGAAAGGCTCGTGCCCCAGCAGTGGGGACATTGAATGAACTGGATGGTGATAAAAATGGATTTCTAATGTCAAAACCAGCCTCCGGACACACTATTATACGATATTATCAGCAGACTTGTAGCCCTGTAGAGTTAAAGGCTACCCGCTTTGCCGTTCGTGAAATAAACAAAAGAGAAATAGCCCCGCTTGAACGGTGTACTCGTATACCGTTGAAACAAATCACGATCGCCGGTCAACGGTTTACGACTCGTTTCGGGCAGATGATGATTTAGATGCGAAGAAGCGCAGCGATAAGGGAGCCCTGTTACCATGGCGACCGGGGGTACTGACGCCCTTGCGTCTAGTTCACGGACACTTATCGTTATCGTAATAAATTGGTCTGGAATTCGTGCGATAACTTCAAGGGGAATCGGAATAAAGGGGGAGGAGCCCCGCCAGACTATGGCGCTTTGATTCGGCCGAATATTTATGTTCCGATGTAAGTAACCACGGTTGGGATCCAAGTGTTTGTTAGAAGGCTTTTTATATTTATTCATTGAGAAATAAAATTGTTGAAACGAAGTCTTCTTAACTCAATTTTTCTTTATAAAATTTAATTTGGTCTTTATGTACTTCTTTCCAATATATCGGAACTGTTACCTGCGCCATGATTAAGATAGGCTTAAACTTTCATCCACCCATGGAATCCAGTGATGTCTAAATGTAGGAAGCGCAAAAAGGACAAAAGTGCGATCTGATACCATAGCATCACATTTACAAGCACTCATAAATGCTGCTCAATGTCGAGTGAATAGTGACTTTGGAAACAATAGTACGAGTGTCGAGCACAAAAAAACGATTCAGACAAACGGAGGCTAGACCGATTTGTCCGCTCATAAACTTCCACCCTCTAGTAACTTTAGTACATCAATGATCATGGCCCTTGCAACTGTGCTGAAATATCGGATACTTACCAAAGGACTTTTCTTTTTGTTTTTTTTACTTCATTTAACCTGGGAATCGATTGTGCTATTTACCCTATCTACTATCTACTGACCCTGATAGGTAGGGTATGGCAGCTGGAACTACGGGTCCGGCTGTCTTTTCAAGGGTACCACGGGAGTTCCGGATCCTAAGCCCCCTGTCGGTTATGCCTTCGCGGGCGTCTCCGACAGGTTCCGGACATGGGTTGGACTCGTGGTGGCGCGTGGTTAGCTGTAGAAGTGGGAATGTTCGTCTGCCTGGTTGATGTGGCCAGGCTTCCATTTCGTGCACAGCGAGCAGGTCCAAGTAGCGGTCTCGAGGGGCCCGAGGCGAAAAGACTTGCGGGGCACGTGAGTTGCCCATAGTTGGTTGTCATGCTCGGTGGTTTTCACTGAGCAGAGCTCCAACATCTCCGGCACTAGTCTGGATAACTAGTAGAGGTGCCCGCTAGATGCAATACCTCCGGTTGAGCCAGCCGCGTAGGATGTTGAAATCGGCAAGGTGCCTGGATAGGTACTGAGAAGTGAGTGGGCTTACAACTCCGCCACCAAAGAGGATAATTGGTAGTCAACTTAGAGTTGACGACCCGAGCAGAGGAATCTGCGAGTTGTGCTCTAGTGCAACGAGAAGTGAGCGAGCTTACAGCTCCGGTAACCTATCTGGATAATAGGTAGTGGACTATACGTGTCCACGGGGCGACTAGCTTGAGACACTAGTCTTAAAAGTACCGGATGAAGAATGCGCCTCGGTGCGTCCTGATCTGGCGTTATGACCTGACGTAGATGGTCCCTTGTGCTTGCACAAGGATGTCTGACACCTACTTTGTAACCGGATGGTTGGTAGGGGGTGTCAGTATAAACTTTAAAGTAGTGTTGAGTGGGTTGTGCTATTTACCCGTTCACAATTATGTCACAATTTACTCGTTCTGACATTTGGCCTATGGGAACCTCGATAACTAATGGGAACATTGACATAATCATGTCAATCGGATACGATTGTAGGTATACGTTTTAAAATATTGTGTTGCACCAGTTTTCGACATAGTAACCCAGTGCTCTACACCAGTTTTCATCTCTAAAAATAGTAGCTCAAGTCAAAAATTTATTGCTCACCCCAAATTTTAATGAATAAAGGAAAAAATGTTGAAAACTGGTTCCTATAGAACACGGGTGCCAATACCTTAACACAATCATTGCCCTAATGGTAAGTGCCGATAACCTAACGGTGAAAACGTACTTTACTTGAAATACACCATTCCACTGAGGATCTGACTAATTTACATCTACTACTGGAACACAACAATGATGCTACAAACATCTTATTAAAGGCGACATACTTAGAAAAATCTTAAAATACACCTTATCGACCAAATATTACATAAACTAACATGTAACCTCCACTGCAAAATGACGCCAGAACCTCTGGGTTTCAGACTGGTGGTGAAACGGAGCGAGACAACAAAAATAACGACCACAATATGCGTGTGTGACAGAGAGCTAATATGACGGGGAATGCTTTTAATTTAGAAACAAACGTTAGGCTATGACTAATTAAAGAAAATGACAAAAGGGTGGAGGACAGGCTAATCCATTGAAACATTAATTGTGGATAGGTACTACAAAAGCAAGACCCAAACAAAAAAATACAGTGACATTTTATCAAACAACTTATTTCTCAGAAAAGATCACAGTAGCAAAATATTTTCGTAATAATTATGTAGGTACCTATGTGATTACAATTAATTATCTGTTCTTGTAACAGAGTTAATATGCAACTCATTTTATTGCTTCAATTAAGATAATTTAAGAAATGAGTGAGCGCTACACAAACACAAAGACAAATTGTAGCGTCTCTTTAAACATTCATACGGCTTCACTATTCATTAAATAATAAATCATGATGTTAAAGCTCGTTTAAGTTGATGCATCTTAAGTAGCGATCGCTCGCGGCTTTGCGTGCCTCGAGTTTGATGTATGGAGATCCTTTAGGACCTTTAAGTTAGGCTAATACCTATAAAAGACTTTATATTCATATAAATCTCAAATTCTAGACTTAATTGCGTTAAAACGAATTTTAAAATATATTTAGATTTTTAAAATAAGTTTCCTTTGTAATTGAAAATAATCTCAATAACAACATACTTATACGACGTTAACACACTGAATAAAAATAGTTATCTAAAATAACAATCTAAATTAGTTTTACTAAATATTTTACCGTGCATACTTGCCTA